>JADLZK010008689.1:0-196080 GCA_015847255.1 Hyparrhenia diplandra
CTGATTGGAATAACAACCTCAAAAGATTAGGTAGAGTAGTCCTAGAGTACTCCTCACATTCTCACCAAAGAATACATAATCATGGCTACATACATGTAGATTCAGCACTGCAGGTCTGCGGTCTGCAGAGTGCTGCAGAGCTTCATGCTTCCAATTAGGGCAGCTTGATTGAACAGTGGAATCTTATTATAACTTCGTTTAGGCAGAAACAAAGGGCGCCCGACCAGCCCCATCGCGGCAGTAGCTCGGCCGATTAAAGTATCAGCTGCTAGTTTGCGTTGCATTCACATCGATGCCTGCCTTTGGTGCTAAGCTACCTGCGTGTGATCAATGGCCACTGCAGCTTTATTGTGCCATCCAATACACTCACTCATCAGGCACGCAGGCGACGCCGGGCATTGTTTAGCGACACATGAATTTTCTTTACGTAATCCCAAGGAACGGGTTTATTCAGAGCCATAGCCCCAACAAAAGATGTGCAGGTGCACTGATTAAAAACAATGCAGCGCTGCAGCTTTATCATGCCATTGATTCCAGGACATTCCTCAGCTCAGACAACGTGGCTTCAGGCCTTCTAATGATACTACTTACAAGCTTTGCCAATTGCCAGGGAGAAACCCACTGAATTAGGGACATGATACCAGAAGGCATGTGCGCAATTCTCATGGGCTGCTTTGTGCTTTTCTGCTTGGGCGTGGTTGCTTTCAGATTATACAGGTATTTCCATGGTATATTTGCTTCGGCATAGAGGTCGCCATGTGTGCTGTGTACTCATAACGAATTATAAACTCCACCAGAGAGGGAATCTATTCATGGTTGGCGCAGAGCCAGCTCGTACATGGGAACAAAAATGGGCGCTCAATCGATTGCAGCTCGTGACAACTTTTCTGCGTAGAAGAGACGATACTTTCGTTGCTTTGTCATTTCTCTCTCTTTTTGGACACCAAGAGACGATGCTCATTGGAAAAGAGGGCGAAAAAGAAAGTGGCTTTCTGAATGTGAGAATAAACTGCGGCACTTGCTTTCGTCTTTTGAGTTCGTGTTCGTCAGAGCTCGCCAGCTTGGCAATGCACACCTGAGAGATCACAATCACATCTCTTGAGCGTAATTTACAGTTGGGGAGATCCTGTTGTGTTCCAAGATTTGGGGCTTAATCAGACATCATGGAGGTGCTTATCCTAGGCATGGCAATCCATCAATCCTTTCTGCAGATCGCTGATGTTATGATGCCGATCCTTCTGACTTTCTCTTCAGACGAGAGCTCGGCTCGTGGAGAAAGCAATTTGATAGACAGATCCCACACAGGTATGATGCCGTGTCATCATAATTCATACTACACGGGTGCTGACGACTGGCTGTTCAACTTTTCTGGTGCCGTGGCTTCTGCACCGTTTCTTTGTGTAACCTGCTTGATTACAACCTTTGCATGGCCTTATCCCTTTGGTCGTCCCCGCCGAATAATTCATCAATCGATTAGCATTTTGGCAGGTCCCCAAAATTTAGAGAAGAAAGATGAACTGAATACCAAATACTGCTGGTAAGCAAGCGTGCGTTCAGCTAACTGTAGATCGAAGAACTGTGAGAATGTTCAGTGCACGCCCAGTGCCCATCTGGTCATCGGTAATGACATGGTGAATTGGTAATGATATGGTACAAATGGTGCAAACTTCAGTTTGAATATCCGAAAATCGAAGCCCAACTTTGGCAAAGATTTGCAGCCGAGCTGTCAATGACAGTACCTCCCAAGTCCCAACCCATACTGAAAAGACAGTAGATGAAACTGAATGAGCTCTTTTGAGGCCTTCGCTTTTTTCACCTCGCCAAAGTTTGGACCTGCGAACATTGCATCGAATTGAGCAGATTCTCAGCAACAATAGCTCAAACCCAAGCGAAATTGTACTACTACAGCGCTTTGGAGTTTGGATGCATGCATGCTGCTGTAGCTTTTCCCCAACTTTGCACTTTGCAGAGATATCCTGACAGCTGAGGCACTAGCAGGTGTTTGCTGTGTTTTGCCGAGCGCCGAGTCTACAACGCCAAGTCGACTCTCGCCTCTCCTTTCTTAAACCCCCTGTTTAGTTTAGTAAACCCATGAACCATGATCATGAGCTTACGTAGATCGAAATGGCCAGCATAGAGATTAGAGAGAAGAGTTTCTACTCTGGTACCGGAGCAAAGGTGCGCCGTACTCGGAGAACCAACCAGCTCGAGTGGCCAGTTTATCTTACTCCTCGGTGTACTTGATGATCATCTGAAACCGCGCTGGATCGGTTGCTCGGTGGAACGCCGCCGCCAGCGGCGGCGGCGAAGTCACTACAACTAACACGGGCTCTTGCTCCCCGGGCATCGTTTCGGGTATGCATGGGACTCCGTTTGGCCAATGAGGACTGCGGACACGTCCATCGCCACTGGGATTATCTATGGTCGTCCGTCCGTCGTCCCCCCATGGTTTCTTCTCAAGAATTGCGCGTTCGGCTCTCAAGGACGAGAAAGATGGGCTGGGAGACTCGATCTGTATTCTTTCTGCAGCCTCTGTGTGATGAACGGAATAGTATACTGGTGGTGGAGAGCTGCAGAATGGGCGAAGGCCGGCGGAGTAGCCACGGCCACGGGGAGCGAGGCGCGCGAGAACCGGTGCCTAGAAAGGCACCAAAACAGCGTCGCCAAAGCGGGGGACAGGGCACCGGGCTAAATGACAGAATGTCCCCGGACCAGGCGGCCGCGGCGCGTCCACGAACCACGCAAAAAAGGCACCTCCTCGATAGCTCGCCCTCGCTGCAGCGCGGGCCTCCCTTGCCAGTGTGATCGCTGAAACCGTTTGCGTTGCGTGCTCGGAGTCGGAGGCCGTGGGCCCGTGAGACGGTGGTGGCTGGCACGCGTGTTTTGTGGAGTGGGGCGGCGCTGCTGGTGGTGCTCTGGTGGTGCTCCGGCTGCTGAGATGCGGGGTATATTGCGCCGGGGGGGCGCCGGCGCCGACCGCCGAGGCAGCTCCTCCTATCCGAACTCTTGGCCTGTGGCCAAAGCGCTTTTCCTGGCTCGGTGCTGGAGAGCACCGCGCGTCACCGTGGGAACGGAAAGGGGCTCAAGGTGAGAATGCACTCGTAGTGGCAAAAGTCTAGATATACTCGCTGAATACCACCCTGCTCACAAAATGTGCAGAAAACTAAATACACTTGGCGCGAGGAACTATTTCAATTTTTTTTTCTAAAATAAATTAAGAGCCGCTGATTTTTTTTTTACTTCATCGGCTACGAATCCTCGATGCATTGTAGTATACTCCCTCCATACCCGAAATTATTAACGTTTAGGACATGATTGTCGGGAACCAATGAGTAATTAATTAGCGGGTAATCTTCCATGTTTTTCCATGGTTGCCCTTATTAAATAAGGCTACGGATACCTCCTAGACATCAAAGAATCATAGCTCTTCCGGGTTGTAGCTCGACTCGTTGGTTGGGCGTGACTTGCTCTTAGAGGGCGGGGTTTGAATCCCTTGGCCTTCTTTTTTTTTTTTTTTTATTTGCATTTTGCATGGTCGCTGGAGGGCATGCGAGGCAAGAGGGGAGTTACTAGGGGGCCAAGCACACACGCAGCGTTGAATGCGGTGGCAGCACAACGGATGGGCGGCGGCACGCTGGGGCTCAACATTCGGGTCAAGCTGCCAACGCGAGAGCCAAGACGCCAAGTTTCGGGAAAATAGGCCAACAACCGATGACGCCAAGTTTTACGGGTAAGGAGGGAGTATATATATGGAGGACAGTATTGTTTAGAGTCGTGCTAAATGAAATGTGTTATTGTATTTTCAAATCTCCTTAGGGTCTATTTAGATGTAGATATTGGAGATGCCGGAATTGAATTGAGTCCAATACCAAAGCAGGCATGGCATTGAAATGGCCCCAATTCAAATGTTGTTGTTTGGATGACCATTGAATTGGCTTTTGGAATTGAAAATCCTCTCGCCATTTCAGCCGCCATGGCAAAGCGTGGCCATGGCGGCGACGCTAGCCCCCTCGATGGAGGGTGCACCTCGCGTGGATCCGGACGGAAGCCATGGGGGTAGAGATGGAGGAGGAAGAGCCGGACCCCTCAACGGTCGCCATGGCAAGGTGCAGGTCGGACGGAGCTCGATGGAAGCCATGGAAGAGCAAGACGGAGGAGCTGCCACCGGCCGCCTAGGAGCTTCGATTGCCGTGGAGGAGGTCGCCCACCACGCCATTGGGGAGCTCGAGCTCGGCGGCCATTGGGAGCTCGGCCTCGACCGCCATGGAGGAGGACGCCCACCACGCCTCATACCCGCTAGCACCGGGCGGGTGGATCTTGGCCAT
This sequence comes from Hyparrhenia diplandra, assembly GCA_015847255.1. Lineage (NCBI taxonomy): Eukaryota > Viridiplantae > Streptophyta > Magnoliopsida > Poales > Poaceae > Hyparrhenia > Hyparrhenia diplandra. Next base: position 4,326 of record JADLZK010008689.1, read on the forward strand.
GGCGAGCGGATCTGCGTGGAGGGAGGAGGGAGGGGAGCGCTATGCCGCCTAGCAGGGGGGAAGAGGAAGGAGAGCCACCGGCAACCAGGAAGAGTATGAGGAGCGCCGGGCGGTGTGTGGGGGGGGGGGGGGGGGGTGAGATGAGCTCACGCCGCCTCCCTCGTCCACGACGTTGGCTTGGTGGGTACCGGTTGAGTTAATTCCACACAATTCAGATGGGGAGAGCTTCGTGTTGGGGATGGGGGAGCACAGGTTTGTTGAATACCGGTTGGAATTGAAGATGAATGCCAATTCGAATTCGAACATCCAAACAGTGTATGTATTTGAGCTAGCCAATGCCAATTCCAATTCTAAGCCCCTGAATATGTACATCCAAACAGGGCCTTAGATTCAACCTGGAGAAGGCGCTCTGCTACACATGGCCTTAGAAATCAGAGTTGATGGTTTGATAGACCGGGGATGAGAATTGGCTCCGCAAAAGTATGTTCTATGTATTTATTAATAATTTAATAATATTATTATGTTTATACATGTGGTGAATAATTTTTAGATGGCCACGGTCAAGCTCCAAGAAACTTATATACCTATGTTAGTTGTAACTTGGACCCTTTCAATCTTTCCACTAACTCCTGCACACTGCTAAATAGGACAGTGTCTATTTTCCTATTCGCAATCAATTGCACTAATAATTAACACATGTTGACACGTCTTGTTCCGTTTGCTCTGCATAGTGTTAGCCACTTGTTCCCGTTCCGTTCCGTACTGATTTGTCCTAAACACATAGCACATGTTAAAAAGAAAAAAAAGAAAAGCTCCGGAAGACTCACTTTGTTTTGTCATTTTTCGCTTAATATATCCGCTCCCCGTCTACTTGCATCCAAAAGAACTCCTGGAAAGAAACAGAGATAAGGAGAAAGACGGGTTTCTTTTATCCTCATCACCTGTCGCCTGTTGGACGTGCCGCAGAGTCTTGCTTCACCCGTCCGGGTCCGGCCGGCACCTCACTCTCACTCTCCTCTCCTGCAGTATATATCACCCCCTCCGGCATCCATTTCGTTTCATCGGCTTGCTGGGCGTGGTCTACTACACGCACACTCACCAGGCACCCCAAGCGAATCGATCGAAACGGTGCTAGGAGCGAGAGACACCATGGCCTCGGAGGCCAATGTGGGGGGCGTCGTAGCCAACGAGAAGGGAGAGGAGACGGTCGGCGTCGGGCGGTACGTGGAAATGGAGCAGGAGGACCAAGACTCCAACACCGTCAAGTCGCGGCTCTCCGGCCTGCTCTGGCACGGCGGCTCCGCCTACGACGCCTGGTTCAGCTGCGCCTCCAACCAGGTGAATCAACTTTGGCGCCGGCCGGCCGGCCGCTTACTAGCTGTAGTAGAGGCTAGGCTTGTTGCTTGTACTCCTAGAGCTCAGCTCAGTAGCAAATGCTTGTTCAATTCATTCAGGTGGCTCAGGTGCTGCTGACCCTGCCCTACTCGTTCTCGCAACTGGGGATGCTGAGCGGCATACTGTTCCAGCTCTTCTACGGCCTGATGGGCAGCTGGACGGCGTACCTCATCAGCATCCTCTACGTGGAGTACCGGACCAGGAAGGAGAGGGAGAAGAAGGCCGACTTCAGGAACCATGTCATCCAGGTGCGAGAGCTACTGAGACTGACAAGAGAAACCATGCATTTGCCTGTCGATCCCTCAGTCCAATTTGTTCTGATCCACGCCACGCATATATCTGCACTGCTGCAGTGGTTCGAGGTGCTGGACGGGCTGCTCGGGAGGCACTGGAGGAACGTCGGTCTGGCCTTCAACTGCACGTTCCTGCTCTTCGGCTCTGTCATCCAGCTCATCGCTTGCGCAAGGTATGTAACAGGCATCTTGCTTCGCCGGCCGTTCGATTTGTTTGGTTCTGGTATGGCTAACAGCTACTCTAATTACCAACAGCAACATCTACTACATCAACGACAAGCTGGACAAGAGGACGTGGACGTACATCTTCGGCGCCTGCTGCGCCACGACGGTGTTCATCCCGTCGTTCCACAACTACCGGATCTGGTCCTTCCTGGGCCTCGTCATGACCACCTACACGGCGTGGTACCTCGCCGTCGCCTCCCTCATCCACGGCCAGGTACCATCACCGAAGTGGATGCATGCATGATCAAAGCAAGCACATGCATATGCAGCATGCTCATCGATAATGCCCATTGAGTAACGTCGAAGCAAGCATGCCTAGCTGTGAGTGACCGGCAGATGTGAGATCGATGTGCTTCTACTCTTGCAGGTTGATGGCGTGAAGCACTCCGGGCCGACCAAGATGGTGCTCTACTTCACCGGGGCCACAAACATTCTCTACACCTTCGGAGGGCACGCTGTTACTGTGTAAGGAGACAAACACCTTTCTTTTTCAATGGATGCCCCGGTCCATCCCCTGCTCTCTGTGTGTGTGAGCATGGCAAAGCTAGTAATGTGGATGTTTCTATTACGAGTATTACCGAAACAAAGAAAAATAACACGGAGTAGGGATTTGAACACACACTAGGCACTAGTGGACCACATGGCAGTGGCACTGAGACCAACGAAAGTAGCTGGGTACCGTGTCAAGTGGTCCGGCCATTCCATACACTTTGCTTCGTGTGGCCACTTACGCGCCATACGTTTCAGACTTGTTGCCATGCCACGCACAAGTTTAATCACATGCTTGATAATTTTACCTCTCGCTTGTTGGAGATCGAAGAATGCATGGCATGGCACAGCATTTCTCCAACCCGGTCCTCGATCAGATTGCAAAGGCCTGCACAAGAGCTTCTCTCATTGTCCGCACCGCACTGTTACTACACCTTGGCACCATCAGACCCGTGCAAGGTCCTTTCCGGGCTAGTACACTGTTACACACTGACACGAGTATATCTGCCGTCTCCGTCTTTACAAACCACAGCCACAGGCCAGGACACGGCACGGCTGGCCTTCGATCAGTCTCTGACTCATTCATTGTTTGCACAGTCAAAGGAGCTAGGAGCGTGCATTGCTGCGATGCTTTAGCTCTGCAGTGTAGGGCTCCTGCTTTTGCACTTGCAACCACCGACTCGTGAGCCTGCTCGCCTCTGGTAGATAGATGCCGATACGATACCCCTCTGGATGCAGATGCCACCAGCTAGCACGGGACATACTCCTGGCACGGGTGTCCAGATTTCTGCGTGCACGAAAACAGAACGCAAAAATTGAAAAGCAACTGCCATCTGAACCTGAGCGCGTCCCGACTTTGAAAGGTGACTGAACGAAAAACCATAACTCAGCAATGCTTTCCATGCAGGGAGATCATGCACGCGATGTGGCGTCCGCAGAAGTTCAAGGCGATCTACCTGATGGCGACGCTGTACGTGCTGACGCTGACGCTGCCATCGGCGGCGAGCGTGTACTGGGCGTTCGGCGACGAGCTGCTGACGCACTCCAACGCGCTGGCGCTGCTGCCGCGGACGCGCTTCCGCGACGCCGCCGTCGTGCTCATGCTCGTCCACCAGTTCATCACCTTCGGCTTCGCGTGCACGCCGCTCTACTTCGTCTGGGAGAAGCTCATCGGCCTCCACGACTGCCGCAGCCTCTGCAAGCGCGCCGCCGCAAGGCTCCCCGTCGTCGTGCCCATCTGGTTCCTCGCCATCATCTTCCCGTTCTTCGGGCCCATCAACTCCGCCGTGGGATCGCTCCTCGTCAGCTTCACCGTCTACATCATCCCGGCGATGGCCCACATGATCACCTTCCGATCAGCAACCGCCCGAGAGGTACGTACGTAGTAATGCACTTCTATTACTGCTACTAGTTTTTTTAATTAAAAGAAGATATTGTTTTATGATCATGGATTCTTGTTGGGCTCTACTATACTCCAATGTCCTTTGTGCATTTCGTAGCTCGTTCGCTAGCTTTAGCTTTAGCTAGGTCCTGAGTAGATGGCACTATGCACAGCAGCCTAAATATTCACGGGACTCGGTGTCAGTGAGTAGCCATTCAACTGGGCCCCACCTACAATACAACGCAAAACGATGATTAGAGCTGAAATTATTAGGGAGCTACTCCTATATAAACGCTGCGTCTGAAAGGCTGTTCTCTGTTCGTGCTGATTGCTGAAAGTCTGAAACATATAGGACAAAACAGCGGCTACTCGTCAAACTGTCTTTTTTCGTGGTGTGGTCTGGTAGCAAGAAAGAAGAGAAAGGTTGGCGCAAAGCTTGGAGACAAAACCGAAAGAACCCTAGAACCAGAGCAAAGATACTTTATCTGCAGGAAATATTTGTACCGCATGGCATAGTCTCCGAGAGCCACAGAAATTCAGACGACCACCGAAACAAAGCGTCCGAAAAGGACAGCATGCATTTGTACTCTCGATAGGAAGAAAAAACAGACAAAGCATATAGAGGACGTACTTAAGGTTAGTCTGAGTTCCATGCAAATGATAAACCCAATGATGGCAAGTACTAGTATAGTTCTCGATGCTCTAACACTGTTTGATGTTGGCATTCCTGCAAAAGAAATACTGTTTGATGTTGGCATGCTCTGAATAACTCGTTCTGACCTGTTGTGTGTGGCTTGGTGCATGCAGAACGCGGTGGAGCCGCCGCCGCGTCTGGTGGGGCGTTGGACGGGCACGTACATGATCAACGCGTTCGTGGTGGCGTGGGTGCTGGTGGTCGGCTTCGGCTTCGGCGGCTGGGCAAGCATGACCAACTTCGTCCGCCAGATCGACACCTTCGGCCTCTTCACCAAGTGCTACCAGTGCCCGCCGCCGCCGCTGCCCCCGGGCATGGCGCCGTTCCCCGCCGGCGGCGGCTTCGGCAACATCACGATGCCGTTCAACGGGACCGGCGGCGGCGCGGAGCTCCCTCCGGCGCCGGCTCCTTCGCCGGCGCATTTCTTCCGCCGCCACCACCACCGGCAGCACAGTCACGGGCTGTGAACTGAAGAGACGGTGGATGAGCCCAGCTGATGCTGTCTGTGCACGATCGACTCTGCTGCTTTAGTTTCAGCTAATCTGTTAGGTAGTCTAGCTTAATTAGCACCTGCATGCAGCATCTTCGTTCTCTTCTCTACCTTGCTTTCCCGGTTTCAGTGACTTTAGAGGGGCTGACATGAGGGTATCAGTATCACTGTATCAGTAGCATGAAGTTTCTTGTGTTCTGGGCTGTGTGTGTCCTGGCGTGGAGCTCAAAAGGGGGAATATTTCTACAGCCGCAGATGCCGAGTCTAGCCACCGTACAGTACTTTGAACTTTCTCTCGTACTAGTAGTCTCGTCTCTCGTGCATAGAGATACTGTACCACCAGTGGAGCTGAGTTCGTCACCTTTGCAGTGTGGCAGTATTCACCACTCAGTGCTGCATCATTGGCAGTACTTGGGCGCTGGTGCGCTCACGAGTCAGGACTCGGCCAGTAGAACTCGGGATGCAGCATCTCTTTGCCCCATCTCTTGGTCGCCGTGAACCGTGTACTGACACTCAATGCCAAGTGCTGGCAGATATAGGCCATGGTTAGGCCATTCCCAGAGGCAGGCTAGGTATGGATTGCTTTGCATCATGAGTTATCAGATGGCCGTGGAGATACATATTTGTAGATGTGTTGTGAGTGAGCTGAGTAAAAGATAAATTCTACTACGAATCTTGTGTTGATAAATGTTATTTTGGTGTATAATTCAAAACTCTGGCCGTTTTTATTTAAAGGAAAAACATCATGTCTGATCGTTTCCCAAACTGCAATGTAAATTCCCATGGTCACAGACTCACAGGGCTTGTAAGCATAGTCTTTCTGAAACTGCAGCATACCAGTCCAGTGCCACGACTACGATGGCCGGGAGCCGCCACTCCGAACCGCGGCCTGACGCCACGGGCCACCAGCATCAGGGGGTTGTAGCTCGTGTGACAACAGCAGTACACTTTAGGGGTAGCGGTACTTTGCCATGAATGCAAATAGTGAATACTTCTTTTGCCGACCATTTGGATAACAAACTACCACACAAATATTCCTGAAAATATGTTAGAGTAGCTGAAGTTTGGGCATTTGGTACACAATGTTTGAGAGTGGATATGTTCTGTTTGTTTCTTGTCCATTCATGATTTGACACGGGAAACTTAAAATATGACACGTAAACATTGTGTACCAAATGCCCAAACTTCAGCTACTCTTAACAAATTTTGAGGCTTGGATCGGCTACTGGTAAACATTGTGTACCAAATGCCCAAACTTGCTAGTGGAGTAGGTTTTCTTTTATTTATTTTTTGGCTTTTAACTCCATGCGCAGCTTCACTATGGAGCTGAAGCCCGTATCCAAATAGACCCTTATTAGTGCACCAGTAGGAACATTTCACCTGTTTGACGATTAGCATCTCACCAGAGACTACCACTTTCTCGGCAGTGAGTGGGTGAATGGAAGAAATTTTCCTCGAAAGATCCATTTTCCATTCATTCATGTTGTCAAATTTCAAAGCTGCATGCAACAAAGTATTCTAAAGGACTCAAGTCTGGAATTAAAAACACACTGCTCATTGCAATTTTTCGTACTTGTAGCATGTGTCAATGTCATTCATTAAACACTGATTTAGAGGGGGGACTGAAGTACATAGGTTGTCTGCCATCGCCTCAAAAGCTAAATATATTGCTCAACCGGCTACCAAGCAATTAGAGTAAAATACTAGACCTCATCGAACTTGATCTTTTTCGCTGATGGTTGAATGCTCCCAATCTGTACAAACAAGAACACGGTGGACTGTTTATAAGAAATATATAACGAGGAAGATAGGAGCCCAGATCGATAAAAAATGATCACAAAGTAACAAAAATTGGGATCACAGTCCTGTTTAGAGAGTGAACTAATAAACTACCAAAAACATCAGAACTGGACGGTAATCCTATTTTCTATTTGCAATTTATATGAAAGTTGAAACATCAACAGGCGACAAACATCATAATGTTGGACAGATAGCAAATAATGTGACAAAAAAGCTATTGTGCCCGGTTTTTTATTTTAAGACTTCAGATTTCCAACCCCAATTCATGCACAGTTATTCAGAACTCCAAACCAACAGGTCCTACAGTCACACTTCATCTTGTTGTCAAGGGAAGAGATCCCATTATAAGATTACAAAGTCATCCAGTCATTTTAGAAAGTGCTACTGTTGCTAATAACCAAGTCAACCTACTACTTAAGACCCAGTTTCATGAGTGAAAACCAAGAATACACAAGAACACAATTCCTGAATTCCATTTGCATAGTAAATTTGTATCTACCATATTCTCCTAGTTAATATTAGAAAAAAATTCCTTGACAACCTGTTTTACATAGTATTTTTAAAGTCCAAGGCAAAACTAGAACCTACATACCCAATCTTCAATTGCAAAAATTCAATAAATGGCAGATTATAGCATTTTTATGAAATGTACAACTAAAACAAGCTTGTGCAAAAGTTATACTAACCGTTGTCAAGGCTACAGTAACTTGTAAGGAAAGGTAGATTTGAGATCTAAATCCCATGGATTTAGTATAAAGCTGAACTAAATACTAAAATTTCCTAGACCAGGCCTTCCCTTCCAACAGGCCTTTAATTACTATGTTAATTGTCAGGTGAGTAGCAACACAGCAAAATAAACAGTGCTTTAGCACTGATCTTCACACAATACTCAAAAGCAGGAAAGCATCAATTTTAGCCCTGATCAGCCCTGATCGGCTGCACTTTTGCAGCAACGGCTACTCAGTTTCTACAGTAGCCGCTGGGGTGCTGCTGCAGCAGCTGCAGCAATCAGTTCACATCGCTGTATTTGTATATGTGATCAATAGATGACATTAATTAAAATGAAAGCACCAAAAGGTTTACTTACAAGAGCTGGACACTCGTAGTCAATACCAGCTGCCTTGATTCTTTTGCGACGCTTTTCATCCCGCTTTACAATTCCTTCAACCATCTTTTTGTGCTCTTCTACAGTCTTATCCTGGTAACAACATAACTATTCAGTACAATGCGCAAGTTAAGCTACAATTGTAGTTAGCACTTACACTTAGCAATAAATTACCTTATTGTGTCTCTTCCGTTCGATTGCCTTTCGATCAATAGGTACAAATCCCCCGTCGCACCCCTTTCCATCTGAACAGAATTGATAAGGCATGGAAATTGTAAATCATAAGAATTTCAATCCATTCTAAACAAACACCAAGAAACAGACAGCATGCATAACTCTGACCTACTTTCTCAGATCACAAATATCAAGGAAGCACATAAAAGGAACAAGGATACAGGAAGACTGTTTCTTAAAATGTCAGATTATGTTCTCATCTAAAACTTTATGCCCCCACGTTCTGGTTTTTATTTGAAGTTGCAGTTCCATCATCCAAGCCAAACATATACATCCATTCAATGCAAATACATGACCACAACTTTACATCTCAGGCACATAGTTGATCGGTGAGCAAAGTCATACATGCAAAGTGTAAGAAACTTCAGCCATATTTTTCTTAAGTTATCTAAAACCTATTTACACAGAGCATTATCATTTCAACCAGCTATATGTTTTAGTATTTGTCTTAGAAGTCGATGTTAAGTTTTAATTTCAATAGACATATATGCTCTCTGAATAGTTAAATGTCACCTCCCAATTCCCATAACCAATGTCACATCAGGTGCATTTATGCCCATGTCTTCACACACCACAAGCTTATCTGAGTGATTAAAACCGAGACTACATGGAAAATCAATTCTAGTTCTCTCCTATTATAAAGATAAGTGCAAAAGAAACCTAATCAAGTAGTCAAATCTAATAGGCACTTAGAGAGACTTACAATTTAGGATGAACTTTCTCCGGTGGAACAAGTGAAACTTGCAAGGTGTGCTCAAACAAGAGATAGTTATTCATCTCATCAGCTACAATCTTTGCCACCTGTTATACCAAAGCACGTGACTAAAGATCTAAGCAACCAGCTAATAGCATAAATTTGCTGCAATGGGATCTGAAATAAAGTTCTTACAGCAGGGCTCTCAAACTCAATGAATCCATAGTGCTTCGACTTTCCTGTCTGAAAATAGCATGAAACCATAAGTTCACCCAAAAAAAACATAGAAGTCATGGCATGTGCAGTACTACACATACCTTGCGGTTCCGGGAAATCCTAAGCCTCTTTATATCCCCAAACTGCTTAAAGAAGCCTGCAAAAATAGCAGCAGCAATAAAAGAGTGCATCAGCACAATGACTTCAATTGTTTGATACCGTCACTGAAAGCCTGAAAGGAAACATACCTTGCATCTCGTCCTCGTAGAAGCCATGGGGGATATGCCCTATGTAGACGACTGTGGCAGTGTTCTCGGGCTCTTCAGGCTCCTGCACCTTCCGCAGCTTCTTCCCGGGGCCTCCTTCCAACGGCTGCACCAAGCGCAAGACGCCACAACAACACCCAAGGATTAGCCAAAAGGAAAAAGGAGATTATTTCTCCCATCTCGCCGGAGTGGTGTGGGAGAGCCACGCACCAGGAAGTCCTTGCCCTCGCCGGAGCGCGGTGCTGCGGTACGGCGCGCCAGCACCCGCTTCTGGTTCCGCTTCTTATCTCGCATCCCCATCTCGCCAGACCCTCCTCCTGTCTACCTACTCCCTCTGCGCAGTCCTGCGGGACGCCGCCGTTCCAGAGACAGCGGGGGAGATAATCAGAGCAACGCGGGAGGAACTCAAGGAGGGTCAAATGGAACGGAGAGATTCGGTGGGCTTCCCGTACCTGTACACCCCGCTCGTCAGGCGCGGCGGAGGCAGGAGGGACCGCTGGCGTCGCAACTTGGAGGCGACGCAGAGGCAGAGGGAGAGGCGAGGCGAGGTCGCGAGGAGCCGTCACGAAGCAGAGGGGTTAGGGTTTGGGCGTTCCGCAGCGAGGGAAGTTTTGATGGACCTATGACGGAAGTCTTGGGCCACGGCCCAACATGAGAAAGACCTATGGGCCACTTTCCCCGCCTACTGACCTAAGAGCCACTATCCACGCGCCGGCACTCGGGCGCCCCCGACGCCTGCATGTCGACGTGGAAGCCGAGGGAGAGCGGTCGTACCACTCTCCTGGTGGTGGTCTGCTTCGGCGGCGAAGCTGTGGCAGATGGCGGCGGAAGAGAGAGCAGGTGTCCATGGAAATGGAGCGGGGCTCACTCGCGGTGGTTGGCTGCCTGGGGCTCGGCTTCGACGGAGGAAAAACGAACTGCAACCGCTGACGTACTACTTTCGTGTTGAGCAGCAGCCTTTTTCCTTTTTTTTTTTTGAAACGCAGCAGCCAATTCCTTGGTTTTTCCTTTTCCTACCCGTTTCGTCTCCTCCAACCCTGAATGTCGCATGATGTGGGGTTTACCACAAGCCGCAAAATGACGACAAGTGGGGGCTTTTGTCGTCCCGCGGGCCAAGCGTGTTCAGTTGCCGTGCGTGGCCGAAATATTTTGGGATGATGGGCCATGCATGCAGGCCGGTAGTGTCCACTTTTCATGCATGGCAAGTAAACAGGTGTCAGGTTCCTGCAAAATTACAATTCTGCCCCTCTATGGTTGCTGTGATTTCTCTACCTGTGGAGGGTATAAATGTCAACCAATTGGGCCAAAGCAGTGTCATTTCATAGCTGGTAGCAGCAGACCGTAAAATTTGGTATCCGTTCATTTGCCATGCAGGCTGGCAGGCCGAGCAGGGAGAAATAGTTTGGCCTGCATGGCAACTGAACACGCTCGTCCAGCCCGCACCGGCACGCTGTCACGTATACATGGCCCATTTCGTATGCCCTTTCCGCCTCGGCCCGGTTTCTGTTGCTAGAGTATTTTATTTACCTGACAGCATTTGCCTTCCCTTCAGTTACAGCTTTTACTGCTCAAATGTCGGAATCGAAAGCACTTTTCGCTTTTGTATTTGGTAATTATTGTCCCATCATAGACAAGGGCAGTCCCAATGAGAAAAACCCGGTAGTTTCATAGATAGGGACACTGTGTGCGTAAACGTAATCCTTCCCAACCCGATGGTTTCTATAACATCATTAACTCAAAGGGTTAATTAAATGGAGCACCAAAAAACGATGGATCAATTGTGCCAACTATTTTTATAGCCCACCTGTGTTTACAAATATCACCATATAGCAACCAAAATCCTACACACCGGAACGCTTTCCAGTTTTTGCATCATTACCTTTAATTATAAAATCACTTAAAACTATTTATTAAGCACCCAAAAGGTTAAATCAATAACTCGAGCATACTGCATCTGAAGGACATGAAATTTTTACCATGTCACACACATGACATCAGTAGCCTACCATGAAAATGTCACAACAATTTAAGCACTACAACTTTAGATATGAATTTATTCCTATTAAACCCAAATTACCAAGATAAATAAAACCAGCACAAACTTTATACGAAACCATGTCATATTATCAATCTACTACATATATCATCTCGCAAGGATTCAAAAATGTCCTTATTTTTTATTTTATGAGTTTTCTATGTTTTACTATGCATTTCCAAAGTTTGAGCCATTTATGCATAAAGGAAAACATTAAATAGAAAAAGATAAAACACTTTTATGCAGACAGGCCCTTAGAGTTTCTAGAAATCAAGTAAGCCCCAGATCTGAAACTTCTCACTCGCACTTTTGCAAAGTGAACACAAGTAAAGAGTTTCTATTTACGTGGTACCATTCTTCTTCAATCTTTCGATCTCGATGCGATGCAGGGGGACGGACCAGGGCGGTTTGGTTTGGCCCGACGCGTCGGGGAGGAACGCCCGGCAGCAAGGAAGGGCCGTGCGGGGGCTTGGTGGCGACTGCCTTGGCCTGACGCACAGCCCGTCCCGTGGGTCGAAACCAACAAATGGTGCGAGGGAAAGCCAAGACGCGGAGAGGGAGCGGCGCGCGGCGGAGTGCTCGGCCAAGCGGCGCGAGGGATCAAGCATAAAACCACTCGTTTCTCCCCCATCGGGCGTTTGCCTAGTTTTACGCGCGCGCCGGTCCAGCGTCGGCCGTTTGTGTGAGGAAGAAATCTTCCTTTCTTCATTTTAAGTTCTCTCTCTTCTTTAATTCCCATGCCACATCAGCAAAAAGTCGAACCGTCTAGCTAATTAATACACATAGAAACCATTATAAATGAACCATTGGGATCCGCCTAACTAGGCTCAAAAGATTAGATCATATACTTTTCAACCAAACTATGCAATTGGTTTTTTTATTTACCCACATTTAATGCTCCATGCATACGTTAAGAGATTTGATGTGATTAAAAAACTGTAGTAGTACATTTTGGGTTACTGTACGGGAACTAAACACAGCCAAAGCAAGCACATTGCTTTGCTTCAAAATGTTACTTTTGTACCGGTCAACGTTAACTCATAAAACGTGTGTCCTATTGCTCCCCCAAAATTCCCAACAAAAGCAGAATATGTCGTTCCAACAAGTACCAGGAAAGTGGCCAAGTGAAGAATAAGCCACACGCCTTTTGGTTTCCCCCTCCTGCTAAGGATCATACCGTTGACAAATCAAGATCCACAAATGTACCAGTAATTTCGCCACCAGATTTAGTGCTCGTGTGGTTAAAGTCACAGGTTTGGCGTATTGCGTATGGGGATTACTCTTTGTAGCTCAGGGCTATTGCCAAGCTGACATTTTGTTTCCCTGAAGAACGGCGATGATGAAACTAGCCCAATAGATTCTAAATTATTTTGCACGAGCCGCAAGATCCCCATTGACCGACAACCTTGTATTAAAAATTTAAAATACAATCATGCCCCTAAAGACACCATCGGCTGTTCTTTCTTAAAATATGTGCCTAACTTTTTTGACTTGTGTCCTCAAATCAGTAGAACTAATCACATGAAATCAATCTTAAACTGGCTGGGGTGGGGGTTTCTATTGCAAGATTATGATTGACCTCAATTTTATTAGGATTAGTAAATCCAAAGGAAAGTTCAAGATTGCAAACATACATGTTCAAAGACACGTACGGAAGTCAAATTGTTAAAAGGACATCGCAAAATTTATCAAGTTAAAGACGTTCCCAGAAGTCCAAAAAAATGAATACGTAGCTTTGACAGAACAGTACTTTTGCAAGGTATCCTGCTAACCACAAGAAGAGCATAACTTTTCTCAGAAAAAGAAGAAGAGCATAACTGTCAATACCACAAACTGATCAAGCAGAAACGTGCAAGAGAAACGAAGCTGCTATGCATGGCAGGTTGACTCGAAGGTGCATTTGAGGTCAAGTCAATTTACACGTACAGAATGATCGACAGAATTTCTTAGGAATTAACAATAAGCCACTATACCAATCAATATTTTCTTTATACAAATACAACCGTGATCTGTACTGTACACTCGAACAATAGCATAACTGATGAGAAAGAACAAAGAACAATAGACCGAAATCTAATCCGATTCATCACCGGTGGTTGCTGCAATCATCACCTGGATGCTCTGGATTGGAAGAGATCCAACCGAGCCTTGGCTTCCGGCAGCAGTGCCTCAACGCGCAGGTCCTGCGCCATGTGTGCCTGCTTCGACGCCCACAGGAGAACGGCGAGCACCCCGGCCTGCGCGAGCTCCTCGTTCTCCGGGACATGGAGCGCAATGTAGCAGAGCAATATGAGCGCCTCGATCTGCAGCTGGTCTCCGAGGTACACTAGCTGGACGAGGTGCTGCGCCCCACCGGCGTTCACGATGGCCTTGCAGTGGTTTACGTGCAGGTGGTTCTCGGTGCAGGCGAACTTGGTGAGCGCGACCACGGCCTCCTTCATCACCGGAATCTCGCGGTCGTCGAGCAGCTCCACGAGCGGGCCGATCACGCGTGTCTCGCTCGCCGTGAATGTGCGGGACAAGCAACCCAGGGCAGTGACGCACGGGCGCAGCAGGTCGTCGTCGTACCCCTTGCGTACGATGCGGAGGAGCTGCTCCACCACGGCCTTGGCTGCCTGGGAGCTGGGCTTGAACGCGGACTGCCGCAGCGCCAGGTTGTGCTCGGCGACGCGGGTGATCTCCATGATCGCCATCGCGGAGTAGAACTGCAGGTCCGTTCCCGCGCCGCCGTCGCCGCTCTCGAGGAGCCTGGCGAAGCAGAGGAGCGCGCGAGACTCTGTGATGCTCTTGCACACTCCCCACATGGCCACGCGCAAGCATCCAGAGAGCCTTGGCCGCCATGGCCTTCATCTGCGCCTTGGTGGCCGGGTCCTCGGCCTCGCGCGATCCGCGGCCACTTGAACCGTTTGAGCTCAGCTGGGACCTTGCACCTGGACCTGGCGGCATGGCTCCGTTCGTCGTCGTGCTGGTGGCCGCCATCGCGGATTGCACCACCGATTGCATCTGGTTCGCTCTTGCTCGCTGTTGGGCGGTCGAAATTTCCAAGGGGTTCGGCGGCTGATTGCCATTGGTTGAGGAACCAGGCTCGCCTTGGTGCACGCTTCGCGATTGGGCGAGCACAACGGGTGAAGATTGTCGAGCGACGTCATGGTTGCCGCTGCCGCAGTAACGGTGTTCCGGGAGCCGTTCACACCGACAGAATACCTGCTATGCTCCTTGATGGTTCCGGAGGCGAGGTGGGTGACGAGATGCCGGACGGCGTTGCTCTGCGCGAACAGCTCCTGGCACTTGTTGCTGTTGCGCGCTAGCGACGCGATGGCGTCGGCGACCGCGGCCTGCACGCGCATCGGCGGCTCCTTGAGCGCGGCGGCGCGAAGACGGTGCACACACCGGAGTGGAGAAGCTTCTCGACGCTGTCCTCGTCGCGGCAGAGGAGCCCGAGCGCGGTGGCCGCGGCCTCCCTGCCCTTCGTCGGTGCCATCCTTGGAGCAGCTTGACGAGGGGCGCGACGCCGTCCTCCTCGACGATGTACTTGGCGAAGTGGGAGTTGCCGAGGGCGAGGGAGGCGAGCGTGGCGGCGGCGTCGGCCCGCGCGGCGAGGCCGCCGGTGTGGAGGCGCGCGATGTTGTCCCAGATCATGCCGAGCACGGGCTCGTTCTGCGCGATGTTGGGGGCCCCCGCAGGTCGGCGTCGGCGTCGTCGTCGTCCTGCGGGGACGAGATGCGGATGAGCCAGGCGATGTCCTCGAGCGCGGTGTCGAGCAGGGCGAGGGTGCGCGGGATCCCCGACACGGGGTTGAGCGTGAAGAAGCGGCGGAGGCGGGAGTGGCTCTGGAAGCAGCGCGCGGCCATGCCCGCGGCCTTGTGGAGCGCCCGCTCCGTGTCGGCCATGACGCGCGCGGCGGGGCGCTCGTACAGCTCGGCCCGCGCCGCCTGCCGCAGCAGCTCGGCGAGCTTCTTGGCGCGGGCCCGCAGCTCCGTGCAGTCCGTCCGGAGGCACTGATACCCCGCCTGCAGCGCCACCTGGTCCGCGAGCTGGATAGGCTTGGCCAGCATCGCCTTGGCCCCCCTCCCCATCCTCGTCGCACCACGGGAAGCGATTCGCGGCGAGGAGGCAGGCAAATTTTGGGCGGAGGGCGGGCGTCTGGGCAGCAATCGGCAGAGCCCGATGGCTCGACCCCACGAACTGAAGCTTTAAATCAGGGGAGGCTAGCTCCCGGTGCTCCGCGGCGTTGGCACAGCGCCCGGGGGCTAAGACACGGCGGCGGGGAAATGCAAGGAAAAATCCCGCCACTAAAGAACCGCCCGCACGTCCAGCAGGCAAAAGGGACGGGAGGCGTCGGGCGCGTGGGTTCCTAAGCTGGCTTTGGTGTGGCCGGCGTGCTGATCTGTGGCTTGTGGCGTTGCCGTCTTCGGTTTCGTCCCTTGGCGAGCACGGATGAGGATCGAGGAGCGCGCGGGGGATGGAGTGGATGGTGGGTTTTAGGATGGAACGCAAGGCAGTCAGTCTTGAGACCGGGTCGGTGGACCGGACGCGGTGGGACGGGCTGGCAAGGCCGGCGCCTTTGCTGCGGAGACAGACATACCGCGGACGCGCTGGTGACGATGATGGTCGTTGCCGTTGGTCCGCTGCGTTCAACAGTTTTATTAGCACGCTGGGGTACGGTACAGGTGTCGTGTACTAGCTACCCTGCTTTTGGCACCGGTTCTGGTTTTCTGGTTGCCTGCTTCCACTCCGTTTCTCTCTACAACTACAAGCGCAGACTCTAATGCGCGTCTGATCGTGTCCTAGGCGCGAATGTGCGACTCCACGCCGCCGCTGGCCTTCGGCCCGCCGTCGAACGCCGCGGAGATAAAGTTTTGCTAGCTTATCGACGTGTTAGCAGAGGCGACGGATTAGCCAAGTGACGACACGTCACCGGCGGCCGTGAAACGGTGAAAGGCACCGGGAGGGACTCGCGCGACCACGCCGAGGGCGTGAGGCCGGCGCCAAGCTGTCATTTGTCGCGACGCTCTACGGTGGCGACTGCTAGCTGCCACTACCAGTCTGGTTTCTGGCTTTCTGCAAGTCTGCGTTTCTGTTCAAGGTTCTGTTCAACGGCTCCAAATATCGGTCCAGCCCTTTCCCCTCTAGACAAGTGATGTTTGTGATATGTGAACCAGATAGTTGTTGGTGCAAATATATTGGCGACTGAAGCTCGAGGTAGTTAGTTCTCTATGCCAGTCAATGCTATGGCAATGCCATCAGTCTACGGTCTACACCAAGCAACTCGATATACAGGTCATAAATTACACGAGGCGGTTCTGTCAGTCCAAACAAAGCGCCGTTGACCTGGTCCAACCGCCGACGTGGACAGCGACGAAAGTAGTCAGAATGCAGGTGCGAAATGCTACGTGCTGCGTGGGTAACGCGACTGACCAGTGAATGTGAATGTGGCAGTGACCAAATCGCACCACACCCAACCGACCTCCTTTTTCCAAAAAAACAAAAAAAGTATAAACCCAAGTGATGCCACATGGACAAAACAAGTGAAGTCTGGACGTACTCCTCCGTCCCACCGAAGCCATTACCCTAAATTCCGCCAGCCATCTTATTCGATCTTTTTGTCTTTATTTAAATTTTTTCAGACAATTATAATTTATTTTATTATAACTTATTTTATCAATGAAGATACTTGAATATTGATTAATTTATTTTATAATTTTATAAATATTTTGAATAAGACGGATGGTACAAAATATGAAGTTCAAAAAGTCAAAAACGAATTTAACCCCATGGGACGGAAAGTAGAATTTGAGGTCTGACTACGTGTGTTGTACGGAGTAGTAGCAAGCCAGCATGAAAGGCTCTGTAACGAAATAATCTATTTAGAGTTGTACACTTAGCTTCTGTCGACAGAATATGGGAGTTAGGTATGGGTACGGCTCTTCGTGAGCCAGAGCATATATATATATAGACTACCTTCAAGTTGAGTTTATCTGTCTAGTCAAACTATATTTTGGTTTAATTAACCCAGCTGTGGCTGATTAACGAGAGTACTGCAAAAGAACAACTTATTGTAGGCAACTCTCACAGCTGTTTCAAAAAAAAAAAAAAATGCAAGCACAGCTGCTCAAGATTAAGCTGATGCATCATGGTAAACTAGGGCTACCTGCCCAGGTAACCCGAAATCCATATTTTTGAGAAAAGAAATAAAACAGCAACAATTCTATTTTTTTTGGGACTGATTATTCTAGATTGATGCATTATGTACCTACCCCAGGAGACGAACCGGAAATACTGGTCACTGATTACTATTTATGGGGAAAAAAATAAATGGTACTGTATGTACTTATGCAATGATGAATGCACGCTTGCTGCTATGATTAGTACAGACAATCTACAGTACGAGCGCCAGATATTCTCTCCCAAGCATTTTGCTGCCTGGTTGCTAATGCAGGGCTATCCTATGCGGCAGAAAATCCTACGTTTCGAGCCTGTCCTTTATTTTAGAGAGACAAGTATCATCAACCGTGGAAGCGATATCTTGCTTGCCCGAATATATGTAATAGTGGCGTCTAAAAACAACAACACGGCGGAACGCTAATCTCGGCGCATGTTAATAATCTGCTCAGACACAAGTCCACCTGAAAAGGACGAGATGATGCTAAGTTGCTAACCAGAACCAAATAATGGTCTGCTCAAAACAAACTTCTCTCTCTCAACTCTCAAGAAGATACAACCAACCAACCGAGCTCCAGCAATCAAGCGTGCCGGAGCCGTTCGCTCAACAACCATGTCGATGTCGTTGTCGTGTGTCCTCTTGCAATTAATCCTCTGATTCCTCGGCCACAGGTTCACAGCGGCGGCGCACGGTGGCTGTCTGGCTGATAGTAAAACAGGGACGGCGAGATTCACACGACGCTCCGGCCAGGGAGATAAGATAACACGACGTTACTAACAAACTGAACTTGCTGTTCAGTCCACGTTGCTAAATGCTAAGGACCTGACAAATGGTTGCGATCATTGGGACGATTACGATTTCCGTGATCTGTGACAGGCTAAAAGGCTGTCTCACAGCTGTTGAGGCGCTCGTCCAGGTGCCAGGGAATTTTCTTGGCCCTACTACTGCTTTACAGACACCTGAAGTGAGTGCCTGACCGACAGAAACCGCTCGGGTGGACGGGCGGCACATGCTGATGCCGCTCTGGATCGAGATCCGTCCCCGTGAAAGGTTTTTGCCGTCGTCAAATGTTCTGCAGCCGCAGGTTTTTTTTTTTTTTGACAACAAAGCAACTTTTCATTGATAGTTAACACAAAGCAAGACGCTGTTAGAACCATTACATCAATGTTACAAATCGAGATGCGTCCAACAACGGGCACCCTTTGAACATGAGCTGGATTAGTACATAATCCAGTGAACTCCATTTGATTGTCCTGCAAATGCTCATTGGGACGATTGAGCATCATGATGGTCTGAGAATAAACTATGCAAGCAGATGACAGAGTTAGATGACATGGACGGCAGAAGGTTCTTACTCCCCTTGTCAGGTGAGAATGAGACGCAGAGACAACGTTCACCAATGAACAAGGTGTGGTTACCAATGCTCGTAACGGGCTCAAACTTTCCACTGACAAGATCAGCAAGTCTGTAGATTGCCAACTTTGAACGAGAAACATCACTGTAGGCAACTAGCAAGAGCTCTGAGCCACACTCTACAAAGCTGAGGATGGTGTGAAAATTTTCCAATAATGGGCATTCAACAATCTTCACTGGCAACGGTAGATTAGACGCTTCCTCAGCAGCGTCTTGGATTGGTGGATTAATCTGGTAGATGTGTAACTTAGGTACGCGGTCAGGTACCATCCGCAACGCGTAGAGTTTGCCTCGGAAAGACACGGGTTTAAGAAAACGTTGGATGTTGCCGGAAAATAGAGTCCACCGCTGGTCTCCAGTAGTGGCGTAGGCTACACGGAGCAGACGGTCAAGAGCCAACATAACAGTGACGGTTCCAGTGGAACTGACGGTAACAGAGGCGAGGACACTCATGAGTTTTGTGCGCTTGCTTTTCTCATTGTAGTATCGTTCAATGAATTGATCAATCTGTGGCAGGAGGGACGCAAGTGGTGGGAGGTCGGCGACATCGCCAGTGAAGGGGTTGAGGAGGCGAATGGCGGTGTCGTGGTCGCGGTGCAAGAGCAGTAGGCCGTCGATCGAATCAAGGATGACATTGTCGTCCAGGAGAGGGAGGTGAGCGCGGACGAAGGCGCCGGTGGAGAGGTTGAAGAAGCGAACGAAGCCGCCGAGGTTAGGATGGCCAGGATGCAAGCCGTGACCCTCCGGCAGCATCATCCATCGGCGCGGGTGGAAGCGCGGGTCGAGGACGCCGCGCGTGCGAGGGCAGACGGTGCTTGCCCTCCAGTCGGAGCAGACAGCGCGGAAACGGACGTAGTCTAGCAAGTCGCCGGCCAGCACCCGCCACCCGATCAGCTCCACCAGATCCATGTTCAACGACGCCCAATCCACGGACATCTTGCCGGCGTCGTTGTACGTCAGGCGGCGCAGCTTGCTGTTCGGAATCATGGGCGATGCTTGCAGCAAAATATGGATCTTCAATCGCGGTAGCAGCAGGTCGGTCTTATTCACGAAATCCCCGCGCGAGACAAAAGCGGAATCCAAGGTCAGATGCAAATCGCGCGACTTGGCGCCGGTGAGGTTGCAGGTCGGCGAGGCTGCGGAGAGATTGCTCCAGAAGGCGGCGGCTCGCACTCTAGAGGGGAGGATTGCCGCTCAAGCGCCGCGTCTCCGCGATCTGCACGACGTCAGGGTAGGAGTTAAGGAACGGTAGCGGACGGAACTCCGCAAGCCGGGACGAAGTGAATTTACGAAGTCGGTAACAGAAACAGCATGATGGGCCGTTCAAGAGCCCCTCACCTTTGCTGTCTAATGGGTTGTAGTTGGGCCACATGATCCTTCGTCGGAAATAAATCAGTTTCAGCTGCTTCAACCCAATACAAAAGGGTTAATTAAACCTAGCATCACATTTGAAGGACTAACTGATACCGAGTACTCCCCTGTTCAATTCTTGAGTCGTTCTATTTTTTACGCATGCATTTTGCTTTGTATTCAAACATGAGATATAGTACATATCAAAAGGTATATTAAAAGCATCTTATAAATTAATATAGAAGGAATAGAAACTAATATGTTTTTCCCAAAATAAGATACAATATTTTTTCGAACATGGAATCATTATTTTTTTTATTTTTCCAATAATTATTGATAGTGGTAGAAATATTTATTAATTGTAACCATCGACAATAGGGGTAAAAGAGTCATTTTGTATAACACCGTGAACCAATCAAACTAACGAAAAGGTCCATGAAACAAAAGAAAATTTATTCTAGGTCCAAACAAGCAAGTTAATAAAAATAACAAAAAAAGCCTTGTTTGGATATCCCAATGCTAAACTATAGTGCTTCACTTTTAGCACTAAGATCAAAACAGGAGTGCTAAAAGTGTATCAAAGTTGATGAAGATGATCAAACAAGCGATGGACATAGCTTTGCATGACACCACGGTGAAGACCAAGGCAAAGGTTTCCTTACGATGGACCATGCAGGGCTTAAAGGCGAGCTAGAGGCTCAAGACATGATGGGCTCTTTTTTTTTTAAAAAAAAAAAAAACGAGTTACCTCTACTTATAAGAAAGCAACATAGAGTCATACAAGACTGGGGATACAGTTTCGCACAAAAGCGCAAGAACAAAAAATGCCTATTGCAAAGCTAAAGTTCAAAGACATCTGAATGTAATGTAAAGTAGCAGAAGGCTTGAAAGACTAAAGCCGCGCCAGGATGTTGTCCTTCACTTGAATGAACTGCTCCAAGTCCTTCTCCTTAAGCTTGAACATCAAGGATATCGCGCGTGTACAGAACATCAGCTGGAGCTTTAGGCACCTTTTTTTTTTCAATAGCAATTTTATTCCTTGTAACCCACAAGGACCAAGCAAAGATATGATGGGTTCTCGAGACACTGAAGTGCAAGCAGAGGGCTCGGCGCCAATGGACCAAGGCAACCGTGAAGAGCGGGCAAGGCTATGGATGATATGAAGGCCATCATGTGAAGCCATGAAGGCTGCATCATTTTGAAGAAGATCAAGCCAAGTTGTGATGATATGTGATATCAAGTGGCTTGATGGAACGATGGTGGAAGGGTTATAAAGTATGGCAAATGGTCAAGTAAAGATGATTTGGTGGATTTCATATTATGGTGACCATTGACATGACTCATCACAACTTTCGTCACATGAGGAGGAAGATGTGGAGAAGTAGATGCTTACAGGCATCACCTCGGAGATTAAATGGAAATACGTAATGAAAATGTGGAAAAAAAATCGCAGATGGACCATCCGCATGCAGCACGGTGCCTATGCACACCACCGTGTTTGTTTCTAATCTCTTCCGCGTGGCACAATTTGGTTGGAAGTCCGTATGTTGCCGGGTACGGATGGTCCGCGCGCAAATCCTTCCAGAAAATGTACGACTTGTAGGCAGTTTCAATGAATGAAGTTTCTATGGATAGAAAGAAAAGAAAAGAATGTTAGTGGGCTGTGGCCACACAAAGAACGCTCCTTGAAAACTTCCATCTTTGCGCCAAGAAGCATGGCCTTGACGTGAAGTAGACCACCGAGGAACCAAACAAACCTATCTGGATTCTAGAAGGGTAGAAAAGTATATGTGCTCGACATCAACCAGTTTTTGTCCAAGAAACGATTCCATCAGATATTGGCCGATTTAGGATCGGGTCCACACACTTGTTTGGATGGATGCAGACTCAACGTTTCTCACCCACTGGCTACAGCACAAAATTATGGTCTATAGATCGCCCTTGTGGTTTCTGAAAATGAGGTTTGATGGTGACCGCTGAACTTCTAGATGATAGTACTACCGATCTGGCCGAAGTATGTTGTGCAGTCGCGGTGTTGTGACGCAGCATGCGCAGAATAGTGTAACGGATCAGCCCTTCCACCGTGCGAGCGACTGATGCTGGTATAATGAAAGGAAAATCCAGGGCGCTGGGTCAGTTTTTCATCAGCAAACAGCACACATCATGCACGCAACATCATGAAACGGCAAGTTGATCTGATGAAGTTTTATATGATTATGTCGCGCACAATTCAGAGTACATGGCATCAGGTGACCAGCAAATCAATCAAGTTGATCTGATGAAGTTTTTACGATTCTGTCGCTCGTGGGGCGACTTGGAAGATGAAATAATACAACATGGCAATTCTGTCTCTTGAAATGTTCAGAATCCAGAAACAGCGTGACACGTCTGCATTCCCCGCGCAAAGAAGAGTATGCAAAGACACAGACAGATAACTCATCTTCCAATCACGTCCACGACATCGGATCTCCCAAGAAGAAGAGTATGCAACGACAGATACCAATCGCTTTCTTGTCATACATATCTTGGCTGCATTATTGCTGTGGCCATCAGCTAGCCTTATCTTCTACAATCACCATCATGTAGGCTATCCTATCGCAATCTCACATGGCCACACCAAGTCATACATACACATACACTACACTACATACACATCCATGATCTAAAAAGAGGACGTCACACACCATCTACTAGTATTTTTACTTGGTCGAGTCGATCCAAGGCTTCGCTATGCTTTCGGCTTTCTGGGAGAATATCATATCGCTCGGCCACAGGTGAGTCCAGTGGCTGCGGGGATCTTGGCGTTCCCAACCATTCGGAAGATTTCTGCGCGGCGCGACGGAGACTGCGGGGCCGCACCAGCCGCAGAGCTCGAAGATCTTTCTTCACAGGAAACGTCACCAGCACTGGTCAGTCTCCCATGTCCGGCGGGATCGGTGCGCGGGGAACGAGGGCGAGCGTCCGAAAGCGACGGCGCGCCGTCCCCCCGGCGGCGGAGAGGAGGAGGCGGCGGTCGTAGTCGGCGCGCTTGTCGGGGTCTGAGAGCGTGGAGTAGGCGGCGTGGACGCGGATGAAGTCCTCGGCGGAGGAGACGGCGGCCGCGGGGTGCGGGGCGGCGGCGTCCGGGTGGACGGCGAGCGCCAGGCGGCGGTACGCGGCCTTGATCTCCCGCGCGCTGGCCCCGGGGCGGAGGCCGAGGACGTCGTAGAAGGAGCTGGCCGCGGCCGTCGCGCGGGCCGGCGCCGCGGTGGCGGCGACGGTGGAGGAGAAGGAGGCGGAGAGGGGCGGCGGCGCGTGGAGGCGCGGGGACGGCGGTGGCGACGCGGCCGGGGAACCGGAGGGCCGGAAGGCGAGGAAGCTCGGGGAGAGCGAGGGGCGCGGGGGAGATCATGGCTCGCTGCTGGTGGAGTCGTGGGACGGGAGGAAGGCAACGAAGATTCTGAGAGGCGAGTTTGGTTTGCTGGCTGGCTGCTGCCGCCCCCCTTCCCCGCCATTTTATCTGCCGCGCGTCGCTTTCCGCGCCGTGGGTTGGGGCGCCCCTAGTCAACGCTCTCTGTGGGCTGCCCGTATTGGCTGCTGCGCTGGACTGTGGCTTTTATATTTTGAGAAAATCGAGATAATGTGTACTAGTATGAGTTTGAGATAAGTGCACTGGAAACCGTCTCGCTCCGTCGTACTGAGTTGTCACTCTAAATTCCGTGTCATTTTTTATATGATTCCTCTTATTCAAATTGTTTGCATAAATATAATTTATTTTATCAATAAAAATATTTAAATATTAATTAATTTATTTTATTATTTAAATAAATATTTTAAATAAGACGAATAGTGAAAACATAAAGTTAAAAAAAATAAAAAACGTCAAACTCTATGGGAGGCAGTGCAGGGTACGGGCATGCCGACATGGTGGCATGGGGTCCATTGCTCCCTTAGCACTGGAATAATCGGAGGGACAAGAATGGCATTTTCAGTTAGCATCATCACGCCTCCAAAAGTCAGGCTCCCAACTTGGCAACTTGCTATCTTGCCATTTGGAAGGACGAAACATCTCCTTTGACTTGGAGAAGATTCCGTCAATGTTATTACAGCCGTCAATTTATGATTGTTCCTTACAATCAAAGTTTATGTGTTACCTTTACCTATCATCATACCTATTTTGTTTCCATCCCTCACATGCCATTATTTCATTTTTTTTTTACTAACAATTGATTAAAAGGTTTGCGTTTGTTTTCACAAATTTTCATTTGTACCCGTTCAACCACATCTCTCTGTGGATACAAGTAGGATTGGATCTAATACTAAACCACACATCAGATCAGACGAACTTGTTCGACTAGCTGGGAATCATCTACCGAGCACTCCCTAAGTCCTAAAACAACTGTCGTTTTTCTTTCAAAAAATAACTTCAACTAAAATATATTCCGTTTATTTAGTTACATAAAAACATTAATATTTAGTTGTTTTAAAATTTTATTTAGAGATAAAACTATTATACCTATTTTCTATCGTCAAACTAGAGGCACAAAAATTTAAAAAATGACAGTTAATTCCGACGGATGGAGTGCAAAAAACGGTGGTGGTGGTGGCGTGAAGGTAAAGTGCCCGGGCCGGATAAACGAGCTAAACAGGCCCAAAGTAGGAGGAGCTAGCAGGATCCAGCCCGGTTCGACTGGAGATAAACTGCTCATCGAGCTTGGCGTCGGTCCGGTCGTCCCTATCTCTCAACTCTACGCGCCGTGGTCGAAACTCGGAACTATCCGGCGCTGTAGCAGAAATGCTCTCGTTGCGGCCACCCCGCACCACCTTCGCGCGCCCCTTGAGTTGGCCGAGACGGGGTCGCCTCGGCGGAGCTGGCGCGCTGCACTATGTCAGCGCCGCAGCACCGGCGGCCGCTCTGGAGTCAGCTGCGCCTCCGGAGAGCGTCTCCTTCCCGATTCTGGTACGCATTCCGCTGGCCGCCTCCGATGTGCTGCAAACCTGTTCGATGAAACGCTGAGATGGAGATTACTGCCTCTGTTTTTTAAGGTCGAGATTACTGGCTCTGTTGTTATGCGCAATGGTTTCCATGTAGAACCTATTTGTTCGATGTAATGCCACAGCGGGGTTACCTGTTGTCTTCGGGGGATCGCGGGAATAGAGAGATTTTTTCTTGCCTTTTGGGGGGGGATCAGAGGGTTCAAATCATTCTAGATTTGGATTCACATGGTCTGGTACAAGTTCAATTCACATGCGTCTTGTACACTCTAGAAGCTAATGCCTGACCAAACGTGCTCATAGCTTTACATTTTTCTAGGACAGTATTGTCAAAAAGGGCGTACCCAGTGCCGTAGGCTCCCGCACTGTGCGGGGTCTGGGGAAGGGTATTTTAGCGCCAAGCCTTACCGCTCATTATTATGTAAAATATTTGGGGATGACATGAGTCAAGCTTCGCTTTCAGATTTTCTGTTACTCTTTCCTCGGAGAGTTTAACTGAGGAAACACACGGCCATATACTTAGACTGGTTCCACAATGCACATGCATATGCTGTCCTCTACACAAGCTAGATTTCTGGTTAGTCGATGCATATTGGGGTAAAAGTATAAGTTGTTAACCAAATATGAAGCTTTCCCTGGGTGCAAAGGTGGCTGCTTTGGCTATCGTGCTTGTATCTATAATTTGCATAAAGCAAGTGCAAAGCTGCAAATATTTTTTTTTTTTTTTCCTTAATGAAAATCCTGCTCAGCAATATGTTATGTTTTTTTTAGAAACTTTTTTGGGTCATTGGAAATATCAAAACTGTATCATAAAGAAAAGGAGTTGGAAAGGAAAATACATAAGCGTACCTGATCAACTATGCCTATTTGTAAGAGGTGGGCAACTTGTTTAATACTTTACATTGGAAGCGTATCCACTGTTCTTGCTTCATATTGTAACAGTTCTATCATCAAAACTTTTCAAAGATTCCCAGGTCTCACATTGAATAATGCTATGCTAAATGTCAATGTTTTATTTGAGCAGTTGGGAACAATTTTGATGTAGAATAGCTGTTCAGATTTCTTCTGTCTTCTTTTTTTTTGGGAAAACAGCAGTGGACAGGCCCCCTACTGATTATATATATATATATTAAAAACAGGAGAATCTTTGAAAAAGAAGGCAAAAAGACTGTTGCAGAATTGAAGGGACCTGATCCTTTTGTTACTTAGTCTTTTCATTTGTTCCATTATTTAGGTGAATGGCTGCACTGGTAAAATGGGGTTATCTGTCGCTGAGGCTGCTGCTCTGAGGGGCCTTCACCTAGTCCCTGTTTCATTCAGTAGTAGAGAGAAGGTTGAAAAAAACAATACAGGTTGGACAAACAGAGATTCGGATATATGGTCCTTCTGCAAGAGAAGATGTTCTTTCATCTGTCGCTGATGAATTCCCAGATGTCATAGTTGTGGACTACACAGCACCTGATTCTGTGAACTGTAAACAATTTAACCTTGTTATTTTCTCAATGCGCTATATAAAGTTTTTAGTACATGTTATGGCCACTTTATCTTACACAATCATGGTATTGCATTTTGAGAAATTCCAAGTCTTCTTGCTAGTTTGTGTTAATTACTAAACATGCTGTTCTAGCATCGTTTTACTGCTACGTTCACACCAAAATTTATATTTAGGAACTTTATTGTAGATTTTTTTTTGTCAGTTTTATGCTAGTGGTTACATTTCAGTTCTTACATGGAAGGATAACAACAATTATAAGAAAAATACAGTTTTATGCTTGTCAAATTTCACATAGAACATCTAGGAAGCTATCACATTTAGCTAATTATTGCTGAAAGCTTTGAACTCTTGCTTTTTTGCTTCTGGAAGTAAATTGTAGATTTTATATCTTTTTTCTATCTTTAATGCGTCTCCTTTTTTTTTTGTGCTTGTTTTGAATACTCTATTTAATTCAGCACCATTCTTCTCATTTGAAACAAAAATGAGACTCTTGCATTATGCAGTTAATGCTGAGCTCTATTGCAAACTTGGTTTGCCATTTGTGATGGGCACAACTGGTGGGAACAAGCATTTGCTCTACAAGTCAGTGCAAGATTCAAAAAGTTATGCACTAATATCTCCACAGATGGGCAAACAGGTATGCTGAAAAGGAATTATATATCTCAAATGAGTTTAAAACTGTTAGTTTTCCTTATTACACTTCAAATGTTGAAAACATGGACAATCTGTGTATAGCTTTCTTTCATTCTTCAATTAGGTGGTTGCATTTGTTGCTGCAATGAAAATAATGGCCGAGCAGTTTCAGGGGCCTTTTCAGGCTACCATTTAGAGGTACAATTATAACTTGAGTGTTTCCATATGAATTAAAAGTTCAGAGTGGTGGTTCATTGCGTTTAAGGATTTAAACTTCTAGTGGACCAGCAATATATCATCTCTCAACCTTGACATATGTCTTGGGGAAGGATGCCCAGTGATTTGAGCTTCTTTGCAGGTTCTTCAATCAATTGCCTGGCCTGAGACTTTAAATGCTAAAGTTTGATATGTGGTCATACCATCTGCCAATACCTGCAATTCTGAGTGTCAAGATTCCTTTTTTTCAGGTTTTAGAATCCCATCAAGCTGGCAAGCTGGACACATCTGGTACAGCTAAAGAAGTGATTTCTTGTTTTCAGAAACTAGGTGTGCCATATGGCATGAACAAGGTATGCTTTATCTTTATGCTTGAAAACTTTACTTAAATTATTCATGTTATGAGAGAAAAGCTGTTTGTGCTGTGGAAAACACATCAATGCCGTTAAAACTACCACAATATTTTCATGGATCAAGCTCTCTTCCTAGTAAATTTCTTTTGCTGTTCTCATGAACTCTTGACTATTCGTTTTCAAATCATCTGAAATCCTTACGCAGATCGTAAATATAAGCATCTAGGTTTCTCGTAAGTCAAACTTTTTAAACTTTGACCATCGAATCTAAAATTTTGTACAAATTGTCGAAACAAGATTGACATTACTAGTTTCACCTTGAAAATACTTCCATAATATATGCTCTTTTTCACTTTTTCAATGATAGTATACCTTTATAGACGAAGTTAGAAAAGTTTGACTTAGCACAAACCTAGATGGACTTATATTTGTGATCAAAGGAAGTAGCAATTATAGATAAGAACCAAAGTCGTGGTAATATTCTGTTGATATGAGGCTAAATGGTTTAAATAATTCTAAGAAAAGCACCGTAGAATTTGACCAAAAAAAGGGTGGTTCCTTACAACTAAAGGTGGAATTTAAGTAGGGTACCTGTAACAATATATCCTATGAACATTTATGGATTTCCATTGAAAAAAAAATGCTCCATCATTTTACAATATGGGTCCATGCTTTTCATTTTCGGAGTTGTTCTGTTAGGACGCTGTTTGATTTGGTTTACTGAACACCCCCCCCCCCAATCCCCCAAACCCTGTTCTGTTATTATATTGTGTTACATGTTTTTATCCTCAAAAGAAAACAGAAATCTTAGTATATGATGCTTATTACCTCCCTGTGGTCGCAGATGGTTAAGATTAGAGATCCTGAACAGCAGCTTGAGATGGTTGGTGTCCCTGAAGAACACATTCAAGGGCATGCATTCCATTTGTATCATCTTACTTCTCCTGATGACAGGTAATACCATTCTCCTGGAAATTGATGATACTGCCAATAAAGTAATTATATTCGTTGATGGATATTTTTTATAATCTTGCTAATATATCACAGCAATTTCAAGCATGCTATTTTTTCATCTTTTTTGTTTTAATTGTGTTCTTTTAGTGTTTCATTTGAGTTCCAGCACAACGTTTGTGGACGTTCAATCTACGCTGAAGGAACTATTGATGCGGCGATGTTTCTGCATAGGAAGGTTGGCTGGTGTTACTTCGGTTATTTTTGAAGTGGTGCTGCGTTTCAGATACTGTTCGCTTACTCGTATTCTTTAATGTAGGTACAATCAAAGGATTCTAAGAGAATATATAATATGGATGATGTCCTGCGAGAACGATGCATGCGATAAATCTATTGATTAGCAACTCATGAATAATATTCAGCACAGTACTGGTTTTTGTTAGTCTATGGGGTAGATATTAATAGAGGTTGCGTGTGAATTAAATAAAAAGATTATGTACTGAGTTCTTCAAGTTTCTGTCAAAATCAAAAGCATATGAAAAAGAGAACGGACATAAAAGGTGTAGCGGTGGGCGGCAGCAAGGAGAGGAAGAAGATAAATAGTAGCAGGGGCTAGGATTCCATCAAAGCCGCTCAAGTCCGATCCAGCGTTTCAAAAATTCAAGTGTGGAGACCAACCACTTGGTAAATCCAAAATCCATCCGGTTTTGGAAACTGGATTCCCGGTTTTTCCAAACTACCCAGTCTACCATTTTCTGTCGCTAACATAAGTATATTGAAGAATAAAACATTGACTATCTTTTACCTTACGAATTTGGCACCAAACCGGTGCATTCCATTGGGCCACGTCACTAGCTAATTCCTCTACCGTAAAAATTCCAAACCAATGGTGTCGGGCAGTGCAACGTGGCTGTACAAGGCCCAATTCCAACCGCTTCATCGCGGTGCCGTCAGAACGTCGCGAATCTTCTCGGTGCGTCGGCCTCTTCGTTTTCTCGCCGTCGCGAGGCCAAGACCAACTACGGGCGCATGGGATGGGGAACTGCGCGCTAGCGACGGCGGCTCGCGCGAGAGCGTGGGCGTGTGCAGATGTGGCGGCAGCTCAGGGGGGGGCATGCTCGTCCGCGCCGGCGACTCGGGCCATCGGGATCCGTCGCCCACATTCCATCGACAGCAGGTACCGGACAAAGCTCGGTTGGTTCTCGCCCGGGAGCGTCGCTGCAGTCTGCTCTGTGTTTCTTGATTTTAGCGGCATGTGCAGCCCCATGTCCGTCTCTCATCCTCTCTTTCTTCTGTTTTGCTTTGATCCGTTTCTCAGCTGGAGCAGCAGATAGCCTAACGGAGCAGTAGCCGTGCTTGCATCCTTCTCTGCATATCGACTGAAGTATGCATCTCTTGCTCAACATAAAGACCAGGCTTTCCACGTGATTTGATTTCCCAGTATAAAGGGTAAGGCCAATTTCAATCTACACATACGTATGGCTCGCTCATGGATGATGGACATTGCTCAATAAGTCAATATAAGCATTGGTATATGCTAATTACTTCAAAATGAATTTCAAATTGCAAGTTCCCTGTCCAAGTATAGTATATTAGTGCCCTATGTCATGATATACTGGCTGATAAGATGACTCATTCATAAATTATTTATTTAACTCATCGGTGATCTTCTATCTGGATGATGTTGTCATGTGCACAAGCTTTTCATTAAGTAGTTTCAGATCAATACAATTAATAATAACATGTTCCTTGACACAATTATACATAACCCTTGCTATGCTTAATTGCTTTATGTGCTGCTTTCTAAGTGGCATATTTTCCCATCTTTAGTCTGTAGACTGTCAACAAGTCATTACTTGTTTGGCAACAATTTCCTTCCAATATTTTAAGACAAAGTGCTAAAAATACCTTGGTACTTTCTTAAAACCTTGTGTCTTGCTTCCTGGAACTAGCAGATCCCGCAAATTTCCCATATATATCTCGAGCATACTGAAAGTGAACATAAACCTTCTATTGCTCTCTGAAGTTCGACCAAACAGTGCTTGAATTGCACATGGTATGACACCTAGATCTGTAGGCTTGCCGTCCTGATTCAAGTGGTAATGGATTGTAGAATCAAAATTTTAAATTTCTGTTGGTTTGGTTCCTTTGGACTTTTTATTTTTCATCTATTCTTCACGAATGAGATAAGGAGCTGGAATGAGTAGAGCTTACCATGGTATAAGTTTCCCCACTACCTGTCTGACCAAAAGGCAAATGTGCAAACATTATAGCCATCTAAAGCTGATTTTATCAATGGTTCAACTTCAGCAAATACATCACCTGGAAACCACACTATTGTAACCTGACTGCCATTCAAATTACTCATTTCAACATCACAGTTCCTATAAATGCGAATCTGTTATACCTTGGCCATACGCGGCAACGCCGCGAATATTTCTAGTCTTTACCCATTTTAGTCGTTTGGATAATTGGGTTGAATATGCGATGTATGATGGACAACGACGCATTTTGCAGCTCTTGCATTGGCAGTTGTAACTCTTGCAAGTCTTCAAGTCGACATGACACTGTAGTTTAGAACCAACATACATAAACGGGGGCAACTAATTAGTTGCGCATATAACATGGTTCAGATTGTTCAGAATGGCAACACATCCAAAGCAACCACATCAACCAGGTGTAATTTGGCAATCGATCAAACAAGTTCCCAAGAGATCTTGGGATTTCAGCAGTAGTTCTAGATGGCGAAAACCCGTCAAGAGATACTAAACCTTATAAATAGTACTATGCCTGCTACTTCTGAGAAAAGTCCTACTTAAAATACTTCTGAGAAAAGTCCTACTTAAAATCGCAGAACTAAACAAAAATGGTAGCCAAAACAAGTTTGAGACTTAGATTTAGGAACAATTTTCTCCTTTACTTAATATAGGCCTACTCATACTGTCTCATATGAATCCATCTTCCATAGCTTGCAATTTATTTTTCAGATTTTAGTACCTGATTCCCATACGAATACTATTCCAACATTCACTGGAGGAAGCAAGCGATCAATCGCCTCAAACTTTGGCTTTATCGACCACAATTTCTCACGAGGAAACTAAATGACGAAAAACCCGTAATGAGATGCTAAACCTTACAAATAGTACTATGCCTGCTACTATCATGCACAGGCATAAAAGTAGAACTATTTCTGAGAAAAATGCTACCCAAATCGCAAAACTAAACAAAAAAAAAAATGGTAGCCATAAACGTTCGGCTGAGCTGAATTTGGCTGAATTTATACAGTGCACATGTTCAGCCAACAGCAGCAGACGAGCAGCAGCTTCAGTCGGCTGATCCCATCAGCCAATTCAATTCAAAAAAAATGGCCCCAACTAGAACAGTTACTGCATTTCAAATTCAAACAGCAGGAACCTATGTTCGACCTGGTAATTACAGCCATGATGCCCCTTTTTTCTACACCATTCACCAGCACAAAAGAAATGCACATCACAGGCATCCTAACTCCTGATAACCACAAATTACCCCATCATTCAAGTCTCTGCAATGGCCACTACAATAGTAAGTTAATTCTGCTAAACAACTAATGTCAGTTCGTAAACACTACCAACAAGGCAAATTCATCAAAATCCACATGCTAACTTGAACCTTCATCATCCTGCCATTCGCTCCAGGCCATGCTCAGTCAACTTGATAGTGTTAGGACTAATCTTGTCATATAGGCATATTAGCATGGATGAGGGAGCTCCATGAAGTTTCTAGTACTAGTTAGTTGCTAGTAGAGCTATGCAATTTGAATGTTACCACTGCTGGAAAACAGCAAGCAAGCTGCTAGGGTAAAAATGGAGAAAAATTGGTTTTTTCTTCTAGCTGTGACAGCTGGTTGCTTAACTGTTTTCCAGGGTAATGTGAGCTGTAAATTAAGGTCGGTTCCTGTAGCAGAACTGTAGCAAACCGACCTAAAGTCCTATAAAAGGACATGTAACCCTCATGTGTGATATAGCATGAGATGGAATGAGAGTTTGAGATAGAATCCTTTGCTATGTAACCTTATAGTGTGAAGCTATAAGATAGAGTTTGAATAAAGGATCTATTTAGCTCCATTGGTTCCTCCCTTCTCCCCTCTCATCATATTTCCTCCCATATTAGTTAGTTTGGGCCAACAGATAGGCCTACTTCCAGAAGAGGTACGTTCTCTATATATATGAGATCAATTGCCTTGATCACGGGCAGCCAAATAAAATGCTAGTACAAAAGGGTTATATTTGCCATGTATATTCTGCGGAAAACAAAATCAAGCAATAATAAGTTACTACTGTCTCATATGAACTCATCTTCCATAGAACTTGTAATTTATTTTCAGATTTTAGCATCTGATTTCCATACGAGTACTGTTCCAACATTCACCGGAGGAGGCAAGCGATTTGGCTTTATCGACCTCAATTTCT
This sequence comes from Hyparrhenia diplandra, assembly GCA_015847255.1. Taxonomy (NCBI): domain Eukaryota; kingdom Viridiplantae; phylum Streptophyta; class Magnoliopsida; order Poales; family Poaceae; genus Hyparrhenia; species Hyparrhenia diplandra. Next base: position 37,639 of record JADLZK010008689.1, read on the forward strand.
CACGAGGGAATCAAAATGACCGAGGACAGTACTCTTTTGATCCAGGAACTGACACTTCTTCCGATTGAGTACCAAATCAGCTTCAAGACAACGCTGTAGAAGTAGAACAATTTCAGCATTAGCCAAACAGTCATCAAAATTCCGCTCCGTACATAGCCAATGAAACATTCATGAAGACCTCCATACAACAAAGACTTATCCACAAAAGAAAACAAAAGTTAACGATAATCTTTAGCCATGTGCTAGGCAGAAGACAAACCAAAAAAAAAAAAATGGATCCAAAACAAGTCAAACACAGCTCCTTACTAAATAACAGTAACTTAACCTTGGACCATGACCGATCAGTAATCACTATGGGTTATTGCACGAATCAGAATGGAGAAATCCTGCAGTGGACAGCATGTAATGTGCATGAGTTGCAGTTCCACCATCCGCCTAAACCAAAAAATGAGATGCTTAAATTACACTCTAGAGCCTAGAGGGAACAATACCAGCTGCAGCATATGCATCTGCAAGGCCTGGAACAGACTCCTTGTGACAGTCGATGAACTTTGATTTGAAAGTCACTTCTCCGAGATTAACTAATGAGAAAAGGTTCATATTGCTATTCATCAATCCCTTTTCCAGCAGCACCTTCATGACATAATGCCGAGGCACTAGCCGCTTCTCCAAGCTGAATGCGAGCAGGATAGGCCTTTGGACAATATACTGTGGCTCCATGGCAGCCTCATTGACCAAGAATTCAATCTTGCGGAGAAGAATTTTGTCAGAGTAGCCTAACATTTTTGGAAACTTGGACACTGCAGCGGAAACCTCATACTCGGAACAACCAAGGGCCCTCTTAAAGAACTCAAGCTTGGCAGCAAGCCTCTCTTTGGAAATACCGACAATGGCGGACACCGCGTGCTTAAACATCGGAGAATTTCTAGGCACCCCAAGTTCTTCTGCTCGCAGCAAAACCTCCTTCAAGCGTTCCGCGTTGAAGGTAAGCACCCACGGGTCGATTGAACACAGCTTAGCAAAATCTTGAACACCCCACTGACGTAACAAAGCTATGTTAGGCTTGATTACCCTCTCAAGGTCCGCGCTGAGGAGGCCCCTACACCTCTTTGCGGCCACCAAGACCCGCTCAAACGAGCCATAGAATGAGATGAAGAACTCGAGCCTGGGAATGACGTCGCCATCACGGAGAGGTGTGATTGAACCGACCAAGAGGAAGCGAGCTATCTGGGGAGTGGACAGACCAACGCGGTCGCGGAGAGCAGCAAGGCGGACGCCGATGTTCTTCACGGAAGCGCGGAGGAGCAGCGGGTCCGCGGAGACAACGGCGGCGATGTCGGCGCGGGAGAGGCCGGCGCCTGAGAGCAGGGCGAGGATGGCATCGAGGTGGGAAGCGGAGTTGAGGCGAGATACGGAGTTCTCCTCCAATGACCTCTGGGATCTTCTGGACAACTCCGGGACGCCTTCTCGGACACCTCGCGGGCTTGGGCTGGGGCGAGGCCGAAGGACGCGACGAGGTGGTCCTCGAGTGAGAAGGGCGCGGGGACGCTGGCGGTGGCGGCGGAGGTGGAGGTGGAGCTGGAGAGGAGGCGGCACGCGCGGCAGTGGATGGGGTAGGGTAGAGGGGAGGCGGCGCGGAGCAGAGGGTAGAGGCGACTTCGAAGGCGCAGCATGGCGACGGCGGAGATTCGGCCGCCACCTGCGGAGGGAAGGCGCTTAGGCCGTCGGCGTCGGGCTATGCTCGTCAACAGGTTGTGCGGCGGCCGGCGATGTCTCGCGGGCGAGTGGGGAGAGACGCGGAGCCTGCCCAGCTGGGCTGTTGGGAGAAGCCCATATTTGTCCGCTTGCTGGGCCACCAAATGTGCAGAATTCTAACTCAGATCTAACGAGATTTAGGTCCGTTTCGGCAGAGTTTAAACTTTAAAGCTGCTTCGCCTTCACCTGTAGATGTGCAAGCAGACGCAGGCTCTTCAATGTCCACACCGTGAAACTAATAGCGGGATCAGAGGATCAATCATGTATAAAGCATTTGGGTAATTGGGTTGAATATGCAAGGTTTAATAAGACAAATAACATGCTTCTGTTGATGGCGATCATAATTTGATATTCCCGACTTGTTGCACAGAGTTATACAACTAAATAAAAACACTTCACAGGAAACTGCACAATGCAAGTTCCGTTCATCTATCTCCACCAATTGATAGAACAACCTCATGATGAACTAATCAAAGTCATAGCCTTATTCTGAGAAACTGCATAACCTGCAGAAGCCAAGAAAACACTGACCAAACATTCTAGTGTTGAGTCTCCATCGCAGCACGAGGAAAAGAAAGGCAACCACTTCTTGAAGAGAACTACGGGCCAGTGACAGCGTCGTGCTGCGTCGGCGGGTGGTAGATGGGGGTTGGCTTTGGTGGCGAATACACCGGCGTCGATGGTGGAGTCAACGACGGAGGTTTGTGCTCCGGCACTGCCGGCACCGGCGGTTTGTGCTCAGGAACGTCGACAACCGGCGGTTTGGTGGTGACAGGCGTCGTGGAATGGCCGTGATGTTCAGGCAGGTGAGGCGGGATAACCACCACAGGCGTGTGGGCTGTTCCTACGTGGTGGTGGACGAAAGGGAAGCAAAGGAAAGCCGAAGAGCACTCGGGCGACGACGAGCGGTAGACCTCGCCGCCAAGCGCAACGAACGTCGTCGTCTTGTCGTTGCCGACGGGTGGCGCCGCGACGATCTTGAGGGCTCCTGCCCGGGGCACGGCGCGCTCGACGCGCTGTGGAGCTGCGCGAAGCATTCCGACTTGAGCTCCCCGTCCTCGCCAACGACGTCGGCGGCCAGCGGGACGCTGAAGGCGCCGGTCTTGTCCACCTGTCCCACGGCCGTGTCCCACGGCCGCTGTTCTTGCACTTGACGGCCACCTCGTACTGGCAAATCATGCATGTTCTAGCGTGCCTTGACGGCCACCTGAAGACCTGGGTTTAAAAGTGAACGACACACAAATCTAAATGCATTGACGACTAGCGTGCCAAACGTAAATATATAAATATTTTTTATACTAACTAATAAGACTATCTAGTTTTTAATGACAGGTTTAATTTGATTTTTGTGTGAACTAGGTGCCTTTGAAAGCTGCCTCGGCGTTCATGTTCCTCCTGGCGCAATCCGAGCACTTGGCCAAGCCGACAACAACCGGCGGTGCTGTCTCTCCTTGCACGGCATTGGCGAAACCTATCGCTATCGCAATGCCAAAAACAGTCAGCAGTTGCAGTCGTGCTGGGATCTCCATATCTCTACCACTTTTGTTCCGATTTGTTGAGGATGGAGAAGATGTGGATGGATGGAGTGGAAGCGCAGGCGGCGCTTATAAATAGGCGCCGGCGCCGACGTCTGAGAGTCTGCTCGAACGATCGGCTGAAGTGAAGTGAAACTAGCTAGTGAAGGGCCGATCAATTGAAAAGGCAACCTTGGGCAGCAGCCAGATAAATTGGGCGCCGCCGTTGCAGATGAACAGTTAATATGCATGGCCGCGTGTACAGTGATCAGCGTTTCCTTCAGGTCTACTCCTTTGCTATCCTGGTACTCGCTGTTAATTGTCCACGTACCGTACGTAGCGCATCTGAATGTGGTCTGAACGTCGTCACTGTGCACCGTTGTATTGTATGGCCTTTGCTCAAAAGTTGATCTGAGCTAATTTGTTTTTGGTTGATCGTGCATGAGCACGGAATTCATTAAGCAGCAGGAGTACAAAACACAAGTCCAATACAAAATGCAGCAATAGTAATCCATTGATTACTAAGGCTACAAAAAATACTAGCCGTCCGGCACTCGGCACTAACCGTGTGTTTGGTTGAGGGTTGGGTGGGTTGGGTTGGATTCAACCCAGGTTTTTGGGTTGAGTTGAACCCATGTCAGCGTTTGGTTGCGCCTCTGATTTTGGGATGGAGTGAACCCATCTCATGTTTGGTTGAAGGATTTGAGAATTGGGGTTGGATGGGAACGGAACGGCGTTAGTGAGGCATTTTTTATCAGGACCCCTCAATTATTTAGAAATCAACAAAGCCTATACCAGTAAACCTTTCTCTCTGTCATTTTTACATCAGGAACCCCGCGTAAAACCAAATTGAATTTTAGTCCTCTTCTTCTTCGTTCGTACATCGCGCGCGCACACGCCCTGCGCGTACATCAGCGCCGCGCACGCCGCAGCGTACATCAGCCTCGCCGCTACAGTCTGAGGAGCGCGGCCGCCCCCAGCGTAGAGGCAAGCACCGCCCGCTGGGCAGATCTGCCGCGGCACGAGCCGCCGCCCACGAGTTCCGCTTCGAGTTCCCCGTGCCAGATTTTTCTGCCGCCGCAGCCTCCGGCGCGGGCGTTCCGCCGAGTTTCTTTGGAGGAGCTCGCCCGGCACGCAGCCCCGCCCGGCGAGGTCCTGCTGGTGGCGCGAGTTCGCCCGAGGACGGGACGAGACGAGACGAGATGAGAGACGAGGAAGCCGGAGGCGGAGGCGGCGACCAACGGACGAGGACGGAACCCGGACGGGTTCGCTCCGTCCTCTTTTTTTGATGAGCGGAGCGAACCCGCATCTTGGCCAAATATTCTCTTCCGGGTTCGCTCTGCTCCCCACGCTCCTCAACCAAACAGGCTAAAAATAGGTCCGCTCCAGCCGGGTTGGCTCCATCCCTTGAACCAAACATACGGTAAGAGATTGTGATTTGCGAATAAATAATTTTGCGACTACAACCGCCTAGAAGGGCTTGCAACGACAGAGAGTGAGGGGCAGATCGGCATACTCCGTTGCGGTAATTCTTGGCCTCTGTTCAATTCCAACACCACCTAGCCGTGAAGGCGTAAAACTTCTCTTAATCAAGAAGGGCGAACTGTACAGTTGATGTTTTTTTTTTTTCGAAAAGCGTGCATTTTGCACGTCGCATTAAGGGAAAATAGAGTTTTAAATTACAACCACTAGTTCATTGGCGAGATGCCGTGAAACGCAGTGGCGATACACACGACACAAATCGCCGGCTTTAACGGCGCAGCTTAGAGTGATGTACTAAAGTGGATAACGATTGTGCGACTAAATCTGAGTAACTGCGCTACCGAATGGCGTCCAGCAGCGGTCCGAGCACCTTGTAGCCCGCCGCGCACCATTCCTCCGCCTGTTGTTGTATCCTCGCTGCGAGGATCACCGTCGTGGCCGAGATGTTATCAAAAGTGCGCATGTTCCTCTCCTTCCACACCTCCCAGGTGACGAGCAAGACTAGAGTGTCGAACCCAGGGCGGAACGGTTGCGGCACACGCGCGGAAGATCGTAGCCACCAATCCACGAGTCGGTCTCCAACTTCCGGGCACAGGTCTTCTAACCCTGCTAGGCGAAGCAGCCTGAACCATAGCTCCCTGGTGATAATGCAGGCGGACAGTAGGTGGTCGTAAGTCTCATCCTCCTGACAGCACAGCACACAGTCCGCCATAGCCTGTAACCCATGCCGCCTCCTCCGGTCCGCAGTCCAAAGCCTGTCGTGGAGCGCCAGCCAGAAGAAGAACTTGACCTTGGGCGGGGCCTTAGTCCTCCACAACTCCTTTGCCCCCAGTAGCTCGGAGGTACCCACGAAGAAGGCACGGTAGGCCGATGAGCTAGAGTACTCGCCACTCGCCGTTCACCTCCAAACGAACCGATCAGGCGTCCCTGGCTGTAGCTCAATGCCGAGGAGCTTGTCGGCGACCTCTGCACACTCCACAGCCTCCGTGTTAGCGCCGGTAATGTCCGACAGCCAAGTGTCGCCTGCCAGGGCGTCCCTGACGCAGCGGCTCCTCCTGCGGCAACCCACAGCTCTGAAAAGGTTTGGCGCGGTGCGGTTGATTGGGCCGTCAGGGAGCCAAGAATCCGTCCAGAATCTTGCAGAAGTCCCGTCGCCCGCGACCACAGAAACCGATGCCCTAAACATGGCCTCGCTGTATCTGTCCGTAGGCCTCGGGGTCAATGCGATCACGGAGTCCGGAGACGTGCGCGCGAGCCACTCCCAACGTAGCCGCAGCGCGTACCCGAGTACCCTAAGATCCGGGAGCCCTAGTCCCCCGCAAATTTTCGGAGAGCAGACGATAGGCCAAGCAACGAAGCACTTCCCGCCCACCACCGAGTCCGTACTTCAGCCCGGGATGAAAGCTCGCCCCAGGGGCCGCCGATCTCCTCACCGCCCAAGAGGGAGAGAGCGCAGCAGATGGACACGTGTACTGGAATGGCGGAGAGAGTGTCCTGAGCAAGGGATACCCGTCCGGCCGAGTTTAGCATACCGGCCTTCCAGGTTGGCAGTCGCGCCGCGACCGCATCGACGATGGGCTGCTCCTCACTCTTGGTCAGCCGTGTGAGGGAGAGCGGTGCGCCCAAGTACTTGGCCGGGAAGGCGCCCAGCTTGCACGAGAAGACCGCAAGACCCGCCGCGATCTGTTCCTCGGAGCAGCGGATGGGCGTCAAGGAGCACTTGTCGACGTTGGTAGAGAGGCCGGACGCTCCAGCGAACGCGTCGGGGAGGCCTCTGATGCAGCGTAGGTCCAGAGGTGAGGCGGACAAGAAGATGACGAGGTCGTCCGCGTAGACTGAAGCCCTGAGCTTGGCAGCCGCACCTGGCAGCGGCGCTAGCTGCTCGCAGCGGTCGGCTTCCCTGACGAGAGCATTGAGGACCTCCATGACGATTACGAAGAGCAATGGTGATAGCGGGTCGCCCTGCCGCAGTCCCCTGGCATGTAGGATCCGCTCTCCCGGGCACCCGTTGAGTAGCACCCTCGTGCTTGCCGTCGCGAGGATGTTTGAGATCCAATCCCGCCAGCGCAGGGGGGGAACCCTACACGCTCCATGACCTCCAGCAAGAAAGGCCACGAAACGGAGTCGAAAGCCTTAGCGAGGTCAACTTTGAGCAAGATGGAGGGATCCGCCTGGCATGCAGCCACCTGCAAACCGCCTGGACAGAACGGAAGTTCTCGTGAATTCTCCTTCCCCGGATGAAGACCGTCTGGTTCTGGCGTACTAGGTCGGACATGTAGGGCGCGAGACGCAGTGCCAAGCACTTCGCGAAGAGCTTGCCGAAGGAGTGCATCAGGCTGATTGGCCGATAGTCCCGCAGGCCGCTGGGGATGGAGTCCTTCTGCAGTAGAATGAGGAAGGCCTTGTTGAGGTGGTGGAAGTCTCTGAAATCCATGTCCCATAGCGCCTGGAACGCCCGCACAATGTCCGGGCCGACAATAGACCATGTCGCCTTGAAGAAAGCCGCGCCAAAGCCATCTGGTCCTGGCGCGCGGCCGGACGGAGAGGCCTGCACCGCCCTAGCAAAAGGAGCTGCCAGCGGGGAGAGCTGTACAGTTGATGTTATTCTCTTAACTGCACAACACCGTGTGATGGGTGGTGGTCCTCTGCACGACCGGACCATTGGATCCACTGCATACAGTGTTCAACTAACCCTGCGCTGTCGACTTAACGAGAGATAAATAAAGGATAATTTCAGTAGCCGAATTGACACGGCAGTACAAAGTTGAAGGGGTTATCACTTGATCCGCAACTATCTCCATTTTCCCTGAAAGCCAATAGCAATAACAGAGTCCGACAATCCAACGCCACTGAAACTGAAAGGGAGAAATTTTTTTGCTTTCGAAATCACTATCTTTATTTCTCAAATAACAGACAAGGAAGCAACGGACTGAAACACCAACGGCACGAACTGAATGAACAAAACAATCACTGACAACACACAACGACAACAACATCACCGAAACGAAACGAAGGTCACTGACACTCCAACGAACATCTGATCGCTTAATTTGCTGCTGTCCTGAATCTGAATGCATGCCCGCCCGCACGCGGCATCCTAGTTGAATTTCTTGGGGAGCTTCTCCTCCTGCCCGCCTGCCGCCGCCGCCGCAGCAGGCCTGGTCGTGTCGTCGTCGTCGACGAGCGGCGGGCACGGCTTCTTCTTGTGCATGAACTTCATCTTCGGCTTCTTCTTGAAGAACGGCTCGGGCTCCTCGGGCGCCGGAGGCCTGGGCTCCGGCACGGGGCGTGGGTGTCGGTGTCGGGGCCCGTACGTCGGGGATTCGGGGTTGGCGTTGGCGTCGGCCTCGGCGGCGGTGGCGGTGGGCCGAACCTGAAGTGCTTCTTCTTCTTGCCGCAGGCGCACGCGACGGGGGCGAGCACCGAGTCGTCCGCGGCGGCGAGGTAGGTTGTGCTGCCGTCGCCGCCGTCTAATTGGCTGGTGGGCGCGATCCTGGGCGGCGACTGACCGACGCACGGCGTGTCCAGCGAGGTGTGGAGCTGGGCGAAGCAGTCACGGTCCATGCTCCCATCTTCGCGCAGGAGTTCAGCGGCGAGTGGGATGCGGAAGACGCCGGTGTCGTCGAGGGGTCCAAGCGCCCTCGTCTCGTAGCTCTCGTCGGAGCCGGATCTGCACTTGATCGCTACCTGAAGGTCTGCGGAGCACAGAGGGAACGAAACTTTTTAGTGTTCGCGGCCATATGCCATGGGCCGAAAAAGTTGATCCAAGCTTATTTAGGCCTTTTTCGGGCATGTGAATGCGGCCCAATCCATGATCATGTGTATTACTGGTAGTATGTTGTTTGATAGAGAGGGACAGAAATTCAGAGAACTTTCCAAAGTGTGAATGAAAAGCAAAGTGTGTCTCAGTTGAGCGAAAAAAAAAAAGGTAGGTGTGTCATTCGAAAAGAGTTGTTTGTGATTCGCACAACGAATAGTGTGTGTTTGTCTAAAAGTTTATCGGGTTAAAGAAAGATCACAAGCTACCTCTTATGTTTTCTGTTGCACATTTAACTAGAATTGATCATTCGATCGAGCTACGCACTGAACAAGAACTTGAATTTGAAATTTTTGAAACAAACTTGGATTTGATTTGCTTTCCGGACATTGTGCTGTCCCACAAATTTATCCTTAAAACTTTTTACAGTTTTTATTTTATTTCGTTACCAGCTGGTACCCTATAAACTTTCCTATACTAAGAAACGCAGTGCCTACCTCTAGTCGGGCCAAATTTTTTCTTGATGGTGGCAACAGAGCAAAACCAGTAGTGCAAGCAGTGTGCAGGCAGGCGTTTTGCATGTACCTTTGAAGGCATTGACATCGTTGGGGGAGCAGTCCAAGCACTTGATGGAGCCAACCACGACCGGCGCTGCCGCCTCCGCCTTGTTCGAAGCCGTCGCGCCCAAGCTGACGGCTAAGAGCACGGCCAGAAGAACCGCGGCTTGCTGGGGAACCAGAGTCCCCATGTTGGAGACGCCCTGCAGCTGGCTGAAGCTTCTTCTTCGTCAGGAGATGTGTATATTTGATGAGGAAGAAGAGAAGGCGGTGAGTTTGGATGGTGAGATGGTGCTTGTTGGGTGCATGCGTTTATATAGGGCCGAGGCCGGGGCGCCGGGAGTGACAGTGTGGCCGCCGGCCGGCTGGGCTATTGAAGTTTGGGAGGGACACAGTACAGGTACTGGCCGGCGTCCATGAGACCCAGCTCGTGATGAGGAATAAAAAGTGTGAGCGATCAGCGATGGAGGTTTCCGGTGGAGTCTCAGTACTGATTTGATCATTCCAGTCCGTGATTCTGCCTTTTTTTTTTCTGACCCAACGGCGAGCTGTATTGCAACTACGCCGAATATTTCATTGCATTGCTGTTACCACTGTACAAAGAATCGGTAGCTCCACAACACTTTTTCAGTTGTTTTCTTTCTTTGCTCTTCTCATTACCTTGTAAGAATATTCAGACTATGCTTTCTACTGAATGAAAAGGCAAAAAGGAAGAAGAAGATTCAAATCCATTTCGATTGAGAAATCACTATGACATACCCAAAACTGTTACACTGATCTGCAGGGGGCAGTATCATTTACACACAAAATAGATTCAGAAAACCACAAATATGATGTCAGGCTTTCCATGCACGCATGCAGCAGGTGCCTTCTGCGGCATTTGAAATTTGAAGTCGCCAACGGTACACCAATCGATGTGGTGTGCGTGCTTCATCTGTCAGGCCAGTGGCTCATAAACCTCGCACGGCGCATCCATGGTTTGTGCGTGATGGGAGGGTCCGGGGAAGAGGGTGGGTTGCACCAACCATGTGCGTGCCATGACCGATGGAGCACGTAAACAGTACCCGCCGGCCGGCACGCGGTGCGTACGTCGCTCCGGTTAATCGGAAAGCATTGGTGACTGGCGACAGAGAGTCGTGTATTAGGGGCAAGTAGCAGTGAACATGGCACGTCATGGCCGTTTTAACATCTTGGATCGTAACATCACGCTGCACGGCTAATAGCTGTGAATTGGTGAATGAATGCTATGAATGGCCGGTGAACGCTTTGCGTCCTTTTAATTTGGCGGTACGTCCATGTGAGAAACCGAACAATTTGTTGCTGTCTTCCTTTTTTAAGGACTGAGAGTGTATGTTTGCCCCAAAAAAACACACAAATAATGCAACGGGCTGGGTCCGTGCAGACCGTATTTCTTCACTTGACCTCGAGAAGAACTTGGCAGTGGCACTACCTGCAGGAAGGTAAAAAATCTTCCAAAAAGAAAAAACTTCAGCTTCTTACCAGCTCTTCTAACCTGGCCTTGGAAGTCGAAAAAGTAACTATGGCCAACAAAATGGTTCACTGTGTTGCCTATTACTACATACAGTACCTTCTATGGAATCTAAATGAGGTCAACAAATTTTGCGGTGTCGGGGGGCATGGGGGCATGGCCCCTTAACAACCGGCTGGCCACCCCCCTTAACAACCGGATTCCGGACCTTTGTCGAGTGCTCAAATCTTTGCCGAGGGCAGGATCTCGGGCACTCGGCAAAGAGGCGATAAGCCAAGTGCCCAGACAAAGGACACTCGGCCAAAGCATTTGACGGTGCCGGAATTGAACTTCAAGTAAGCTCTAATGAACGAACTAAGTCATTTGTTAGAACAACAAAAGATATATTGGAAACAAAGAAGCAAGATTATATAGATGGATTAAAAATGGAGTTGTTGTACCTAACCTTTTTCATGCAAGCGCAACAATCAAACGTAGAAATAATCTTCCAAAACTAATGGGGCTTCTAATTTTTTCAAAGGTTTTATGTGGGCTGCCCAAGCAACCAAACTAGGTTATAGATGGAAGATAAGGGATGGGAAAAAGGTTAGATTGTGGGAAACCAATTAGTTAGGGCATTCGAGTCTAGCCATTCAATATTGGCCCCATTTATAGGATAGTAGTTGAACAAGGTGGGACTGTGACTGATCTCTAGGATGGTAATGATCTGAAATGTACTTTTAGGAGAACCTTCACTCCAGACCTGTATAGATTATGGTTGGAGGTTGTTGAATTAGTTTCTACCATTAGTTTGACCAACAAAGAAGATGCACTAATTTGGCAGTGTACCTCTATGGGTACTTATTCTTCTCAATCTTTGTATAAAATCATCAGGTTTAGAGGAATTCAGTCAGTACATGCCTTGACTGTCTAGTCTATTAAAGTCCCACCCGAAGTGCTTCGCTTTTTATGGTTACTTGCCTATAATAGAACTTTAACCAGAGACAATTTAGCAAAAAAAGGTTAAAGTGAAAGATATGACATGTCTGTTTAGTGAAGAAAAATAATTTGTTCATTACCTTTTTTTCGATTGTGCAGTTGCAAAACAATGTTAGTCTTTTGTTACTAGTATCTTAGATATAAACATGGTTAATTCCTTTGACGATCTTGGTAAATGCTGGTTGAGTAGGAAGAGGTTTATTATTGTTAATATAGTAACTTCAGAAGTTCTAGTTCTCTGGTCAGTTTGCAAACTTAGAAATGATTGTAGTTTTCAGAATCATGGGTGGAAGAGTCTGGAAATACTCTACCACAGAATAGTTGGGACCAATATTCAAACTAAGGAAGAATGGGAGCTCTCAATATTCAAACTCATAAGGTAGCTCCTTTGCTCTACATAATGTCTTCAAAAAAGTACTTTAAGCTAATATGGGACAAGCACTATAAAAATGGGAAATTACCAAACAAAAATTCAAAGGCATGGCAAGTGTGACTTTGTTTAATGAACAAACCTGCCTGCTATGGGATGATCTCTGGAACGACAAGGTGAGAAAATGGAATTCCCCAGAGTTGTACTCCTTTGCAAAAAGCAAGCACATAAGTGTAAGTCATGCTTTTGGAACTGAAAGCCCTCTAGATCTTTTTAACCTACCCTTGACAGTAGAAGCACACCAATAGTTCCTGGATTTTCAATGGGAACTAATTGAGCTCAATCTGAATGATAGATATATTGACTTACATATGGGGTTCATACAATTCCTCTTCATCAAAAGCTTACAAAATCTTGTTAGGGCACTCTCAAAGCTCAACCAATTTTGAAGAGGCTCGGAAGACAACTTGTAAAGGAAAGCTCAAAATTTTCTTCTGTTTAGTTCTGAGACGCATAAGTACACAAAATATGATTATAAGAAGAGGCATGATCATAGAAGATTACCAATGTGTCTTCTGCCAACAATCGATGGAGGAAACATTAATGCACATGTTTTTCCATTGTCCCTTTATCGTAGATTGTTGGGGTTCTCTGAATTTTTAGATCAATGAACAACTCTCTATCCCTAAAATCTTTTTTTAATGGAGATCCCTAATGCCATTGGAGTTTGGCCTGGATATCTTTGTCATTTCCTGTTGGGGATTTGGATTATGAGAAACGATGTTATCTTCATAAAGTGTGAATCCTACAACGCAACAATTCAAAAGATATGTAACTGAAGAGGCTTCTTTCCTTTTGCAAAGGATAAAGTACAGGTTGTATCCATGTTTCGGTTCCCTACTTATCTTTCTCCACATAGGTTTCAGTTGTTTCTTTCTGTTTCTTAATCAGAATGTTTGTATTTTTTGCTTTGTAACTATGTACCTTTTGTTTAATTAAATTTACAGTAGACTGATCTTGAGAGTGAGAGAGAGAGACACTGAGACTATTATACAGTTTTTCTGAGGATTAATGATGGATTTTGTCTTAAATAAATTTGATTTAGAACAAAACAAAAATTACTTACAATATGAAATGGAGTGAGTAATAAATTTGTGGTAAAGCCTTTTGCCTTTTCGATAAAGAAGGGGTCTGGCTTTTCGGTTGTAAAGAGGGGTGGAACATGCAGGGGAAAAGTTCGTCAACAGAGAAGCATCATAAAACATTTTTTTTGCGAAAGGAAGATATATTAAGCATCACTACAGTACATCCTCCCCTATAACAAATTGATCACCGAAGAAAAAGAAAATTACAATTGAGTCATCAGGATCCAATATCATCTTCCTCGTCTCCGATCTCCAGTTCACCATCGACACCATCACGACGATCCAAGTCCACCTTAGCTTCCGCCACGGAACACCAAGCATTCGAAAAGCCGCATCATCCATCGCCCAGATCACCAAGTGAATTGATTCCATGGAAAGAAAATCGGCCATCCCCTTAGCAAAAGGAAAGAGGGAAAGAAAATCCACCGCCGCCGGCCCGAGAACTGGCGACCGGAAAATACGTCCACCGCCACCATGAAACCCAGCAACGAGGTAGAGCCACAAACCCTCGAGTATGACCGAAGAGCTCGCATACCTGACACCAATTATTCGCCAGCACAGAAGCACACAACATCCGCCGATACCCAGAAACTTTATTTGCCGTGCCGGTGGCGATGCCACCGCCGGAACCCTAAACTCCGTCACCGACGATAGCGATGAGTAACACTAATCTACTAGACTCCACACCTTAGCAACAACAACGAGCCCGGACGTCGATCCACCCTAGTGCCCACCCGCCCCGGTGCCGAAAAGGCCGTCGGAGGGGAGGGGCCGGTCAGATTGACGCCGGCACCGGAGATGCCCTAGTCGGCCGCTAGGAGGCGGCGGCCACTTCAGCCCTTTTCTGTGCACGTATTGTTATTGTGTTGTTCGGTTCAAGATTAGCAACGGAAGCATCATAAAACATGAAGAACTGAAGACCGCGACATCAATCAAAATATGTAGTTCAAGAACCGAATGTTTTCACTCTTCCAAACATTTTTAGATAACGGTACACTAGTGTAACACAGATATCTCTTTGCGTTTTAGCTGAGATTTTTAACAAACAATTTGCAGTGTCAAGATTATACTACATACAACGACAATACCCCACTGACATCACTACACAATCGCCACCCCCAAACAATACATATCTACCGGCTCCTTGTGCCGGAGATAACAAGATCGAGTTTAGTACACCACAACCATTTGCACGCGCGCATGTCTCGAATTCAGAGGCCCAGACCCATCATGGCGACGGCAACGGTGAGCCCCAAAGCAACTGAGGTCCCAAAGAGGCTGCACCCATGGTTCGGCGCCCCACTGTCGTACGGGCTGTTGTCCACCAGCGGCTGGTTGCCGAATCCGAACGTCTGCCCCACGTCCTGCACGGTCTGTCCCTGCGCCGCGCCGGCGCCACCACCGAACTGATCCGCTTCCTGAGGCAGCGGCGCCAGTGGAAACTCGGGCTGCGGCAATGGCGCCGCCAGCGGTGCCTCGGGTTGTCCCACGCCGCCAGCTCCAACGCGGGCTCCGGCTCCGACACCGTTGCCATAACCGTCTCCCTGTCCAAACGGCAGGTCGCTGCTCCCGTGGCCGATCGGCTCGGCAAACGGGGGGCAGAGCAGAGGCCAGGCCGGGCGAGCCGGGCATCCCGCAGTGCTGCGCGGCGCGCGGCTCGTCGCTGGCCTTCCACGCCAGCTCGCCGCCCTTATCGAGGATGCGCATGTCGCCCTGGTCCACGAGCTGCAGCGTCTGCAGGAAGTTGTTGTCGTCGGACTGCGCGTCGTGGGTGTGCCACACCGAGGTGCTCCCGTCGAACACCTCCAGCCCGTTCCACGAGAACACGAGCGCGCACGTGTTGACGGTGCTCACGGCCATGCACTCCGACTCCCACACGCTGCGGCCCTCGGCGCCCGGCGCCGTCGTGTCGAGCACCTCGACGTAGCAGAAGTCGGCGCCGAGACCCCGGCGCCCGGCGTCGTCTGGGTGCGCAGGAAGTACGCCGCGTATTTCCCCGACGGCGACGTCAGGAACAGCACGGGATTCTCGTCCCACTGTGGCGGGATGCTTGCCAGGATCTGCTGCTTGGTCTCACGCTGTAGCGTGCCGGCCGGAGCCGTCGCCGCGGCGTGGGACGGGAGCAGAAAGGCTAACGCGAGACACACGACAACGTGCGGCGGAACGCTGAGCTGCATGGCTGCTGCTTTGGGTTTTCGCCACTCGTGCACTGCCGGCTCTCTCTGCAGGTGGAAGGGGTGCTTGTGCATGGACTGGCGACCTGGCGTGTCTTTTATAGTGAGAGATGCAGATGGAGTGGTAGAGCGCGATGATGGTGTAAAGGCAACGTTGAGTGGTTGACGATACCGGCTCCAATGTTTCAGTGGGAGATTAGGAAAGAAAACGAGCACAGACTAGGCTAGGAGATTTGTTATGCCTGGGGTTGACTACCTTGCATTGTGACGTGCATTAGGAAGGAGCAGATCTGAATTCAAACTGACGAAAGGGATCCATTTCAACACAGGATCAGGCATTCAGGCTGAGTATTTTCTCTTGATGAAACGCGGACTACATATGGCTGGTCAACTTCACTTGAAATTGTTTATGCTTCAACTTAACCAATCCACCAGTAGTTCGAGTTCGATTTATTTATATATATCATGTCGAAAACCGCATGTTAATAAAGTCTGAAGATTTTTTTTCATTTCTGTTCGAGAGAAGAAAATAAGAACCGTGAGCAGTAATGGGCTAAGCCCAATAAACCAAAACAAACGAACAACTTTGTTTCCTCAGGGTCCAGGCCCATGTAACATTGATACTTTTGTTGGTCTTCGCCTCTGTGATGCGTTGGAGAAATATTGAAACCCTGTCCAGTCTCGGCCTTTGAAGAAAAGTATAATGGTAGCCATTGATACTTTTGTTGGTCTTCGCCTCTACGGTGATGCGTTGGAAAAATATTGAAACCCTGTTCTCTCGGCCTTTGAAGAAAGTATAATGGTAGCGGCTCGGTCATGAACTTATGGGCTCGTTTGGTTGGGGAGAATTGGTGGGAGGGAATGGGAGTTGAAGAGGAGGAGACTTAAACTCCGTTGTTTGTTTGGGTGGGACAAGGAGTTGTAGCGGGATGAGGAAAGAGCGTTGAGAGGCGAACTTCCACCGATCTATTCTCACACGGGACCACGTGCGTGTGTATTTCATCGGTGTGGTAGGGAGTTCAAGGCACAAAGACTAAAATTAGTAATGATGTTGTCAATTTCCATGCCTAAGCTCACGTACCAAACGGTGGAGTCCAATTCTATTTTTAACTCCCCTCAAAAAAAAATTCCCAACACATACCAAACAAAGGATTGAGACTATAAAATCAAACTCTCACCCTTATTCCCTCCTCAAACTCCCACCTCCAATTCCCATGCCCCTTCCCATTTGCCAAACGAGCTGTATGAGCTCAGGACCTACTAGAAAATCTTATGTGCCAAATCCTTTTTTCTTCCATAAAAGCACACTTCCAATTTCAAAAAAAAAAAAAAAAAAATCACACTTCGGGCTAGTTGGCTACCTTTTGGCTTAGGCAAGGATTTGGCAAGCCATAATTAGGACCCTCCTCTATTTTTAGATGCATGTTTTTTTTTATGCAATATGTAACTTTGTCGTTGTTTGATTCTTGAAAGATATTTTGAATTGTCTCTAGTGAGTCTTTTTAATTATATTAGTTGGTGTATAGAATCATTGTCTAAAATCATCTGAAAATTAAGGCACCAAAACATAGTGATAACTCTCATAAAAGCGTCTTTACATGGCGCACAATGCTGAACTTGTGCAGCAAGCCAAGCATACAGTACCATACACCACCACTAAAACAACGAAGAGTTTCGAAATCCCAATCTCAATCTAGACTCTTTTTTTTGTCAAAATTGAAAAAAAAAAAATGCTATCAGCAACTCCCTATCTCAACTCTCAATCTTTCAACGCTTGAAAATTTAGCTTAATCGCATGGATAATATGTGACATATCCATCCAGCAATCTAAAGGTTGAAGGGCATGGCATAGAAAAAAAAAAAATAAGACATGGTGGACAAATGGAAATACACAAGAATAAATAAATAAATAAATAAATAAATAAAAGAGGTTAAAATGATTTAGTAATTATTTGAGATTTCCGATGAAAAATTGTCTTATGTATTTTTAGACCAAGATATTGAAAACTTTTTTTTTTTGACAACAAAAACCAAATTTATTTCAGCAGCAGGGCTGCTAAAATGATGGACAATTGAGGGTACAGACTTCAGTGCCTCTCTGAGAGGGCAAAGATGCCAACAAATATTTACCGTTGTTGTCTATAAAAAAAAATATGCTCACCAATTTTTAGCGGCTTGAAAAAAAAATCATTGATTTACCAATTGCTTTTTGGAGCTAGAGATGCTTTCAAGAGTTTGGCATTTAGAGTTGGCATTCTCACATTAAATATAAAAGCTCCAAAAACTCCAATTCAGGCGTTTGGCATTTGGAAGAAAAAATTAGTGTTTTCAAATACAAAATCAGGTATAAGAGAAAAAGAAAGTATAAAAAGTGTGAGTAATTTGAAAACAGTTGGATTACTAAAAGAAAATTGTATTGTAATCAACATGACATATTAGAAGAGGTGGAAGGGCATAAACATAATATTGTATTCTAGTTTTTAAGTGATAAGTTTAAAATAGTTGGAAGGACATAAACATAATTTTATTTCTCTCTCGGGGTTTTACTTGTAAGTTGAAAAAACTCTAAGTTTGGCCGTTGAATTTTGCCAAATCGTTGGGATCCCTTCTTTTTGATTTGGCATTTGGATTTGGGAGTTGGCAAGCAGCACAAACTGAAAAAACAACAAATGGACAAACTGTTGCAGACGTTGCTCAACCCAGCTCCCAACCTTGAGTGTTTTTTTTTTTTTTTTTGTTAACATTGGAAAAGGCCCCTCGCCAAACAGCTCTTTTTTTACTTCCAATTTTTCAGCACTTGTCAAAATCTTATCCAATCGACCAATCAGTTGTGGAAGAACGTGAGAAGAGAGAAGAAAAGATAGGGTTTCAAATACAAATATACGAAGTATGAGAGACAAAAAAAGTATAAAGGTGATTTATTAAAATAGTTGGGGAAAGCTACAAATAATATGTTCTGTACCTTTTTATTAGCGACTTGAAAAAAAACTCATCAACTACCCGTTGTATTTTGTAGGAATCGTTGGAGATATTCTAGGGCAGCGGACAGCGGCAACTATATATAGAGCTAAAAAACAACCAAGGTGTGAGTATCCCAGCTGAATCCATTTATCTGCTTCATGCTCGATTAAAAGGGTTTGGGGTTTAGGAGCACCGGCATATGTTCGTGGACAACACCATTGTGCAGTGGTGGCTCTCCTCGAGGCGCCAGGTGGCCAACTTTCGCCACGAAAGGTTTCGACTCCTTGGTGCTCTTGATCTCTTGGCAAGTTGTGGAAGGAGAGGAATCATAGGACTTTTGTTGCATGACATTGAGCGGACTATGGCTCAGCTTCTAAAAATTCGTCGATGTTGGCCGAGGCGGAGGAGTGATGGACATCGGCCGGGTGCAGTAGTCACCTCGTCGCTAGTGGCTGCCCAGCTTACATACTCTTCTTCTGTTGGTCGCAAAATTAGTTTACCCCAAAGTTTTACAACTTGTCTTGAATCCGCCGTTTAGGCCGGCGATATTGGTGGACCATTGCTGTCAAGGTTGCGGCCGGTCAAAGTCCTTTAGGCTCGCGTTACTTTTTTCATAAAACATTCTAACTTATATTAATGTAAAACGTTTCAATGACACTTCTTCAAAAAAAAAAAAAAAAAAAAGTTCGTGGACAAATCTTATGCAGGGCTGACGTTGACGCCGAGAGCAGCGGCCAGCGGCTGCAACCGTCGATTCAGTCTCCATGACTATGAGCAAGCAATCGGCCAATCGTCACACGAAACTGCACGCCCAATCAATGCTGCCCGTCAGAAGGGTTCTAAGGCCATCGGCACATCTGTTGCCGCGGCACCGTCAGAAGTTAAGGGGCGCGACTTGGCTCTGACTCCAAGTCCAACTTGACGGACGATGAGAAGACGAGGTCAACCAGCGCGTTAGCCCTAACCTGCCCGTGCCTTTTGGTTCATGGTTGGGCGTTGAGAGTTCTTTTTTCCTTCACCTTCTCCATCATGCATTCATCTCTATGTTTCTGCTCCAAGCGGAGCTGTGAAGTGAAGTGGAACTTCTATAGACACATTTTCAATAACTGGAGAAGAAGATAAAAGGAGTTCTCGTAGAAGAGACCAAATCCAAATTATTTCAGCTGTTGCATTTGCCATAGCTTTATACTCGGCTTCTCATAAAAGAAGCATAGCTCTTTCAGTGTTTAAAAATGTACTTATAATACTGTAGACGTGTATTCCAAATCTATGTCCGGCCGGTTCTCACGGCGCGGATACAAGTCCAATTCTTTTTGGTACTTCTCTTGTCACGAGGTTGCTTTCAGGGTTTTGAACTCGTCTTGAATCAAACTTAGGTTACTGAGGTATTGGTGGACCATTGCTGTCAAGGTTGCGCTTATTTTAAGTCGTATAGGATTTCTCCTTATTTTTCATATGGAACCTGATATATATATATTGTGTAATACTTTTCAATGTGTACAGACTTCTTCCGGTCTTGCAACAGCAGTCATCGCACTTAATTCACACGCCACGTGAGATGTCCTTATCATGAAAGCAACCATCGATTCAGTAAGTATCACGGCTTTACCGTGGTGCACATGCCGTTTGTTTTGGAAAAAAGAAAACTTAATTTAACTCAGTAATCACAAGGGTAACTAAATCTAGTTGATGCATTGTAATTGTAAAAGCTGTGTACGTAAAGGTAGTAATCAGGGCCGCAGCGATGGCTCCTTTTGGAGACTGAAACTGAGAAAGCAATGGCTGATAACCAAAGCGTTAGCTGGATTCTGCTAACCAGATCGCCTCAGTTGAGCCTGAGTAGGTCAAAACAGTACTGCACCTACTTAATAACTGACACTGTCTCGTCTTCGTTTAGGCAGGGGCAGCCGTGATCATGCAGAAAGTCCAATGAGCGTTGGACGATACATGCACACCGTAGTCATGAATAATGTCACCGCAATTAGTCTGAGAAAACGACGCAGAACCACATGAGGATCTATGTAGTAGTAAGTCAAACCGATCGATCGAGCTACCATACCTAATAGTACAAGTATATTACTCCTCACACAGGATTAATTTGCTACGACTTTACATGCAGCTTGGATTAATACCAATCATTGGTTAGTACAGTACTACTGTGTATGTGTACTCCTTGCTTGAACCAGCAACAGAGCAAAACCTGTGTGAAACCTCACAAAAAGCATGTGATTCAGAATTTGATCGAGGAAAGAGTATGTTGAATCAGTAGCATATAATTCACACTTGATCGAGGAAATGAATCAGTAATAATTCACACTTGGTCGATGATTGTATTCTCTAGTCATGTGAACTGCACACTGGTGTTCGTCTGTCCATTCTACTTCCCGGGCGTCGTCCAGAACGCCAAAGAAGACAAAGGGACTAGACAACAAATATGGTAGGCTGAGAGGAGAAAGAATGGCACTGCTAGCTTTTGGAATTCATTTTACACCACATATTACATCTCTGAATTCCAAAAGCCAGCACTGTCTACTCACGGCAACCTACTAGTAGTAGTGGGAAAAAAAAACTTTGGAAATGAAAACACATTTTAAGTATACTTTTCTCCCTCACACGCCCTTGTTGTTCCTTTCGTCGTGAGGAAACTCGATCGAATTGGATGATCACACGATTGTTGTGTCATGCAGCCACGTGACGTGGCCCATCAGATTCAGACGTACGCCTTAGGCGGGTACCTATCGACGTCGTCCACCCAGGGGTTGCAGCAGCTCTTGCTCGACGACGACGACGACGACAGCGCCGGCGTCGTCGCGGAGCGCGCGCCACACGGCGCTGTTGCACTTGAACCCGGAGCCGAAGCCGATCTGCCCACGCGGTGGCCGCGCCGCACCCGGCCCTTGGCCTCGGCGTACGCCAGCTCGTACCACAGCGAGCTGCTGCTGGTGTTGCCGAACCGGTGGAGGGAGCACTTGCTGGGCTCCATGTCCGTGTCCTGCAGGCTCAGGCTGCGCTGCACCTCCTCCAGCACGGCGCGGCCGCCGGCGTGCACGCAGAAGTGCTCGAAGGCGCGGCGGAAGTCCGGGATGTAGGGGCGCACGCCCTTGACGCGGAACACGCGGCGCATCATGAGCGACTTGAGGAACTTGAGCTGCTCGCTGAGGGGCAGCACCAGGGGCCCCAGCGTGGTGATGTTGGTCTTGAGCGCGTCGCCGGCCACCGCCATGAGCTCCCGCGCCAGCGAGACGCCCACCTTGCCGGCCTCGTCCTCGCGCTGGTACACGCAGTTGAAGCACTCGTCGGTGGCGCCCTTGTGGGTGCGCACCGTGTGGAGCAGCCGGTACTTGGCGCGCCCGGCGTCGGCGCGCTTGTTGGACAGCAGCGCCGCCGCGCCGCCCATGCGGAAGATGCAGTTGGAGAGCAGCATGGAGCGGTCGTTGCCGAAGTACCAGTTGAGGGTGACGTTCTCGGTGCTGAGCACGACGGCGTACGAGTTTGGGTTGGCCTGGAGCATGTCCTTGGCGAGGTCGACGGCGATGAGGCCGGCGCTGCACCCCATGCCGCCGAGGTTGAACGACTTGACGTCCTCGCGCATCCGGTAGTGGTTGATGATCATGGACGCCAGCGACGGCGTCGGGTTGAAGAGGCTGCAGTTGACGATGAGGACGCGCACGTCGCGGCGCGGGTCGATCCCCGTGGACTGGAACAGCGCGTCCAGGCACCCGAACATGACGGCCTCGGCCTCCAGCCGCGCCTCCGCCATGTTGAGCCTGGGCGGGCGCGCCTGGACGCCCGAGGGCAGGTACGTCTCGTCGCCCAGCGCGGAGCGGTTGGTGATCTTGGTCTGGAAATCCAGCGCCGCCTCATTGAAGCTCCCCGTGCTCTCGGTCATGTCGAGGAAGGCCGCCTTGGAGATCTTGAGCCGCTCCTCGGGCTTGTAGCACGCGAACTCGACGAGGTACACGGGGCGCGGCCGCTTGAAGTAGTAGACGGTGAGCAGCAGCAGCGCGGTGCCGAGCCAGGCGACGCAGGTGAGCAGGTCGATGGAGTAGTAGATGACGTCGAGGCGGACGAAGGAGTAGGCGGCGGCGGCGACCGCGGGGACGCAGAGCATGGGCAGCACCGACGTGGGGCTCCCGCCGTGGCGGATCCCGAGCTTGACGTACTTGAGCTTGATGTTGCGCGCGAAGTCCGGGAGCCGGCGGCGGATCTTGATCACGATGCTGGGTGCCGGCCCGTCCTCGCCGTCTCCGTCCGCGCCTCGGAAGGCCATCTCGGCCGTGAGGCGCTCCCGCTCCATGACCGCCGCGGGCGCAGCCTCCATGGAGATCGATCGCAGCGAGCTGGCTGGCTGGCTAGTACCAAGCGGCGTGTCAGGCAGGCGATGTGGCGCTAGCTCTTTGGCGTGGAAGCGGACGCCGGAGCTTGTGGTTCGGTCACGCGGGCAACTTCGGAATATATATAGGGGTTTGGGGGTCGTCGCACACGCCCACGATCGGGATCGACCCACCTGCCGCGAAACTTGTGGCGTATCCAGCTGCCGGAGCAGTCAAATTTATAGCTCTTCGCCGAGCCGAACCGTATGCCATACATACTACACGAGTGGTTTGGTTCGAGTCCGAGTGGGGAGGGAACCCGTACCGGACACTGCTCCGAAACAGTAACGTATTCCGTTCCGACAGTGTTACGGCGGCTGCTCTTGTTACCGTTGCCTGGCCTGCAGGAGAGAGCCCAAGCCTACACGACACGACATGATTGACTCAGGTCGGTCCATCATCAGAAATCAGGTAGGCCCCGCCGGGGTAGAATTAAGGTAAGCAACTGGGAAGGGCGAGAGGGATAGGTGGGGAGGGTGGCCTATTAATGATGGTGGTTACTGGGGGACGCTCAACCACTTGGAATTAAGGAGGCACAGGCCACAGGTGGACGCGTACACGATCCATGGCCGCGCAGAGCGGCACGGCACGGGCGAGGGAGCCGACGGCCGCGCTGGCCTGGCCTGCCGCCGGTGCCGGTGGGTGTAGCAGGGAAGCCACGAGAGACAGGCAGGCAACGGCCACGGCCGCGTGTTGCGTTTTTGCTTCTGTTCTGTTGTCGCCGCCAGCAGACATTTCGATTGACCTGCCGCCTGTTTCTTTGAACGAACGAACGACGAGAGGAACCCAACCCGGCCGGCCTAGGGTTGGTTGGCAGGCGAGCGGCGTTGACAGGTTTCTTCCCGCGCTCCGGCCTTTTCGCCACGACCACGAGTGCTCTCTCATTCATACGGCTCCATTAGAAAATCTTTTTCGCGTCAGTTCTGATTTTAATTGTCTCGCTCGGTGTCGCAACGTTTTCTTGGCAGTTGGATCGGCCGATCGATCAGGCACAGGCGGACAGGGACTACAATTTTCCATGCCCCCCATAACATCCATGGAGGAGAGTTTCTCTCGTGTTTCTACACTGCTACCACCATCTCTTTCCGCGACCAAAAATCTTGGCAGTATAGAAAGCAATTTTAGTCGGCACCAATTGTTTTCGTGCAATTACTCAGCTGTTCTTGGTGGCGTCACACCTTTTCATTCGTAATTCTGTTGGTTGGGAGGGTGTGACAGCCTGACAGGTTTCTTCCCACGCTTGCAGGCCATATGAATGCGTTCTAACTGAAAATCATATCATCCTGAAACTAGTTGCGTGTATACGTACGAAAATGCAAGCATCTTTTCTTCTGCAAAAACATAGAAAAAACAATAACAATTTAGGAAAAAACAGCAAACAAATTTGTCTTGTTGGAACTTTCTTTCCGTGGTTAGGCAACTAGACCACGCCCTGACAAGACGGACGACGAAATGTAACGAGCTAGATCGAGCTCTGTGCTCAAAAGAATGCATGCGGCACACGCATATCACGTGACAACACCCGGCTGAGATACACACACGGCTATAGACAGCTAGCGGCCAGCGCCACCGATATGGAAGCGTCAAGCCAGATACCCCCACCCCCACGCCCACTGCCTGAATTCCCTGAAACGACCAGGCACATCCGTCGAGTTCGAAAATTCCGCTAGGAACAACCATCAATCAGCACACATCTGCAGCTCGCGCGCAACAGGAAACCTTGCTTCTAAACGCGGCATTTCGTTGAGGAACACATGGCGGGAGAGCTCGTCCGCCTGCCCGTTTGGCTTCAATGATCGGCGGCCACAACCCAAGGGAAAAAAGGCATTGGCCGTGCGCCTAACGATGTGTTGTTCAGTTGCCTTCCTCTATGTATCATCAAAAGCTTTCAGCCATTTAAGTGCACAACGGCGACCGGACAGACCGATGTATAATGCTACGGACTACGGTAGCAGTCACATTACATAATAAAACTATATTGTATAATTGAGAGGACCTTCTAGACTAGAATATGGTGCACGTCAATTAATAGACGTTGGGTACGAAACACGCTACAACGTGTAGCAGTCACATTACACAGGAGAACAAAAAAAAAGGTTGTTGCATGCTAATTAAATTAGCTGTCTATGACAGTTTACTAGTCAAATTCTGTAATCAGTTTTTTCTCGATTACACGAAAAAGTTGCACATCTTTGTGTTAAGTAGGAGAGTTTTTACATCACGAGGAAGCGCGCATTGGGGAGGATAAAAATGTTACATTATCGTTGTCTCCCCCCTAATGTAAATTTCATGCCGATTACACATGAATTAAACCACTAAGGATGCACGGCCCTTTCTTATGCTTGATCGTGGCTAGGAGATGAGCGGTGGTAGAGGCATAGTAGGGGAAGCACCTTGGGGGAAGCACCTTGGGTTCCTCCTTTTCCAAATTTCTCAGGCGACCAAGGCGAATATGGTGTCGGCTTCCTTCCCCTTGTCTTTGTGCCATCTTTGATGCTATTGATCCCACCAATTTAGCGGTGAGGTGTCACCTATCCCACCTGACACTTAAAAATTTTGTAATCTAAATTGGCACAATAAAAGATTTTACATACCATATAGATCATATACATCAGTTAGATCTAAAAAGGGACTTTTATAACGAAAACTTAATTATTTGGATGTAGCACAGCACCCTATAGCTAATCTAATCCTAGGAACTTAGTGCAGTCCAAATAATTGCGATACCTACGGGTTCGCTAGCTGGCGGAGTCGCTGCTCCGGCCCACTGCCGCCATGTCATGTCCTCCGGAGCTGGCTGTTGGATCTCAGTCGTCCAGGCTCTGGGCCGCTGCAATGCCATGCATGCCGGCCGGGCACCTCCGCGGGCGGCTGGGCTATATACCTACCTGTCGAAACGAAACGGGATAAAACGGGGGACCGCGTGCCGTACCCTCAACACGTTGTCGCCTGTCGGGGCGAGGCGCGGCCGACCGAGAAGCTCGAGGAAGCCGGCCCGAAGGCCGGGCGACGGTGCACGACAGCACGAGGGCGGCTGCCGGGATGGGTGGGGGAGGGCAGCCGAGTGTTGCCTGCGCACGCCGCCCGCCGATGCATGCAGTATGCACCGCCTGGCGAATTGAAGGGGGTACAGCTAAGTGGCCTACCGCGCCATGCTCAATGCCTGCAGCTGCAAGGCCGACGCGGCGAGTAATGGCCACTGCGCTTTAGCTGCACTTCTAGGTCTTGCCGGGGCAACTTGATGAAACGTACTTAGTACACTGTAGAGTAACCCGAAAATATAATGCGTTGCAGGAGAGCAGGTACCGAGGTACGATACGGCCAGGTACGGGTCATCCATACGCACCCGTGCCACGTACGCTCTCGTAGTACGTAGTAGTAGTTCCTATGATGATGTGACACAGTATAACAAAGCTCCTATTATTCAGACATTGTTTATTATTTTGCTCAGGACGGCATTCGTGGGAAAATGACCGTTGCGAAGGGGGCTCTGGGCCGCGCGGCCCGGTAGGGCGCTTGGCGCCGCCGCCGGCCTCCATCCCGGCGCCGGCGGCCCTCTCCGCTCCCCTACACCTCCCCACCACCAATCCCTCCCGTTCCTCCCCCCCTGTGACCCTGCTCTCCGCCCGCCCGAGCTTGGGGGGCCCGCCGCCGCCGCAGAGATCCGCTCCGCGGAACCGGCCCTCTCGCCGGAAAGGCCGCCGATCCGCTGCCGACCGCCGCCATCGCCGTCGTTGACCCGGCGCTTTCGCGTCCGGGGGCAGTTCGGCGGGGGCCTCCGTCGCCCTAGACTACGGTCCCGTGCGCGACGTCCCCTCGGCCCTACGCCCGAAGCCGGTCCGCTCGCGGGGGGCCGCGGATCCGCCGCTGCCGCAGCCATGGTCGACGCCGACGCTGCCTGCTCGCGTCCGTGGCCAGGCCGGGGGGCCATCGCCGCCCCGGGCGCCGCCTCCCCCGCCGTCGTCGCCGCCCGCCGGGCCCGGCCCGCCCTCGTCGCGCGCATGGACGGGCGGCCGCTCGCCGGTCACGCGCTGCGCCACCACTACGGGGCCGCCCACGTCGACGCCCACGCTGCGCGTTCTTGGCTCGGCGCCCGCGCCGTGACGGCGGCGGCGCGCCTCCCGGAGCGCGCGATCGCGGCCGACCCTGTCGCGGGTCGCCTATCCACCACCACCCGCTCCTCCCACCGTGGTGCCGCTTTGGCCGCCGTGCCTGGGTGAAGCCGCCGCCACCGCCGAGCATGACACCACCGCCCGAGCCCGACGCCTCCAAGTTGGGGGACGAGTCCGCGATGGTCGTGTGCCGCGGAGGTCCCCGTCCCCGGTGTGGTTGGTGCCTTCCCTTCCCCCGCCGCTCTCGCTGCGGATGTCGAGGAGGCGCAGGTCGAGGGCGACGACTCGCCTACCTCACGGCTCCCACTACCCTTGGGACACCGCCCGTCGTCGCTGTTGGTGAAGGCGCAGGTCGTACTCGTCGACGCCGCTCGATCCCGTCGCCGCCGCCGCCCAACGCTGCTCCGGCCACCCGGCTCCCCGACACCGCTCCGGCCTCGGCGGGCGTCTCCCACCAACCCCGCCCTCCGTCGGTCGGCCCAAGGGGATGCGGTGGGTGGACGCCTCCTTCTCCGACAACTCGGACAACGAGGAGGAGTATGCCGAGCCGAGGCTCCCCCACCGTCGTCTGTGGCGCTTGTCCATCTCGTCCTCGCCGAAAGCACGCTCCCGTCGCTTCGCCGTCGTGCACCGGTGGCCCACCGTGTCCCCCGACTCGCAACGCTGACTACATCCCCGGGCGTCGGAACGGCCGGGCGCAGGCGCCGGGTCGGTCGCCGCGCCGTCGGTCGCCGGGGGACTACGCCGACGCCCCTTCGTGCGGCCTCCTCCCGCGGCTAGGGTGCGGCCCCGCAGCTCGGACAACGGCCGGCGTAGCGCGCCCCCGCCCACCGCCGACTAGGCCACCACCGCCGCCCCTCCGCCGTCACCGACCGCTGTCAGTGGCCCGCCTCGGGGACCATCCTACACCGTCTGCGCCCCTCATCGACGACGACGGCTTCACTTTTGTCGGGCGCCGGCGGGCGCCGGGCGCGCCCCTCCCGCCCTTCGCCCGTCGTCGTCCCCCGCCGCCCTCCCTCGCCGGCCTTTGTTTCAACCGCCGCGGGGGACCACGTCGCCGCCGGTGTGCCGCCCGACCGCTGCCTCTCCGCCGCCGCAGCGACGCCAGGCACGGGCAAGGGATTGCGCAGCACCGTGACTCCCGGGCCACAAAGACGCCCCACGAGCAATGAACCGAGACCTCCGCGGCCGCCCCAGACGGCCGAGGCGTCGTTGGTCGCGTCCCGCCGTCGGACAGCGCTGGGCTCGTTGGGGCCACCGGCCCCTCTTTGCCGTCGGGCAAATCCTTTGCTCGGCCCCCTCTCTACTCGGCTCGCTTACGCTCCACGTTGAGCACCAGGCCATTCTTCGCGTTGAGCAATCGACCGCACAAACTTTGACCCGCTCGCTCCGGCGCCTCGAGGGCACCGGATCCCGCTAAGGCGGACCCGATGCTCGATGAGCTTGTGGCCTCCCTCGCCGCGGCGTCGCCCACTTGGCGGTGCAATCCGAGCCTCCCGCCGCCGCCACGTCCGTTTCGGCCTCAACTCGTGGATGTTGTGGCGCCCGAGGTCGGGGCGTGTCGCCCATGGACTATGTCAACATCGATGACCCTCCGGCAGACGGCACCGCCGCCGCGGCGGCGCGCCGCCACCACGGTTTCTTGTGGCGGCGTCGGGCTGCTACGCCACGGGCGGCGCCCTCTCACGCCGAGCGATACTTCCCGCACCACCACGACGCTGTCGCCACGTTGAGGTGCAGGGTGGAGGAGGAGGTGGGTGCGCCGCGGCGTTGTTGTGGACGCCTCTCGACCGACCGTCTTCTACCACCGCCCGCGTCGGTGTCTTTGTCAGACAGCCGACCGGCCGACGGCTTCATCACCTCCATGGAGTTGCCTCGGAGCCGCCCCTCGATCGACTCGCCGCCCCGGCCGCATCACGCGCCCCGCTGGCTCGGTGGAGAACGACGGCCGGACCCCAGACGGAGCGACCGTCTGGCTGCTAAGTCCGCCCACCGATCCCGGTCGAAATGCAGGCTCGCCGCATCATGCTTGCTAGGTGGGAGGGCGTTTCGGATGGCTCCAACGCGGAGGTTCTAGGCGACACGGTCGTGGAGAGGTTCCGTAGTCACTTCAAGAGCAACGTTCAAGAAAGACAGCGCCGACGTTGTCGATGTGCTCGCCCCGACCACCGCCGGCGACGCTTCTCCACCATGAGCCGTTGATCGCCGCCGTTCTTTCGTTGCGCAATTTTTTTACGTTTAGTACGACACTCGAAGCTCCACCGTTGTAGCCGGTGCCTTTTGTTAGTGTCTTGCCTATTCGCCGCCGCACCTCGCCACGGGGGCGTCTAGGATGTATCGAAACTTCGGCCCTCTTTTCGGCCTTTCTCTTAATGCAATACGGGTAAAGTCCCGGTTTCGAAAAACAAAGCTCCTATTATGGTCCTAAAGAGGAAACGTGATGGATCAAGACGTGAAGACGTTGAATTTATAACATGTATATCCGTCGACGTTCTTTCTTTGATTCATACGTGTTCATGTCTCGATTCAAACGTTCAATCTAGTGGCATGTCTAAAATTTTGGGGTAGTTGATAGATTTGACACGAGGATCGCATTAATCGACTTCGGTGTTTGATAGAGCCCTATATTCATCTAGAACACACTGGTTGCACCAACAAAGGCCACTAGGGAGGAAGACGATGTAGGAAGAATTTGACAAACGAACATTTCCTAAGAAAAGTTGTGTTTCATTTTTTTAGAGTTTAAGGGCTAATTACCCCAGTCCATTAACAAAGGCCAATGGACCGTAAAAACGTTTACCGGATCCAACAGATGGGGGCCACCATCCCGAAACATGCCCCAGGATAGCGAAACGTAACCCGAAGTAAAGTTCCAACATAAATGTTTACTACTCCAACACCGACATTTAACGTAAAACTAAACCTGACAATCTATGAAAGTTGTGTTTCATAGAGGAACAAATCTTGAATTCGATCCGATTCTAAAACGTTGAACTTGTGGCATGCATATGCAAAGTTTTTGGGTTAGTTGGTGGATTTGGCATTAGGGCTGCACTGGGGCTTCGGTGTTTGATGGAGCTCTATTCATCTAGATCACTACCGACAAAACCACTAGAGAAAAAGATAAAAGGAACGAATTTGATAGACGAATGATTTATAAGAAAGTTATGTTTTATAGAGGAACAAATCTCACCAAGACAAATTTTACCTTAATTTGATCTTGAAATAAATTTGCACAATCATAGATTGTGTTACATATAATAAAATTAGAAGACAGTAGGTAAAATAATATTGGCTTACATATTTCTAATTCTAAAAGCATAGTATCTTTTGGACATTGAACTCTTAATGTTTTGTCAAGTTCAAAATTATAGCCTTCTCACAAAAAAATTATAAATATATTATTGGCAAATCAAAACAAAAGGAGATGAAAATTGTCTTATGTATAAATACAACATAGAATAAGAGATAAAAATGGTTTTTTGACCCATAAGAATAAAATAATGAGAATCAACTAAATAAAACAAAGTTTTAAAATATTTCAGAAAAAGACACATAAACATTGTAATAATAAAAAGTTAGCTACCAGCATATTGCTGTTTAAACCAAAACGACACTAAAAAGATTTCGATCTAATTGACCGAACCTGCCAATGGCTTATTTGGTTGTACTTCAATCCACCACGACTCACTCAAATTAAAAAGAGATTGGTATAGAACTTTTCAACCCAATATAACGACTAGTAGATTGAAATATAGCCAAACAAACACACCAAACCAAGCAAGTGGATTCAGCAGGCGATCAGCAGAAATTAAATAACGACTATTAGTTGGTGGCAGTTTCCAGTTTTTTACACACCTATCAGATTTTTTAATGTGCATGACAGTTACATGTGCTAACAAACGTCAAATCAGTTGACTCGAAGTAAAGTTAAGCTGGTGATATAGGCCGAGAATGCTATTCTTCTCCTGTCCACAAATGACCTATTACTGAATTTATTAAGTAATACTTCTTTTTTTTTTAAAAATCATTTATCCTCGTACTCCCTCTCCGTACTCGAAAAGCCTATTCCCTCCGTACTTTCGAAAAGCCTATCTTTTTAGGGCATGATTGTGTATGACAAGGAGTGATTTATGTCCATATATATCAAATTACTTCATCCGTTCTAAATTATAAGTCACTTTAGCTTTTCTCGATACATCATTTTGCTATGTACCTCGACGTATATAAGTATGACTGAGTACATAAAAACACAAGTACTGCAACGTCAAACTACATACTATTATTGAACAGATTAGGAAATATAATTATTTTACTATTTATCTCTTCGATATAGTAGATATTAATACTCCCTTAGAGCAAGTACAACAGATGTCTTATTCTTTTTACGTATGGTACTTTTTAGAAATTTTCATGCAAAAAATTAAGTTCAATAGCTTTGTTATCTTGTTTTGTAGAATGGCAAGTGTGCTATTCCTAAACCTCACATGTTAAATATTGTCTGGCCTCGCCATACTAGAAATGGTGTCCGAGTTTGATGTTTTTTACATAGTTTTGTATTCTAAAGGTTGGCGAAATCATAGATTTAGCTAACTAATTTTACCAACTCTCTTGAGTTGCTTTTTTTTGTAGTTTGGCAACAACGAAACATAAATTGATGTAGAATGATTTTATTATCGGTTACAACTTAGACGCAAGCAACCTACACGCAGTAGCTCCGAACGAGCACACGTGTGCACCCCCCCCCCTTTTTTTTTTTTTTTGAAATAAAGGCATCTCACTGTCCAGTACACTACCAGTACCACCTCCACTAGATCCCTATATTTTGGGACTGAGTAAATCAAAACCCAAATTACCGAGTATTTTCACTCGGTGCGTGCGCTACTCCATGGTCCAATGGAATTCTGGCCAACTTGACAGGTGGGAATTCTAGCAAAGCCTCACACGCCGTTTTTTCAGGTAATGGCGTAATGCCAGTGCCCTCGGTTGAGCCCTACTGTCCACGTCTCGGTGCCTGGCTAGAAGTTTCACGGGACCAGTAGTTTCAGCAAGCGTGGAATCGGTTGATCATCAGAATCGCTTGCTTGCTCGGTGATCTCGATTGAAATTGTTTTGCTGGAGGCGGCGGAAATTAAATGGTGGTGGTCTCAGTATTATTTGCACAGCAGAGAGCAGGTTAAATTAGCGTGCGCTCACCTAATCTTTGACTTGCAATTAAATGGCTCGTTTGAAGAAGGGTGATCTAGCAAGTCTTCGAGAAGGGTTTGATTTACTCGGCGATGTGACCAGCGATTGACTATCCACGTCAAGCATGTACTACTGCTAGTAAAGCCAGTATTACTCTCCGTAACTGCTAACCCTCCCTTCGTCCCTTTATTTATGTCGCTCGGGAAGCGTGTCTGTGAGAGAAATACGGTTTTTTTTAGGAGGCAAACATTTAGGACAGAGGGAGTATAGGAAAATGTTGCTGTCAAATGTCAGTATCACTATCCACATCATCAAGCATGCAACGAGTGGCACTGAAAACCGATTGTCTCCATCTTGTGCAGCTATGGCAGAAAAAAAAAAAGAGGCTCAACGCTCAGCCACATTTTGCAGGAGAGATTGAGGATCTTAATAATGTTGCCTTTCAGGAGTTTACTTTCTCTTTTGTTAGTAGAACTTGTAATAAGGTAGCTCACTTATTAGTTAGATAGAGGTCTCCGGTTCTTGCCAATCGGAGACATGGGATGTAACTCGATCCAACATCTCGTTGTTTCTTAGGCCTCGGCCCGGCCGGCTAATATATCGAAGACAAGCAAGTAAAAAAAAAAATGACAATATATATCACATTACCACGTAACTAACCATGCACTCAAAAGTGTTAAAAGTGCTCTCGGGTACCTGATCAGGAACCACCATCTCGTTTATTTTCTCTAGCAAGTTTTATTACCACGTACACCCCGCTACAACCGGGCTGCTCTCCAATTCGCGATGAACTCCACCCCACGACAGAAACGCGAAGGGAAACAATGAATCGACGAAGAACAGGGTTGGGTGGGTGGGTGGGTGAGTGGATGATTCGTCACCAGAGTTCGTCGGAGTACTCGCGGAGCCGATAACTGACGACGCTTGCAGAGCTTGAGGAACTCCACACGTGCGCCGAGGAACGCCAAATCCGATACCACTCTGACTACACACCAGTTTTCGATGTCTTGCCTGTGTTAACAGATTTGGAGGCCGTCGATTCTGTTCCAGCGGCTGTCATTGAACGCCGGCTGGTCAGGAAGGGAGGTGCGGCGGTTCCTCAAGTGCAGGTTACTTGGACGAAGTTCCCGGAGACATTCCTCAAGTGCAGGTTACTTGGACGAAGTTCCCGGAGACAGTGCGTACATGGGAAGACGTGGGAAGACTACAACGTTCTCCGTCGCCGTTTCCCTGAAGCGCTAGCTTGGGGCAAGCTGCTCCAGAGGCGAGGGGACGTGTCCGGCTGACGACGCGAACAACGAGTGACACAGGGAAGAAGAAGGAGGCGAACGCGGGAATGGAACCAAGTCCTTTTTATTTCGTTAGTGTATTCTATATGTTTAATTTTCCAGTCTGACACTGTCATGTGGGCCCAAGAAGGTCAGCGTCTGTATCTCGTTAAAACCCAGAGTCGTGGATGGGGACGACATCAAACACTTTTCATCTGAATTTAGAACTTGAAGACAAGGCTGAGGGGTTAACCCTGGCCGCTTCGTCGTCGTTCCAATCTCTTGTGTACGCTTCACGCGTCGGTGATCTCACCGGCGGCCATGGACATGACACAATCGAATTGTCGTTGCGAGAGAGACAGAGGCGCAGCGTCGGTAATCACCTCCCGCGGATCCGGCGTCGATGGCGCCGATGCGCGACCTGTTGGGAGCGTCCATGCGTACCAAAGGTACGAAATATCTATTCTGTGTTTGTCCGGAGGCAGACTTCGTCATGTGCGAAACCAGGACCTGATGCTGTGAAGAGCAGTGTATTTCAGAAGCTGAAATCCAACTAGTACAATCTTGACCTGAGCTCAAAGTTCACCGTATTTTAGATGCGGCACTGCGGCGTAGGGTAAGCCAAAAAATATTTTAATTTTAGCAAATTTCTCATGTGTTTTAGAGAGAGGTTGCTAGAAATAATTATAATCTCTATCTATATCCAACAACTAAGAATAACAGAAGAAGTTTTAACATCATTTGTGGTCTCTAAAAATAATGATCAAAATTAGATAGGTAGAATGAAAAGTATAACTGCCCCTCTGTCATGTAATATATGATGTGTTCTAAAGATTTTCGGACAAACTAAAGAAGAATACAAAAGATTCACATAATCTTAGGTTGTGTTTGGTTGAAATTTTGTGACTTTGCAAAAAGCCGGCGTGTGGGTCAGAAATGCATTGAAAAGCAGCGTGAGAAAGCATTTGTGTGAAAAAAGAGAGAAGGTCGTTTGGTTAGAGGCGTCAAACCAGTAGACCGCCTCGAGAAATACCAAGAATGCCCATGAATGCTTGGGACATGTTTATATGCAAATTGCTCGAAACAAACAAATTTTTGTCAATTAATTCATACGAAAATGACTATTTAAGCAAGGTAAAAATAAGTGATAAAGTGATATGATCCACATAAAATAAAAACATAAATGGTTCATACAATAAATGTCATCTATTTTCCTCGCAAAAATCCTATGTAGTTTCCGATTTACATAATCCACACAAGAACAATTAGCCAACACAAATTCGGTTTGTGCCAAAAGTATGATTCGAGCAAGTAGACAAGCATCACCGCATCTAATCCAAATTCATTTCAGAATCCAGAGAAGACTGGGCAGTGCGCGGCTCTAGCCTCGTAAAAGGTCCGTCGACCAAGCTTCACCTAGTTGCCGCTGCGGTGTCGCTTCCTACAGCAAGCCCCACGAGCAAAGACAGGTAGCCGGGCGCTCCGGGCAAGGCCGCTTCCGAGATGGGGACGAGGCTCCCCGTGTGCTCGCGAGAGATGGGGATGGGGATCCCGTGTGTGCTCGCCGGAGATGGGGACGGAGCTCGCCCCGCCGGAGCTCGGAACGATGCCGCTCCCGCCTTTGCAAGTGCGTAAGCCGGGCGGTCCGGGACAAGTCCGTGGAGGGTGGAGGCTCGGGAGACCCGCCGGCGCCGCCGGGAGACCACCTCCACGTGGACGGCACTCCGGTGGACGTAGGGTGGCGGCGGTGAGAAGGCCGACCCTATCGGCGAGGGCGCGACGGGACCATAGCGAAGGGGAGGGGAGTCGGGGAAGAGCGACGGATGAGGAAAATAGAACGCCGAAACGTTATTTGCCCTTCATAACCCGGTTTAAAGTGGGTAATTTTCTCCAACTTGCCCATCCAAAGCCGAAAAGTGGTGGTCCGAGGTGCTTTTGCAATTACACTAGGATGAAAGTTTTTTGGCTTTGGCTTTGGGTAGCTAACCCCTTTGGTTGGGCTTTTGGCTTTTAGGGGCAAAAGCCACAACCGTAGCCCAACCAAACACACCCTTAACCTCCCAATCTACTGTGGCTGTCAGACATGTGGGCTAGACGAAGACAGCATTCACGTGCGGCCTATCACCTATGCCCATCCGCCTCTCGGTGGCCCAGAAACAGTTCGAGATACCATACTGTCCGAGTGTTCGGGCCATTGAGCTAACGTTGCCGGCCTTTGTGCAACCCAATAACAAGCTTTGTAACTGGCTTCATCATGGGCTTGTAATTGGGTTAGCACTTAAAGGCCTTCATTGTTCATCGCCACCCGGTTAGGCCTAGTAACGGGTTATAGCCGGCCCGTGATTCTCCGCCACGGAGAAAGGCCCACGAAACTCAAAGCGGCGCAAAATCGAGAAATGGCATCTCGAAGCGGCTCGGAGCTCACGAGAACGTTCACGAGAAGCCGACAACCGTGCAGATTCCTGCGCAGACTCCCCAGTCTGTCCGGAAGCTTCAACGCCTTTCCCCACCCTTCCACACCGCTCCTGACTTGACCTATAAAACGAGCCGTGGATCCACGGTCTCCACCAAGAAAGCAAACACAGTCAGTGATCGGCAACCGAAACAAGTTCCGGTTCTTCCGACAATCTTGAGCAGTCTGATCTGATCAGTCTCGGCGTTTCATCACTTCCCAGATTACCCCAAGTAGCGAAATGGCAGCTGCTCCGTTCACGATTGCCAGCCGCCTCTCCCCGGCCGCGCGCCTCCCGGTCGGCGTCTGGAGGGCAGCCAGGCCGGCGCATGGGTTGGCGTCGTCCGGGAGAGCCCGCTCGCTCGCCGTGGCGTCCGCGGCGCAGGAGAATAGGGATAACAGCGTCGACGTACAGGTGAGCCAGAACGGTGGCAACAGGCAGCAGCAGGGCAACGCCGTGCAGCGCCGCCCGCGCCGCGCGGCACCGCTCGACATCTCCCCGTTCGGTAAGTCCTCAGTTGCATGACTGGTTGCTCTTCGAAAACAGAGGATTGCATTGCATTGCAAAGCAGACGCACTCACGCGTGCGTGCGTGCAGGGTTAGTGGATCCGATGTCGCCGATGCGGACCATGCGGCAGATGCTGGACACGATGGACCGGCTGTTCGACGACGCCGTGGGGTTCCCGATGGCGACGCGAAGGTCCCCGGCGGCGACCGGCGAGGTGCGCCTGCCGTGGGACATCGTGGAGGACGACAAGGAGGTGAAGATGCGGTTCGACATGCCGGGGCTCGAACGGGACGAGGTGAAGGTGATGGTGGAGGACGACACGCTGGTCATCCGAGGGGAGCACAAGGAGGAGGAGGGCGCCGCCGAGGAGGCCGCGGAGGGCGGCGACGGGTGGTGGAAGCAGCGCAGCGTGAGCTCCTACGACATGCGGCTGGCGCTGCCGGATGAGTGCGACAAGAGCAAGGTGCGGGCCGAGCTCAAGAACGGCGTGCTCCTCGTCACCGTGCCCAAGACCGAGGTGGAGCGCAAGGTCATCGACGTGCAGGTCCAGTAGACCAACTGAGCTGCCAACCAGACGCGGCGCAACGCAAGTTCCTCTAGCTCTTCAGTGGAAGCGACGGGTCTTTTGTGTAGCAGACTAGCAGCTTTAGCGTGTGTTTTGCTCTTCGCGCAGGCTCAGTGAATACTAATCGTGATCGAACCCGAGTGGAATAATGTGAATAAAATAAACTTCTGTTTCGTTTCTGGTATCCAAAAGTGTTTCCCCTGACAGTGGCATGCCTATTCCCAAGTAAAAATAATAATAATAATAATAATAATAATAAACTGAAGAAGAAAGCAGGGAACAGATTTACAGTAACATGAAAAACTGAAAGGTTATAACAGGAGCGATCCAATACGGCTAATTCTATAATCACATCAGGAATCCCCTCATTTCCTGCAGCGTCTGAAAAGATCTGTAATAATAATTCAGTTAGTTTTCTGATAGATTATCGAAGACTAACTAATAATAAATAAATGGTGGAGTGATACATTGATACCACAATGCTTCTGTTATTATTAATATATCCCTTGTCCATTCGTTCTACATACATCATACATGGCGAGTTAAATAACAAAGCTACCAACATGATTGGCAATATCAGCTTGTCTTGGAAACATAAACCGTGACCATGTTTTTTCATAACTGCGGCATATATCCATTAGAGGTGCACGGACAGTTTCCATAGCTCCTTGCTAGATTCAGCTGACCAACTGGGCACAGGGCACCATCCACTGATATATGTTGCTGTCTACTACTGTAGTTCTATAGCCTTCCTGGAGTATGTATGAACTTAAAAAAAAATAAAAAAATATCCATGATAGCAATACAACAGTAAGGAACATAAGAACATCAAAATTGAATTGTGGAGCCTTTTAATTCCTATATGTAACACAAATCATCCGCCCTTGCTGCTGCTCCAATGATGCGATAGCATGCATAGAGCATCTTGATACAAAGCCACGCTTTGCGTGGAACTCTCACTATGCTTTCTTTGCTTTGCTGTCTTGTTTTTTAAAAAAAAAAAAGTACCGAGCATGTATTCTTTGTGTGTTGAGGCTGATTCTTTGTGGAAAAGAATCCTGCTACACTCGAATACCTGAAACTGAAAACATGCAGTAAACTAAGTCAATAAATCTGATATATTGATATGAAAATGCTCATATTTCAAGGTTCTAGAATTACTTGAAGCGGGCATTGGGGGATTAAGTTCCTGGGAGGCATTGGGGGTCTTATTCGAATAGGTTTCCCTTCTTTTGCCTCAACAATCACCACATCAGAGGTTAGAAAGGACTTAGCAACCACAGCAGCATGTTCAATGCAACACCTGACAACCTGGATAATATTTGTGGGTGTAAACAAATACTCCACCAGTATCCACTCAGCATCAACATATGTTTAAGGTGACAGAGATTTTCTTAGACACCTATGACTATTTTGCTACCTTTGATGCGTCCAGTATTCCAGCAGCCGTCAAGTCCTCATAGCAGTTCTTGGCAGCATTGTAACCATAATTTGCATTGTCATTCAGTAACACCTTTGAACACCAGAAGTCAAACACATGATGGCTAGAGAAAATGAGCTCAGAGAAACATGTGTTCGCAGTTGTATGGTGCATTTGTGTGGTGGTCAGTGTGTACTTTGTACTGTAAACGTATCTATAATAAGTAACTTGTACTATAATAACAGATAGGAATATCAGTGTAAATAATAAACCTTTTTAATGACATAGTCGCCATTCACCCCTGCATTGTTTGCTATTAGTGAGGTAGGATAACTCAAGGCTCGTTTGAAGATGTCAGCACCAACCTAAACATGAACGGCTCAAAATTAGAGTTCATGATAGAATCATAGCATTTTGCCAATTTTCTTAGGTCTGCATTGGAAGTGCATTTTACTGCAATCAGCATGAAACAATAGACCTTGACACTTGACGGTGATTACTGATTACTTAAAAATGAAAGTTACACAAAGTTAAGGATCTGCTGATAGCTCCTCAAATTATCAGTATTCTTAAACAGATTACCCTTTTAAGGTAAATACAGGAAATTATTGAAGTACCTCCTGCTCTATATTATCCAATGATGAGTCCTTGATTGCGTCAATCTTCTCTGACAGTCTTAATAAGCTACATCCACCACCAACTACAACACCTTCCTCAATAGCTGCCTGAATTATCCCAAAAAGGTGGTTCAAACTTAGGAACTTGTAGTTGGAAAACAACACATGAAATGAAGTAGATAGGATTGATGAAGGTACCCTTGTTGCGTTAAGTGCATCTTCAAGCCTAAGCTTCTTATCTTTCATCTCAATGATTGTTTGAGCACCAACCTGAAATTTAGGCCAAAAATCACTTTCAAAAAAAAAAAAGGCCAAAAAATATAATTTTCGGCACTCTAATTGAATTTTTCTACCCCTTAATAATTGTGAAACTAAAAACAAGGTGTGGTACCTGGATGACTGCAATTGCACCACATAACCTTGCTATCCTCTCACCCAATATCTTCTTGTTGTACCTTTCCTCAGAGTTCTGGGAGTTCAGAAGTAAAATACTTTGGAGGATCCAGTATAATGCACACATGGTAGATACAACATATAAATTCAAGGCATGACTAGGATAATTGTACCTCAATTTGGCCTTTTATCATAGCAACCCTTTCCTCAACTGCTCGACGATTGCTTCCATCGGTAACAATTAGCGTTGAATCTTTTGTGATTACCACCTTAGAAGCAGAACCAAGAAACTCTTTTCCTGCCTTTTCTAGTATATGCCCCATGTCATCCCTCACTAGTGTACCTGAAAACCAACAAGAATATGTTGGCGACTGTAATTGCATTAGTTAGATTGGTGATCAGGTTTTGTACCTCCTGTCATGATTGCAATGTCATCCAAGCATTGAGTCTTTTGTTCCCCAAAAGAGAAGGCCTTAACTGCTGCAACCTTAATTGTCCCTTTCAACTTGTTTTTTATCAAATCAGCCATAGCTTGTTCTTCCACATCCTCAGCAATTATTAACAACGGATAATTTTCTTTGACAGCACTGTCAAGTATCCTTATAATCTCACTAGCATCGGTAATTTTCTTGTCAACCAATAGTATCTGCAAACGCAAGACGTAACTCTTCTATTTTTTCTTTCTGCAAAACATTGTATAAGAGGAACAGAGCCCTCACCTGACAGTCAGTGAACTCCACCGTCATGTTACTATGATTAGTAACAAAGTAAGGAGAGAGGTAACCGCGTTCAAATTGCATTCCTTCCACAACCTCCATACTGTTCTCGGTGCCTCTTCCATTTTCAATTCTCACCATTCCTTTTCTACCAACTCTTTGAAAAGCATCGTAAATCATATTTCCAACAGCATAATCATTTCCCGCACTAACTGCAGCCACATGTGCAATTTCATGGTCTTCAATCTAGAAAACAACAGGTTACACACCTCTAAGATATCTTTACAGTGGATTTTAAAAAAAAAAACTTTATACAAACTTGAAAATCATACCTCCCGCGACATCAGTCTGAGTTCAGACACCAAAGCAGCAGCAGTCTTCTCAATGCCACGTGCAACCTGAACTGGGTTGATTCCAGCTGCAAGAACCTACTTTATGAAACAATCATAAGAAACAATGCAGGATCAGCAATTAAAATCTTTGTATCAACGTCTTCATAGTAGCAACTTTTTTCATTGTTACCAGAGCTCAAATTGTATAGAAAACTAATTAGAGAAGAGATAGGCACC
Source organism: Hyparrhenia diplandra (assembly GCA_015847255.1). Lineage (NCBI taxonomy): Eukaryota > Viridiplantae > Streptophyta > Magnoliopsida > Poales > Poaceae > Hyparrhenia > Hyparrhenia diplandra. Next base: position 78,002 of record JADLZK010008689.1, read on the forward strand.
TTCATTCCTTCAGCAATGAGGCCTTGAGCAAGGATTATGGATGTGGTACAACCATCTCCTGCAATGTCATTGGTCCTTGCTCCAGCCTGTCGGACCAGCTTCACTCCAAGATTTTCTAATGGATCTTCCAATTCGATCTTGAACGACACAATGTGATTCATACACGGCCATTGGAAGTATTAGGACAAGCTCAGGAATTTTTTTTTTCCTTTTAAAGGGCATGATCAGGAAAGAACGAAGCATATATCATATATATTGGTGCAGGAAGCCCACAACAATAACAAGTTGCAGTTTCCACTTGTGTTCAGAACAGAGTGAAAAAAGATCTAACATTCCAAATAAGACAAGAAGATCGATCAAGAATTGAACAGTGATTTCAGTAGAGTGAACAGCACGTTTCGTGCCTTCACTTCATCATGCGATTCATTCAATCAGGATCCCGTCTAACCAAATATCTGCATACTGTTCTTTCGGGGAAGAGCTAAGCATGGCGTTACCTCCTTAAGGACGGTCTCCCCCGTCATTGACGATCTTGGGAGGACCATACTTGTTGCCAAGCACGACGTTCCTCCCCTTGGGCCCCAGGGTGACCCCAGCAACCGCGCCACCAGGTCCACTCCGGCCTGGAGCTTCTTGGTGGCGGAGAGGTCGCGGTTGAAGTGCAGGTCCTTGTACACCGGCATCGGCGGTGGCTTCTTGGGAGGAGAGAAGGGCAGCGTCGGGGGCTTCATGGACAGAGGCGGAGACGGGGGCGCCATACGTGACATGGTTCTTCCACCCAGCTGGAATTGAAGGAGGCGGCGTGGCGGACACCGATCGAGTGGAGGGGATAAGGCTGCTGCTGGTGCTGGGAGGAGCCGGGAGCGCGGAGGAGGGCGAAGGCATGTGTAGGCTGTAGAGTAGATATGCCGCCATGTCGTGGACTCGTGGGGTCGCGCCAAAAAAGGAGCCCTTGAAATATCTCGCTTCTTCCGGGCCTTCCGGCGTCTCCTTTTCCCGTTGCTTTTTTTTTTTTTTTTTTTTAGCAAATCCTTTTCCCGTTGCTACGATGCCGATGCCCGGACGACGCTGAGCGTTGCAGGTTGCAGCGGAAGATATATGTGATCATGGGCCGTAAAAGGCCGACCTTAACAGCAGGGAACAGGCTCGGTTCGGGTATCCTGCTTCAATGGTCACGGCCCGCCCGAGCCACGCCTAGCTCAGATTTTTATATATATAAATTTGAACTTTTTATTCAATATTCTAATAATATTGCTTTTCCAATTTTATCAGACCCTTCTCATCGTGCGAGTGCATTGGTGTGGCAACATCTACCCCGTTAGACGACTTTTTAAACGTGGAATCACCTTTAGACCACGTTTTAAACGTGGAAAAACCTTGTCACGCCACTCGTTGGCATGACAATATTGTTATGTCACGCCATCACGAGTGACGTGACAAAATTAGACCTGAGAAAATCATAACCTGGCATACGACATTGAAAAATATGGTTTTTAGTTTTTTTTATAATTTTAAGACGTTATAAGACCCTCAATAAAATAACGTAAAATTTTGGAAGAATAGTGTCGTACACTAGTGCTTGCCACATTAGAAAATAATACATTTTCTGTGGTGCTGAACGAATATACTTTTTACATCAAAGTTATAGCTCTCAATAAGATCTACAACTTTATAGTTTTGAGTTTTACATTTGAGGTCTTTAAGATGCATGAAAAAAAATAATTTTCCACTACCATAATAATCGTGTACTCACGCTTGTTGCATTAGAAAAATAATTTCTATATGGTGTAAAATGAATCAAAGTTGTAGCTCTCAATGAAGTACATATCCACACACACATTCAATGGTGCATGGGGGTGGGGCACAAGTCCCTCATGGCGCCGAAGGTGCTCCACCGTATCCACCAACATGAGCCGCCAGTACCGGCCCCCGTCCACCACCACGAACAGGGAAAGCAGCGTTGAGTTGGCCACCGTGTACTTGTAGAAGGTCTCCTCAGTGGTTCTAGACCACGCAGCCGGTGGACGCTGGACTCGAGAACGCCGATCAACATCTGGCCGTTCCATGGCCCCCGCTATATACCTTTCGGCGCCCGGGAAGAGGACAACGTGGGGCAGCCCACCCCGGACGAAGCTTCATCTCGCACTCGCCCGGGACGGTCTGTCCGTTCTTCCACGATGTCATTGTCCGCCGATGCCAATATCGGGTCGACGCCGAGCTTCATGCCCGGTAGGAGCGTGTTCGCGGGTCGCCAAAGCTCGCCACACAATGCCCCGCCGCGGTGTGCCCCCGCTGATGCCGCGCCATTGGCTCATGCCCCCCGCTCGCCCGCCACTCCATGCCCCGTGCCCGCTAAAAAATTGCCGCACCCCACTTGCCTTGTCATCCTTGCCGCTGTCCGCCGGCCCTCAGGTGCCTTCCCGTCAGCCCATCACTTCATGCCCCCCCACTGTCACCTCATGCCTAACATACACCATCGCTCCCGCCACCTCATCCTATGCCCACCGCCCAATGCCCTGAGCGCCCGGCAGCCGCCTCCGTCGAAGCGTTCGCCCCTTTGCGACCACTGCCCAAAGGATGCGGACCTTCGTCATTAGCTTAGCACGGCGCGCGACATATTTTTTACTAGCCCCCAGCCACGACGAGGACAAGCTTGGAGGACAATCAGTGCTAGAGACTAGAAGAACAAATCATGGCTAGCGTGCATTGAAATGAGTTGCGTTTAGGGGAATATTAGCCCACAACGTAATAGGCAGAAATAAGTTGGGTGGGGGCACATGCCCCTATCCTAGGGAGCTTTCTCATATGGCTGGCCAAGTGCTTGTGGTTGAGCACCCATGGCCGGGAGCATCATGAGCGAACCACGGACATTGAACAGGTGTCAGCGAAACTTTAGGCGTCCGTGGGTCATGAGCGAGGCGAAATACACCCAAGTCATCATGGAGTTATCTTGTCTATTTATTTTAGACATTGTGAAATACTAGAGAGGGCGTAGTTTTCATGATCTTGATATCAATATTGGATCTTTGGGCCTCTGATTGTCAAATTTAACCGTCGGTCCTCTTTTTTATTTTTTTACTTTGTTTGATTCGATTGTTTTTCTCATATTTGGCAAGATTGCCAAACTTATATTACATTTGTTGCCAAAAGAACTCAGAGTGTCTTTTAAGTCAATCAAATAGCTTTCAGTTTAACTAAATCAGTAGAAAAATAATTAATAACACCTATAATAATATTCAAACACGTGAACGCGGCTTCTGCAGAGCATTGCTGATTACCGAATTGATAGTAATATCAAGTACGCGTGTGAAGACGAAGCAGCAGCTAGCGCAGGTTGAGAGAGAGGTTGCAAGTACCATGGTAATAATAAGGTGCGGTGGATCCTAGCCGCTAGATCTATCAGAGGACCGGAATCGACGACGGTCCGGGAAAGCTTGTACGATGCTGAGAGAGAGGTGTAGGCAGTCATGTGCAACTAGCACTAGCAGTGGCTCACCTGCCTGCGTGCTGACGACGAGGAGGAGGGAGACTCGAGCACTGGACGACGCATGAAGCAACAAGAAAATGGAAAAGGTGAGCTTATTAGCTATGCGGCACGGCAGGGATGAGTTTCACCACTCTTGGACAAAGCTCCTCACATCCATCCACCCGGACACCTCAACCGACGGAAACTGAACGCAGTTATTATTACCATATTATTACATTATATGCGTCTTGGGTATATGTGAGCATAAAATTATGTCGCGGGATTCTTGTTAAAATTGCAATCGGGCAGAGTAGCAAATCACAGGAGGATTTTACTAAACAAAATTGTACCAATTTTCTCCATAGATAGCAGATTTGAAGTAGTATACAAAAGCAATGACTATTCATGATTCCATCCATATTGGATCAATTCTCGATCCAATCAATTAAGATATAATAAAGTTGAAAAATCGCCATTTTGACCACTCTATTAAATCCGTTAGTCCGATCACAGATTCACAGGGCTGTGTGTGCACTTGTTGTTGCCTTTTTTTGCACAGGATTCCAAAACAGCACAGCTGCAGCATCACAGCCACACAGCAGGAAAAAATGACAGTCGAGCGGAGTTTTACCTCAGCTGGATTTGCGCCACCAGTACTTTCGAAAGGTTTTCATCTCAAGATGGCAGGCAAATCTGATCACGCTGCTTTGCTTAACTAGGAGTGCTTACAGTAGATGCCACCAGAACTTCAGAAGCTTAACGTCACTCAAAGTCTCAGAAACCACAGAAATACGAGCAGCACCAAATCAGGCCGGCATTCGGCAACTCTGCTCCATCCTGATCCTACTCCACCAACTGTACCTACCCTTGATGCATCAAGGCGCTGAGGGCGGCGTTACACTGTCACGATGGCTACTGCTCCTGCCATTGCCGCCTGCGCCCACGTCCACCAGTAGCCCTGTTGACCACAGCCGGAAACAAACGACGAGCACATCATTAGGAACAGCATGAGCAATGAAATTTCAGCCACGACAAAAGTAGTATACTACGTAGTGGGGAGACACTCGTCAGCACCCATTTTCTAAAGAAATTTCATGAAGTGTTGGACTGCATCTGTGGTCCTGGTGCGAATGAGCAAGCGCTATGCGGCATGCAGGTACCTCCAATTGCCCACTGCAGTGAAACTCGGCCTTGTTTAGATTCTAAAATTTTTAACTCTTTTTTTTCACTCTCCCTCCGTCACATCACATTAAATACACCAAAAAAGAGATATGTTTAGAGTATAAAATGTAGGTAAAAAAAATAACTAATTACACAGTTTAGATGTACATTCATGGGCGATTCTTTTGAGTCTACTTACCCCATGATAGGATAATATTTAACACAAACTAACTAAACGTCTTTACAGGCGCTACATGAGGAGTTCCAACAGTTATTTTTGCAAATTTTTCTAACATCTAAACATTGGTTTCTGCACGTATGTGGTGAAATCATAGCTTCGGTAGAAACATGAAAAGTAATTCAAAAGAAAATTCGTAACACAAAAAGGTTTGAAACTTGGCATTTATATAGTGCATCCATGTATGTAGCCACATACAGAAGTGTATTTTTGAAATTAGTTTTCATGTTACACATATTTTCCTGGTACGAACAAGTGAAGATCTTCAGATCATTCAGGCATCCTTAAACTAAACAAAGACGCCATGTACGACGGATATTGAAAAAGCGACAGCAGAATCGTGTGGATGGTGATTTAAGCGTCCACATCATCCGATCCACTTTGCCGGTACGAATGTGCACGCGGTGGGGTGGGGGATCAGGGAATATACAATTTGGTGTTGATCCTGCAGCAAATTTTCTAATTCCAGTCTAATGTCCGCACAGAATAGTCAACCTACGACGTTTACTCGGATGATGATCATTGCACGACATTCTGGAGCGCTAAACTAGTACGCCTGATGCAATCACCTGAAGTATCTTCCCCTTTTTAGGAACAGAAAGACACCAACAGAACAGATAAGAAAAAGAGCCATGATCCCTCCCTGGGGAGAGAAGGGCAGAATCAAAGCTCACCGGAGTGTCACGTGCCGAAGCCGAGATGTCGTAGTAGCCGCTGTTTCCGCCGCCGCTAATGTTCCCGCTGCTGGCACTGCCATTGACATTGCCGTTACCGTCGAATCCGCCGCCGCCGTTGCCAGTGCCGCCGCCGTGACCAAAGGTGGAGTTGTCGCGCGGTAGCTTGAACGAGAGCTCGTACGCCGGCGTGCCGTCGGGCTTGAAGAGACCGTAGTAGCGCTCCGACGCCAGGCCGGGCTTGAGGTTCTCGTTGAAGAGCGCGAACACGTAGGCGCGCAGCGGCGCCCCGGGCCTGAGCGGCGTGCCCTTGCCCTCGGCCACCAGGCGCATCGCGTTGCTGTTGTACCGCGCCGCGTTCTGCGGCGTCGCGGGCCGTCTCGTTGGCGGCCCCCGCGGAGGGCCAGCCGGTCTCCGAGACCCGCACCTCCACCACCCGCGCCGCCGCGGTGTTGGCCGCCGCGATGGCGTGGTACACGGCGTCCACCTGCGCCACGAGGAGGTTGGGGTAGTGCAGCCTGGAGTTGGGATCCTGCACGCCGGCGAAACCCGGATCGAGCAGCGCGTAGTCCAGCTGCACGCCTCTGGGGTCGCCGGAGTAGGCGAAGTAGGGATACGCGTTCACGAGGAACGGCGAGCCGGTCCTGGCATGGTAGTCCAGGATGGGGCAGAGGTACGGGAGCAGGTCCTTGCGGAAGGCCCCGCCGAGGGCGGGTACGACGTCCCGAGCACGCCGAGGTTGTGCGCCGTGGTGACGGTGATCTGGCTGTCGAGGCCGAGCGCGACCACCGCGCCATGCAGGGACTGCATCGCGGGGAGGAGGGTGCGCGACAGCGCGGAGCTGTTGGCGCCGGTGAGCACCTCGTTGCCGACGGCGAGGACGGCGATCTTCGTGTCCTGCAGGAAGGGCACGACGTTCTGCTTGAGCCACTGCGCCGCGCTGCCCGGATCGGCCACGGCGGCCAGGCACTCGTCGGGTACGCCGACGATGAGCTCGACCCCAGTCCGCGCGAACGCGCGCAGCACGGTGGGGTCGGCGTCGTACATCCGCACGCGGCCGATACCGAGGCCCGCGAGCAGCGGCATGACGGACTGCGGCGGCGGGAGGTTGTTCCCGACGCGCCCGTAGTTGATGCCCAGGAGCGACGCCGACGTGGCATCCGAGGTGGGCGCCAGCGCCAGCGCGACCACAACGGCCGCGCACAGCGCCGCGGCGAGGTGAAAGCCACGGCGAGGGCGTTCGAGCCCCCAGCCGATCTGGAGCAGGCAGCACAACGGCGCCATTCCAGGAGCACAGTGGTGGACTGCGATTCTGAACAGAGATCGCACGGATGCCGATCGCTTCGAGGCTGCCTGGAGCGGTGTGATGAGGAGGACGAGGACCGCCGGTCCTGGCGCAGTCAGACGCGTACAGTGCCCGGAGAAGGAAAGGGTGCGGCTGAAACGGTGAATTCTTACCGGCACGACACGTTGATGGTGCTCAGCGGTGGGTCCCAAAAATCAGTGAAATGGTGTCACGCACGAAATGTGTACCAGTGGGCATCGGTCACTACTAGTAGCCTTGGGACGGGTGGAGGAGAATCCAATGGACGACACGGGACGGGAGACGGTCACTCGGCTGGGGGCTGCAGCGGCTGCATTTTGGGCGACGCTCCCCGCCACGCGCATGGAAAACGCTTGGTGCGTGGTCCACATGGAAGGCACGGCACGGCGGTGGTAGGTAGAACGTGGAAGACGCAGCCAGCGCGGCGCCCGCCGATCACCCCCGCCGTCGAGCCGTCCGGTTCATCTCTTCTTCTTCTTTTTTTCTAAATTAAATTAATGATATCTGTAGGATTATATATATTGTAATGGAAGAAGAACTATACTAATAGCTGTCAATGCAAACTAAATAACTAAGAGACAATATATAGCCTACGTGATCAAGATTGGGCATAATAGGCATACAACCAAAAGTTTTATGCAGCCATAAGAATAAGAGAATAATACAAGCCAATCTCAAAGCATTATAATAGGCAATATATTTACAGCGAAAGCGAAATTATGCAAAAAAAAAAAAACTTTATAATATACTGTAAACGGTTAATCTACTGCAAGGCCAACTCAGAGCCGTCCCATCAACTTGCTATAAGGGCTCGTTTGGCAAGTGATGGGAAGGGGCATGGGAATTGGTGGGAAGGGGCATGAGAATTGGAGGTGGGAGTTTGAGGAGGGGAATAAAGCGTGGGAGTTTGATTTCTAGTCTCAATCCTTTGTTGGGTATGTGTTGGAATTGATAGAGGGAGTTAAAAATAGAATTGACTCCACCGTTTTGGGTACGTGAGCTTAGGCATGGAATTGACAACATCATTACTATACTAATTTTAGTCTTTGTGCCTTGAACTCCCTATCACACCGATAAAATACCGTGGTCCCCTACCGGAATAAATCGGTGGGAGTTCGGGACTCTCAACGCCCTTTCCTCATCCCACTACAACTCCTTGTCCCATGAAACAAACAAATGTAGTTTAAGTCTCCTCCTCTTCAACGGCCATTCCCTCCCACCAAAAATCCCCCCCATCCAAACGAGCCCTAAGGGTTGGCAAGGAGGAGTTGCACTACTACATAAATGATCTTCCGCGGGCGACAAAAAGCCTTTTTCCGTGGCGGGCTTTTTCGTCCGCCACGACCTAAGGGTCACGTAAAAGGTCGAAAGCCCGTGGCGGGCATAATGCCCGCCATGGTTAATAAAAAAAGAAAAAAAAAAAAAAAAAGAAAAATCCAAATCGAAAACCCAAATCAAACCCTAGGGCCCAGACCGGGCCGCCGGGCCCGCTTAGGGTTTCGTCACGGATCTCGGGAACGCCGCCGCCAGCCCCGCCACCGCCGGAGGAGGAACGCCGCCAGCGGCCCGGCCACCGCCGGAGATCCGCCGGCGGGAGGCCCCCGCCGACGCCATTGACGCTAAGAGCCGCCGCGCCGCCAGAGCCGGCTGAGTCGTCGCCGCCGCCGGATCCGCATCGGGGAGGCCGCGCTCGCGGATCCGCCGCCGGGAGGGCCGCCCCCGCCGGATCCACCGCGGGGAGGCCATCTCGCCGGATTCGCGTCGGGGAGGAGCCGCCGCGCCGCACCGCCGTTGGGGAGGGAGGGGAGGGGAGGGGGCGCGCTAAAACCGACGCATGGGGAGAGGGAAGGGAGGGATCGCGGTGGCCGCGGGGGGAGAGGACGGAAGGGATCGCGCCGCGCGGGTGAGGAAGAGAGATGGTGCGCCTACCGGGAGAGGAAACTGAGAGAGAGAGAGAGAAAGTTGGTGAAATGAAACCCTAGAGCTCGATATATATATTTGTGGCCGAAATGGGCTTTTGGGTCGATGATTTGGGCCCGATTTTCCGCGTGGCGGGCTAATTACAAAAACCGCCACGGTTAATCTATTAACCGTGGCGGACATTTTACAATGTCCGCCACGGTTAATCGATTAACCGCGGCGGGCATTCACCGGCCGGGTCGCTAGACCAACTATTTTCCGTGGCGGTTTTCTAAATGCCCGCCACGGAAAATAAAAAAACTAAACACCACGTAAAAATCAATTTTGTAGTAGTGTTGGTCGGCCATGGCCTTGGTCGGCCATATCAAATTCATTCTAAGAAACACTAAATTTGATTAGAATGCTAGTCCCACAATTATAACTTTTTAACTCTGGAAATGGAAAGGATTACCGGATTAGGATTAGGGATTACCACATGCGTTCGGAAAATTATTTATGCTAGATTTTTTTATAAGAATTTATGTTAGATTTGTATGGCTCCATGCAGGGTGCGGGGTGAACAACATCCTTTTTCGCGAATGTTGTTGCGATGGGGCCACGATATAGGTCACGTGTCCATCCCGCCTTTAAATTATGCTGGTGGTCATTTTTTTTAAGAAGTTAACATTTTATTGCATCAAAAATAAGGTTACTCGGCTACGGCTGCAACCGCTTTTTCTACAGTAATCTAGAGAAAAAGAGTTACGACAGCCAATTTTCCTAGACTAACACATTATACTGTACTCGAAAGGAAAAGTCTGTTTTCTTCCCTAAGAGCAACCCAAAACCAAAACCTTAAATCATTTCTATTTTTTTTTAGGGTCCGGCCTGTAAAGTTTGAGGGCTACATTTTCAGCCCAACTCCAACCGTAAACAAAACTCAGCCCCTAAACAAAATTCCATCGCTCGAACTCACCTCCACGCGACGTCCGCTCGCCGGCGTTCCATCTGCCCGCCGCAGTCCCGGCCGGCCGGCCCCCGTCTGCCCGCCGCCGCAGCTGCTCCACGTACCACCTCCGCCCAACGCCGCCGCAGCTGCTCCACGTCCTCCGCCCAGCGCCGCCTCTGCCTCCACATCCTCCGCCCGGCACCACCTCCGCTTCCTCCTCCCGGTGTCGCATCGCTATGGAGGCTCCATCCGCTCCAGCTCCAGGCACGCCCCTGCAGGCCGTCAACGCCACTCGCTGCCTGATCCGGTCACCACAGGGGAGCAGTCGGCAGCAGGTAGCACAATTTCTATCTGATCCAGCTTGTCGAGATGCAACTTGCACTCTGAATGTTGTTAATCGCTTTTTGTTAATCTCTTGTCTGAATGTTGTTAATCTCCTATAAATAAAATTGTTGGACAATTTCCAATAATTTACAGTGCGTTCACTTGTCTGAATGTTACAGTGTGTTCTTGTCTGAATGTTGTTATACCTGCTCCAGGTTCACTTGTCTGAATGTTGTTTATCTCCAATAAATAAAATGTTCTGAACTTGTCTGAATGCTCTGAAGTGCCAATGTCATGGTTCTGCTATGGAGTTGCGCAATGTCATGGTTCACCTTATATGCCACTAAGTAACATTCAGTAATCCTGTTTATTTAGTTTGTCCTTCAGATTGATTATTTTTTGTTGCATAATTTGCTGACTGGCCATAACAGTATCAGGAAATTGATCAAATATAGAGTGTTTGTTTTGATAAACAAATATACATCCATTTTTCTTGCAGTTGGTCTTACACTGAAGTAGTTTCAGGCCAAGTAGTGTGATTCAGCCACCAATTCTTACACTGAACTGTAGATTTGCATGCTGCTGCCCATGCTGCTTCAAAGGCCTGTGTAAATAGCCAATAATTCAGTTAATCTTTTTGGGCAAGCGCACTTCAAAGGCCAATAATTCAGTTAACCTTTTTCTGTCAAGAAAATTGAAGTGCCTGCTAATGGAACATGTAAACAAGGTCCTTCTGTTGTACAGTACATAAGTTTCTGAATGTGTAAATGAAATGTCAATATATGCTACTGAAACTGAAATATACATTCTTTCTTTTAGCAGCAAATATTTTTTTGTGTGTACAGTACAGCTAGTCTAAACTACAAGTCTTCCATTATTTGTCAATCACAGCTCTACATCATAATTGCCCTTTTTTTGTTGCTATGGCAGGTGTCCATGTTTTGAATAAGAGATCGCCGACGGTGGGACGATGACGATGAATCTGATGACGACCTCATCATCATTGCTGGTCTTCTTGAGGGCTCGAGGGAGAAACAAGTGCAAGAAAAAGTTTCGTGGGTCGTTACCAGGTCGCCGCAAAGTGCCACGGAACATTTCAGGAGGTCACGATCGCATCCATCCGACTACTTCGCGGACCAATGTGTATACACTGAGAATCACTTCAGAAGGAGGTTTCGGATGTCCGAGCTCTCTTTCTGCGGATAGTGGATGCAGTGGAGTCTCATGACGACTACTTCCGCCGAAGCCCCGATGCTCGTTGGAGCTCTTGGCGCTTCTCCCATACAGAAGGTTGTTGCCGCTGTTCGGATGCTTGCCTATGGTGTTTCAGCGGACTTTTGGATGAGTACGTGAGAATGGGAGAGAGCACCATAATTGATTGTCTGAAAAATTTTGTCAAAGCTGTCGCCGATGTCTTTGGTGAAGAATATCTGAGGGCCCCCAATGCCCAGGACACAGCTAGATTACTGGAAATTAATAATGCAAGAGGCTTCCCGGGTATGCTTGGTTCCATTGATTGCATGCATCGGAAATGGGACAAGTGCCCAGTAGCTTGGAGAGGAGCCGCATTTAAGGCAAGGAAGATGGGCCGACCATGATTCTTGAGGCTGTTGCATCTCAAGATCTATGGATCCGCATGCATTCTTCGGTCTTCCCGGTTCTTTAAATGATATCAACGTTTTTTGCGCCGCTCTCCACTCTTCCGAGTCCGACTTCTGGGACGGCGCCACAAGTGGAGTACATGGTCAACGGAAATAAGTACACAATGGGGTACTATCTTGCTGATGGCATATACCCATCCCGGGCAACATTTGTCAAAGCTTTTCAATGCCCACAGGGGAACAAGAAAATTCACTTCACAATGGAACAAGAAGTCTGCGAGAAAAGATGTAGAAAGGGCATTTGGTGTGCTACAGTGCTCGATTTGCAATGGTGCGGGTCCCGCGAGGTTGTGGAGTAAGGAAGATCTATGGTACATAATGCAAGCTTGTGTACTCTTACACAACATGATCATCGAGGATGAGCGAGATGAGCAAGATGATTTCAACTACCATCAGAAGGGCTGGTGCTGGAACCAAGTGACTATCAAAGGCGTGATCCACTTGTGCTAGAGGACTTCCTGAAAATACATGACGAAATCGAAGACAAATCTTCACATGAGAGGCTATTTTGTGATTTTTTTTCTCACTATCAGCTTGACTGAATGTTTGTTCCCACACTGAACTGAACTGAACTGAACTGAACTGAACCAACAAGAACATATGGAGGGAACTGAACTGAACCAACAAGAACATTCAGTAACATTATTTCTAAACTGAACTGAACTGAACCAACAGCAGTCATATACACATGAACCAACAAGAACCAACTTGTTTCAGGTAATATAGCCTGTAATAACAGAAACATGTTCACATAGGTATTCATTGTGCTCAACAGAATACATATGGTTCAGCCACCAAAACTGCTTACACATTATTTTGCAAAATAATTTAGAGGCGCCAAACATAGAGAAACATAATTTACACCCCGCTCTCACCACTAGTCGATTCTCCTACACTAGTATTTATTGACTTCACAATTTTTGCTCTTTTCGACATCACGTATGCCCTTTGAAATTCATCCATTGTGCTGAGATCACAGAACATGATTTTCTGTTCCTGCTCCCACAGAAGCCGTTCTTGCTCCATATCAAGCCTGCGTTTCTCGAGCATCTCTTCCTTGTCCCACCTTTCTTTCTTCATTTTGTGCTCTTCGGTTTTCATTTCCATCAAAGTCTGCATCATGTTCTTGTAGTCGTCATCTCCTTCATTTCTTTTGAGCTTTTCTTTAGACTTCTTTCTACCCGGAGGTCGGGTTATCTTGGCAGCAGGTCCTGAGCTCTCTTGCCCTTGGGCACTTGACTGAGTGTCTTGTTCACTTCCTGCAGGGAGGTTCAGGTCTCTGGACTTGGTCGGCCTCTTGTTGCCCTCAAGTGTTGCTTGAAACTTTTGAGTATGCCTCAAGGTCAACCAACATTGTTCGAACTGGCAATTTTTTCCCTTCGCCTGTCTGGCATATCTTGCTTGGGCTTCCAAAATCTGCAGCAAAGATTTAGTTCATGATTACATATATACCAATGACAAGAATAGATGTAATTGCAAGGACCAAGTGTAAGATCAATTACATGTTCTTGATAGGGAACGCCGCTTGGATGACGACGCTCGACCTCCTCATAGTAACCTTGAAACTTCATGCACTCCTTTAGTATGGTTGCGAAGCGGTGCTCAAGTGAATTGGCATTTCGATCAGAATCGAAGTCTCTGTTGATGTGAAAATCATTTGCAATCCTCTGCCAGTAAGTTTTTGCTGCCTGATCATTGCCTATGACAGGGTCATTGCTGATATGGATCCATGATTTGCATAGCTGAAGATCTTCAAGATCTGTGTAGTTGCTTCCTCGCTTGGACGACGCTTTGCCGCCAAGCATTTGGGGTGGGATCCGCTGCCTCAACAGTTCAAAATCATCGGCACCTTCTTGTGTCATCATATATCTGTGAAGTATTGTGAACTTGAAGACCTTGGTTGCTGCAAAGAATAAGAGACACAAGGAAGGCAAAGTTTCAGTAAAACAATAGAGACGGAGCAAAAATTATTTAGATGGCCATCAGACTCATTACACTCTGAACCACATACTTCCAAACTGAGTAACTCTAGTCTACAGAAAGAATAATAAAAGTTTTAGCATCCAGATATGAGTATTGTGTTTTATTTGGCTTCATATCATGCAAGGGATTAAACCACATTGCAGGTTCAGGTTCAGGGAGCTTTTCTTCAGAGAATGAAAAAAAAAAGTTCAGACAGCTACAAAATTGTCTTGCATGCCTTGCATCTGAGAAGGGTGATGATAATATATGACATGTGCCATGGCCCATGTCATACTAATTCCAAGGTTTAGCTTAAACCCTGGATCATTGAGAGCTCGACCCCATTGTGGAATTGATTTCAGTCTCATATAAAACTTCTTCAATTATGCCAACAGGCTGATGGAATACCAAGATAAAGTGAGTGCATCCAGAAAACAAGTTTTGCAGAGATGAATGATGAGATTTCAAAAAGCAATCCAGCATTGAGCAATGGAACTACTAATAAAGGTATAAAACAATTGGACTATGCTACTGAATCTTACTGCTATACGAAACTAAATTCTGAATTTGGAACAAGGCCATAGAAGACGCGAGCTATATATGCTCTGGAAAATGTAACTATTATATTCTACCAGTCTAGTCCTATTTTTGTAGTACATATTATCAGCACATTCTAATTTCTACTCACACTCAGGACAAGCAGGATAGGTGTGGCCTAGAAAGTGTTTGCAGGGCCTTCACATTTGCACCCCAGGTCACAATGCATCACAGAACAGATTAGCAGGCATTCATCATCCAAACTGTCAAAGAACAAAAGCAAAGAAACCTCACCGAGTAGTCAGGCGTCCAATGGTTGGGCACCGAGTAGTCAGGCGTCCATTGGTTGGGGCTCAACTCGTCGCCGGCGACCTCGTAGATCTCTGTTGTTGATGTTGTGCTGTTGCTTTGACTATGAGGCTCAGTGAATGTCAGCACGCGAGGGCCAAGAGGAGGCTGGTCACCGGGAGCCGACGAGGCAAGCAGCTGCCGCCACTCGCCGGGAGCTGGCATCCCCGCTTGCCGCCGCCGGTAGAAGTACCTTCCCTGCTGCCAGCACCATTGAGAGGATTTGAGGCACCTTGGCGATGAGGCGCGACGAAGGTACGACGTCGCGTGGCACCAACAGCTGGACGGGGAGGCAGTCCCCCTCCGGAGGATCCCGATGCCGCCATGTCTGCTGGGACCTTGGTGGGGGCTCTCGCCGGAGCCGGCAGCGAGGGTTGTGCAAGGAGCCGGTGGTGGGCAGCCAAGAGGGGAAGGAGCCGGTGGGGTGCCGCCGCGCCGCCCTTGCCGAGGGGCCGGACGCGGTGGAGCTCGGGCGGCGGGCCGTTGACCGGGCGGAGCTCGGGACGGCGATGTGGTGGGAAGACTATGGAGGCGGGGGCGTGGGGAGACGACGGAGGCGGGGGCGCGGGGAGACAACGGCAAATGGATAGAAAGGCGCCGCCAGCCCGCCGACGGGGGAGAACACGCCGGCGGCGGCGGGCGTGCGCGAGCGAACGGAAGGGGAAAATGCCGTGAACGGAAGAAAAAGAGGTGGGACCCACGAGTAGGGGCCAACCAGATCTAGGGGTTCAAACTAAAATTTGGGGTTTTTTAAAATTTGAGGTCCCATTAAGGCTCCATTGGAGTTGATTTTTTTGTCCAAGCCCCTAGAATTTAGGGTAGGGGCTCAATTAGGGGTGGGTTGGAGTTGCTCTAACTTCTACAAATACAAAAGTTTGTTTTCCTCCCTAGACCGTACTAGATCCGGACGATTACCTCCTTCAACTTACTATCAAACTTAGGCCCAAATGGTAACAACTTGCTTCCGATCAGTTGCTCCCAAGCAACATGGGCCGAGCAACACTGAAGGTTCATCACGGACTCATGTCAGAGCAAAATGGGCCACTTCGCAATTTAGCCCATCTTTCTTGTGGGCACAGTGGGGCGCTTCCTATTGTTCGCCGGAAAAAGTCTACTTTTGGTCCCCTCAACTTTACGAAAGTCAGATTTTGGTCCCTCAACTTCAAAACCGACAAAACGGGTCCCCTCAACTTTTCAAACCGTGCAGATTTCGTCCCCCGGCGGGTTTGAACGGCGGTTTCGCTACAAAGTAACTCCGGTTTTGCTACAGTGACCGTGGTTTTCGTTTTTTCTCTTTTCTTATTTATTTCGGCTGAATCTTTCAAAAATCATAGTAAATCACAGAAAAATTCATAAAATAGAAAATCCAATTTTTGTTGGACTCCACATGAGTAGACCTACGCAATGAATATATAATATGGTATACTTTAGTACAAAGTTTTTTGCTAGAAGGTTTTGCCTTTTTTTTTTTTTATTTATTTCAGCTCAATCTTTAAAAATTATAGTAAATTACAGAAAAAATATAAAATAAAAAATTCAATTTTGTTGGACTCCCACATGAGGCGCGCTTAATAACATAGTACGTAGTTACTGTGGCTCTTTAGCCTGGGTTAGGTTAGCTAGGTTTGTTTGTCCGACCGCTGCACGCACGCACGCCGAAGCCGTGAACATGATCGATGGATCCCGCCAATAAATTAAATAATACACCTATATATCTTTATTGTGTAAATATGCTCATGTGGAGTCTAGCAAAATTGGTTTTTCAATTTTATAATTTTTATAATTTATTATGATTTTTTAAAAATTGAGCTGAAATAAATAAAAAAGAAAAAGGGAAAACCTTCATAGCAAAAATTTTATATTAAAGTATACCATATTATATATTCATTGCGTAGCTCTACTTATGTGGAGTCCAACAAAATTAGATTTTTTATTTTATGAATTTTCTCGTGATTTACTATGATTTTTGAAAGATTCAAATTTAAATAAATAAGAAAAGAGAAAAAACGAAACCACAGTCACTGTAGCAAAAACCGAGTTATCAGAATGAAACCACCGGCCCAAACCCGCCGAGGGACGAAATCTGCACGGTTTGAAAAGTTGAGGGACCCGTTTTGTCCGGTTTTAGAGTTGAGGGACCAAAATCGGACTTTCGCAAAAAGTTGGGGGACCAAAAGTAGACTTTTTCCTTGTTCCTCCACAGATCTATTTTGGGCCCCAAACGATCAAGGTTCAAAGGTAGTGATGAATCCACGGTCCGTCTAAGCCCGTTGCGCAGGAGTCATATATGGTGCTTTCTGGATCGTAATTGGCAAGACTTTCTATGATGATCTTCTAAATTAATAAGAAAACGGGTCAACAGATTAAACTATCTACGATGATCTTCTAAACGAATAATCATAGTAACTCTAAGATCGTCTGAAAATTGCCCTGTGTTTGAGCATTTCCTGAATACGGAGTACTAACATGCTGCATGCTGGGCAACCGCAAGTACAGCTAGTATACTAGTTCAGCCTCGTGGGCAAAAATATTGATTAAGCTGCTCGATTTCTCTGTTAGGTCTTAATGACATGTATTGCTGGCTTGGTTAGAGGACTAATGCAGCTAACAGCAGGCCATTATGAAACAGTTACGCAGGCATTAAATTTGCAGGTGAGGGCCGCTGTCCAGTCAATCGTCAATCATCCTCACTGCAGTGGTGACAGTTTTCGCTGTTCATCTCGCTCCGACATCGAGCCAACAATGCTGGCATGAAATTCAGTGCCATGCTCGTTGCCGTGCAAGCAGCAAGCCAGTACCAGCACCAGTAGTCAGATCCTGCAGCTGAATGGCCCTAAAATCCATGACGCACGGCTGAGACTGTGGGTGCACAGTTCTTCAATCAGAAGAGAAAAGACAGTTAAATCTCTGAAGAATATCGGCTACCGACGGATGAAACCATGGCCTTCAGTTTTTTTTTTTTTTTTTTTTTTTTTCGTTTCTCATCTGGGTACAGTTGTAGTATCTGTTGAGATACACACGCACGCCACCTGTGTACACAGACTTGGAAGTTCGCGTCTTTTCGGGGGCAACGACACTTTGTAAGTTCGCTGGCCCCTTCGAGGCAAACGGCGCACACAGACTTAGGGGGGCAACGGTTACACACAGATTTGGAAGTTCGCGTCCCTTCGGGGGTAACGAAAATCGCCGCAATATTCGTTGAACGTAGAACGTAGAAGAGAGAGGCAGGCCTGGAAATTTGAATGCAAGCAGCAAGCCAGTACCAGCACCAGTAGTCAGATCCTGCAGCTGAATGGCCCTAAAATCCATGACGCACGGCTGAGACTGTGGGTGCACAGTTCTTCAATCAGAAGAGAAAAGACAGTAAAATCTCTGAAGAATATCGGCTACCGACGGATGAAACCATGGCCTTCAGTTTTTTTTTTTTTTTTTTTTTTACGTTTCTCATCCTGGATACGGTTGTAGTATCCGCTCGATACACACGCACGCCACCTGTGTACACAGACTTGGCAACGAAGCTGACAGACTTGGCAACGAAGCTGCACACAGATTTGGAAGTTCGCGCCCTTCGGGGCAACGAAGATCGTCGCAATATTCGTTGAACGCATAACACGGGCGAAGAGAGGCAGGCCCGAAAATAGAAAATAATCCAGACTGACATGGAAACTACTGTTCTCGGGTGGGAAATCCCGGGACGAGCAGCGCTCGAACCTGGGATCGGTGGCTTCCGCACCTGGGAGGCTCACCAACCGAGCTATCGCTCGGACCCCCGGCCTTCAGTTAAAACAAAGTACTATTACTAACAGCATCCTCTAAAAAGATCTCATGATTCGTGGACACTGATTCTCAATTTGCACAGATAGTTTAACTGACAAGATCCTGATAAATCTGTTTATCGTTCCTAAACGAACAATCACTGTTTCCTACAGTTGTATCGGATCGGATCAGGTGTCATCTTAAACTTGCAGTTCGGAGAAGCACATCAATCAATCCATATACATACAGTAAGAGATAAGACGGAACTGACAGTGTGTACTGACATATTACATTCTGTTCATACTACTAACATGGACCCCCAATACACAGGCACAGCAGCAGAACTTCATGGCCACATTTTTTTTTTTTTTCTTTGTGCTGATCGAGTCTTTAAGAAAAAGGTTTAATCTGTTGGAACAAGCCCATCAGTTGATTAGCAGCCTTTCGTTGTGCCGGCCATTAGTTGGAGGGTTCCAATCTCGAAAACGCTGCAGAATGGTGAGTCGTGTAGCTTGAACCATTCTCTGTTCAAGCTGGACGGACGAGAGAACAAGTTGCGTTATTTACTAGTACTGTCTCAATAAACATGTTTACGTCTGATAGAAGTTCGTCCAACAACCAAAGATTCGTGCGTCGTCGTCCCCTTGGCGTTTGAGAACAGTTTTTCCTGATTAAACTTGAAGACTTGCGATGATTGACTCCATCCAAAGTGTGACATGTTGATTGTCAGTCATCGCGTGTAGGGTCTCGTACCACACCACGTAGCAACGGCCATGTCCGGCGGCACGTACGGTGCACACAGCACTGTGACGCACGACGTTGGTGGTAGTACTGGCTCCCAGACCCGTGTGCGGCTGCGACGCCGACGGCCGAGCTCTCGTACGTCGTCGTGCCACGCTTGTTCACCGGACCCATCGGGTTGTCGTGCTGGCGTAGCCTGGCGACGGCAGTACGCGTGCCGGCTTGCTGCCTGGTGATGAAGGAGAAACCCGAGACAGGTTGGCTGCCGAAGGAAGGTGCTCCGTGGTGCTCGACCGTTCCAACGACAGTATATTGCCGGACACCGACACTAACTTGCGGTACAAAAGACACCGATCGACATGGGAGCTGGTAGACAAAGAGGACGATGCACGGAGACTACTGCACACAAAGAACCTACCCCACCTGCCAGCCGCGTCTTCCTGTCCGCTGCGTGATCTCCCGTGTGCATTGTAGTAACAACACAGGAGCTAACCGTTTCTTACATTTCAAAGTCCGTGAAGTAATCTTTATCTTTTCAGCACAGCAAATTTTGTTCCGCAAGCTTCCTGTCCAGGTCCATGGGAATAGAGCAGTTAGGAGCGCGCCCTGGTGACGGTACAAAGCTGAATCATGGATTCATGGTTACATTTTTTTAAAGAAGATTCATGGTTTCATTAGGGACTTTTTTTTTTTTCCTCGATCGGGCCATTCACCCGTTTTTCATTAAGAGGAGGAAAACCAAATCCGAATACAAACTAAAACCGAGATGCCGAGACGACATCGAAGGTCAAGAAACGTAAAAGCAAAACAAACAACCTATCTACCGGAAATAAACAAAGCGACTACATGATGACCAAACCAGCTACCAGATCGAGGGACCAACAACCACTTAGGCCCGAGCGGAGGCATCGACACGACGCTTCTTGCCCCGAAGAAGGAATGCCTCCATGCCCTGCATGTTGACCTCAGCAAGAGGCCCAATGAAGGCAGTCTGGAGCTCGTCAAAAGAGACGGCATCCTCATGTTCAGCTTCGACGTCCATCCCGATCTTCTTCAAAGATGACCCTCCTAGCCCGGGCCTCCGGGTTCGTGTTCGAACCCACTCTTTTGCGGCGAGTCAGCGCCACGCTCGGAATTAGCGGAGAATCTTGGCGAGAGCGTCTTCCTCAACACCGGAGTGGAGAGAATGGAAGGCTCAAGCGGTCTCTTGAAAGCGGCGACGAACTCGTCGACCGCTGGCACGCACAACCGGGCTCGTTGAGTGCGCGGAGCGGGGGTCGTGGTCCAAGGCGCTCGCAACCTCGCAGCCCGCACCGGAGCAGGGCGACGGTCGTGATGCACAAGGCTGTTCCCGCAAGGAAGAGCCTCAAGCCCGGCTGGGACCTCCACGGCCATGGGCCTCGCAACCACCACCGCCTCCTCGAGGCGCATGGGGTCCCAACGCCTCGGGGGGTGACGGCCCGCAGCTCAACGGCGATGGGGTCTTCACGGCCACCAGCATTAAGTTCGGGGAGGTCAACCCCGACCTCGGGTTGTGTCGACGACGAGGGTGGGCTCAAGAGCATCGGGTAGACCCTTAATCGGGGAGGAAGCACCGCAACCTCGCCGGTACTAGCGTGAGAGGGGAGGCCCAGAAGCCACCGCCGGGCCCCACCCCAACCCATCGGGGCGGCGCTGGTGCCGGCATCGGCTCCTCCCGGGCGGTGTCGGTGACGCGGATGGGGCCGCCACCTCCGGTCCAGGCCGCGAGGGGCCCAGGAGGTGCAGCCCAGCGAGAACGACGTGGGACGGCGGCTGGCGAGGCGATGCGGTGCGCTACCGCCCCGACGCCTAGCACCTTCATCGGGCAGCGACGCGCCCGATGTCCCTCACGGTAGCGCCAGATGGCGGCGTGGACGGGAAGGTGCAGTGCATGCACATGCTCGTTGGAGAGGCGATTGAAACATCGGGTCAAGCTGCCCGCTGACCGGGTCACTGGCGGTGCGGGCGATGGCAGCCGGTGCCTGCGGGCCGCGTGGATGGTGGACTCATGCCGGGCGATGAGGGCGAGGCGCCAGCGGTGGCGGCGACGCTTACGCCTCGCACTAAGCGTGAAGCCATCATCATCGACCGGGCGGAATGCACCCGGCGCGCGGCGGCGGGGGCCGGCCACGCAGCGGCGAGGCGACGGTGTGCGAGAACCGCGCGTGGCCCTGCGTGCCTGCCGCAGCGCGTCCGGCACCCGAGGCCGGAGACGCCGCAAAGAGGCATGGCGACGATGGGCTTGGCGTCGGCAGGCACGCCGACATCCGCGATCCGACCTCCGACACGTCGATGGGGAAAGCGCCGACGACGGCGCCGACACGGCGCTTTGGCGGCATGTCCCGACGGCATCCATATCGGGCGACATTTACGGCGCCGCCCTTGAAGGCTCCGGGTCGGGCGGCAAATTTGGTGAGGAACAAAGACCGTCCGAACCCCGGGAAGGCCCCGACGGAGAATGGAAGGCAAAGCGCGAGACGGCGGTAAGGGGGGCCTCCCGGCCGACGGACTCGACCTCATCGTCCGAGCAATCGGAGAAATTATCCACCCAACGCAATGCCTTGGATCTTCCGCAGAGGGGAAGAAGGGTGCAGCGTCCGGAAAGCGACATGCCGCAGCCACCGGAGCCGGCGTCCCGGGTTGTGAACTGCGGCCGCCAAGCCCGACAAGGTGGGCACAAACTCTCCTTCCCTCGACATCCGCGACGGGAGGGGCGGGGATGGAGAGGCCTCCCACGGAGGGACGACCATGGACCCGCCCGAGGAGACGGGCTGTCATCGTCGGTGGCGGGCGGCGCTGCGGTCCCGGGCGGCGAGGTCGACATAGGAGCCGGGCGCCGCGGGAGACGGGTGCTTGGGCGCCCGCACTGAAGAAGGCCGACGGCGGGTCCGGGGGGCGGGCGGGCGGAGCGGCGGGTAGCGGCCCGGCCTCCGCGCGCCAAGCCACGCGTGGTTTACACCGCCCTCGGCGACGGCGGGAGGTGGAGGGAGAGGTGGCCGCCGGCGTCGCCGTAAGCGCCCGTCGAGGACGGCCGGGCGGAGACACGGGGAGGCGGTGACGCGCACAACGCGCGAGGAGGAGGGCCGCCCGTGGAGGCCGGCAGAAGGACTCCGGGACGGGCGGCGGCGTGGCCCCGGCCGCCTCCACCGCGCGTGGCGCCCGCCCGGGGCCGTGCGCCCCGCCCTCCCGCAGCCCGGCCGCCCCGAGGCCACCGTGTGGGGTCTGGGGGGTCGCTCCGGGGCAGGCGGCGTCGCCGGGAGGGCAGCGCTGTGCCGGTGGTGGCATGGACGGGTAGATCAGCTCGAGGGAGCACAGATCCGGGCTTGGAAGGGGGGGTGGGTGGCTGGGAAGGTCGCCGACGGGCGGCGTGCGGGCGGCGGCGGCGCGGCGGCGCTTAACGGTTGGGTCGGGGGGGTCAGGAGCGGTGGGAGGCATCCTTCGTTTCATTAGGGACTAGTGATCGCGATCCCTCGCACCACACGAAGGACGTCCCAACGGAAGAGGGTGGCGTCCATGCATGTCCGTCAATTCCATCTGGGCATGCATCTGGCATCTGGCCACACCGTGTCACTCAGGCGGCGGCTTGCCGGCCTCCGCCACTAAGTGCTGACACCCGGCGGGCGCCGCTCTGACACGTTGTTGTAATCTGTCTCGTTTCACATCGCTGTCGCACGCTCCACATCCATCTCTGACACGACATTTACTCGCCAACAGACTGCAAAACTGTAGCGTGTCACGCTCGTGGTCGTGGAAAGGCGACTGTGTGGATCTGACCGCTGCCACTGCACGATCGGCCGTGTGTTTGTCGGCAGTATCACACGAGGAGGAGTGTCTAGGAGCACGAAAGCCGACGGCCGGGCCGGGCATCGTCTTGTCGCGGAGACGTACATGTCCGGCCGGTTCTTGCACAGCCGCATGCGTACGTGAGAGGTCATTCGTAAGCACCAGGAGTCAAACAGTTTCTCCCTTACTCCACCTGTAGATCATTTCAGAGTTTCCTGAAGAACGAAGAAGAATACTCCACCAGAGTAGCACTCAAACTCGTAGATGCATTTTACAGCCCAAACAAATCTGTGTTATTTGTCATGAATAATGTGATCTCTCTTGGAGACAGGGGAGAGGTTTGCTGTCTACTGTATGTCCACAGTGGCATCTGATATACTCCCCTCTGTCCCTTATTAGATGTCATTTTGGGGTGCGTCTACGGTCAAACTTTCTCAACTTTGACTAGGTTTGTAGAAAATACGTGCAACATTTATATCTCCGGATAAATTTATTAAAAAACTAGACTTAAAAGATCTTTTCAATGATACTAATTATTTAGCATAAATATTTATATATTTTAATATATAATTGCCGGCGGTTTGAAAACGTTGACTTTCTGAAAGCGAGAATGACATCTATTTAGGGACGGAGGGAGTAGTAGTCCCTAAATGTCACATATCAGATGCTTGAACCTTGATGAAGTAATACATAAGGCAGAAAATCTTCTTCTTTTTCAAGACTAGACTAGAAACCTTTCAGATAGAGTGATAGACCGTTGCATTTGCATGAGTGAGACGGACACGGACCCAACAAACTAGTCTGTCCATCTTACCCAAACTTGCCGATCATCAAGTTGGTTACAGACTACCAGATTTTGGCGCCAATCCAAGGTGAGGTGGTTCACTCAACTCCGCTTTAAGCATGACTAAACAACTCGCATTGAAGGCATCGAGCAGCCGTAACGATGTTGCATTGGGTCAAGTCCAAGCAGTGGTGTGCTCCGTGCAGTTCAAAACACAGTTCTCTCCGATGGTATGTGGCACTTGCGATTGCGAGTTGGATTGTGTAAAAGACGTACGTACACCTCGAAAAACTGCTCTTGTTGTGTCTACTGAAAGAAAAGCACGCTGCTTTTTTCATCAGAGATGCTACTACCGATGCTGAACTGCGGTGTTTTCCATCCCACACGCGCCGAGGCTCTCGCTGATTTCCTGTCCGTCCAGCCGGCAGCGGCAGATCGCAAGCGAAGCACACGAGTACTGGGGGCCCCTGGCCCGGCGAGCGGCGAGCTTCCTCCTCGATCGCATTCCCAAACAGTTTCACCAATAATCTGTCCCTCACAAGTCACAGGTCACAACACTGCAACCGACGCCACCGTCGTGCAAAGCTAGTACGGAGTAGTACTGTACTAACCATCGAGTCTGTTCGTTTGCACCGTGTCATGACCCATAATTGGGCCAGCCCGAGAGTGGCTAATTGGGCCAAACGCGACGCCGCCGCCCAGAGGCCAGGGGCGCGCTGGGGAGGCCGGCCCCCGCCGCCGCCGCTTTCCCTCCCGTTAATTCCCGAGTTTCTTCGCTTTGAAGTTAGGATTATCTTAGGTAATTTTTGGTGTGCAAGGGGCTATCTCATCTATAAGGGAGACCCTTATTAGGAAATAATAAAATAGGAATTGCTTGTAAAAGGTATTCCGTCGTGATAAGGAAACCTTATAGAGATTGCTTAGGTTACAAGTCCCACTAGTCGGGCTATATAAGCAAGAGGCATGTAATCTCTGGGGACAAGCAAGAAAATAAAAATATATCTTCGCCTTCGGCTCCCGTGCCGCCACCGCCGCCACGCTCACGCACCCGCTGCCGCCTCCCTTCCCCCGCCGCCCGCCGCACGCCGCCGCCACCTTCATCGCCCTTCTCCTCTCTTATAATTCCCAATCTACGTGTCAATTCCGCCCAATCTAGCCGAATATGGCGGCGGTATCCGAGACCGGGACGATTCCCACCACCCATGGCTTCGAGATGAAGGAGTTCACCGCGGCGTTGAAGACGCTCCTCGACGACAAGCAAGGCGGATCATCCGGGCGCCGACGACATGGAGACTCGCCCTACGCCGGATGGAGTACGTCTACATCACGCCGAGGACCCCTCGCGACGCACGACGCCCACGCCGGAGGACAGCCCAAAGCGCCCGCCGCCGGGCACGGTGGCCGCCGCCGCCTGGCCGCGCCCCCCTCTCCCCGCCGGGATTCCGCCGACGGCTCCGACCCTCGCTATCCTCCACCTGGAGGAAGATGATGGCGTTGCCGGGTTGAAAGGTCCCCCAGTAGTTTTTGGTAATTGAGTGACAACATTAGGTGAACTAATAATGTGTGATTGAGATAATACACAGGAGATTAGTTCACATGTGATGACGTAATGATGGAGCTTTATTGCATATGAGACATGACATTGAGTCATGTGACCAAAGTGGTGAAGATCAAGACAAGGCTTGGCTTGATGGACCGGTTGCAAGTGTGAAGGGCAAGTCGAGGCAGTGAAGTGATGGACCGCGAGGCGGTGAAGCTTGGGCAAGACTTGGCGCCGACGGACCGACACAACGGTGAAGAGCAAGTGAGGACAAGATCGATGGACCAATAGTGTCACGTGATGATATGAAGTGGATCATATCATTTGGTGATCGTGTTGGTGCATGTGTTGCATCGGCACTTGGAAATACAGCGGAATGGAAATGCGCAAGGCAAAGGTATAACCTATAGGGCATTTTATTTCGCCGGTCATGAGGAGCTTAGAGAAGTTTATGACCAGGTTTAGGATAGATGGCCGTACTATCAAGAGGGGCAAACTTGTTTGCATATCGGTCATCTAGTGCCACTTGTGCGATCTAACTTTGCGATGTGTTAGGATCGAGTGGCGTGGTGAGATCAAGAGAAAATTCCTTTGAAAATGATTATGAAAATGCGAACACACATGCACATGGTGATGTACACTTGGTGGTGTTGGCACATTTGCAAAGGAGAAGTTGTTTCGGTGTTTCTCGGACACTAGGACTGACTTTGGAGTGGAATACTGCTTTGATCCATTGAGCTTTGGATCAAGTAACCATATGGGTTGTGTAGCCCTCTGAGTTAGCTTTCCATAGAGTCCAAGATCATCGTAAAAACGGAGTTCGGATGAAAGAGTTATGGACGTTTGATCGGGCGTTGGTCGGGCCGTCAATAGCGACGCATGCCGAGACTAGCGTAGGACGCGTCTAGCGCTGAGCGCGCTGGCGTGTCCGGCGCTGTTTGGGGGCTGTTTTGTACAGCGGCGTCGCGTCCGGCGTGTATTTTGCGCGCTCGCGGGTCGGTTGGTTTACACCCTCTCGGACGCGTGTCCGGCTGCGACCGGGCGCTGTCGGGCGTTCTATTTTGTTGAAAAGTTGCCAACGGCTAGTTGCTCGGGGGATGTTTTGTAGAGTGCCGGGGCGTCGGCACTTTGCGCCCGCGCGCGGCCGGGCCATGCAAAAAAAGTGTGTTTTCGTCCCCTAACGGCTAGTTTCTCGGTTTGGGCTATTTATACACCGCATACCCGACTTGTTTCGGGGTGCCGAGCACACTCTAGCCTTGGTGGCTTGTGTTGTGGTGCTAGAGAGCCATCCCACTCACTTGTGATTGATAGTGTTCATCCAAATCAAAGTGAGGAGTGATTCTAGTGCATTCGCGTTGAGAGATCGCATGCGTGGCACTAGGTGTTCGTGTTGCAAGCCGGTGGTGCTTGTTTCTCTTGGAGGTTGCCACCTCCTAGACGGCTTGGTGGCAAGAGACTTCGTGAAGCACGCAAGGAAGCTTGTGCGGTGCTCGAAGAAGAGATTGTGAGAGGTTCGTGCTCACCTCGCGGGGATCGTGGAAGAGCAACTCTAGTGGAGCGTGTCATTGAGCTACCACACTTGTGTGTGGGTTCACACGGTACCCTCCGAGGGATTGGCTAGAGGACTCACACTATGTGAGGGACTCGATCGAGCTCCCAAGCGTGGGATTTGGCACCGGCCATTAAGCTTGAGAATCATTACGGGTGATTCGCCAAACCGTGGAACCACTAAAGTGTTGGTCGACACAACGAGGAGTAGGGGAAGTTGGCAAGCTTCCCGAGACCTCGGTAAAAAATCACCGGTGCCATCTTGTGTCCACACTTCGCGGTGGTTTGCATTCTCTTCATCACAAGCTTTGTTCTTACATTTATATATATATTGTGCTTGTGGTTGAGTAGTGTAGTTGTAACTATCTAGCTTGTGTAGCTTGTTTAGTTACTTTGCTTAGCTTGTGTAGCTAGGTAATTTGAGCCTTTGGGTTAGGCGTGTGTTACCTTGTCCATTGTGCATCTAGTGAGCTTAGGGGCTTTGTGCTTGTGCTTACTAGAATTGTGTAGGAGCTCACCCGTGCTTGAAGTACTAGTGCTTAGGTTTGTGTGACCTTGCATTAGAATTGGTTAGGAGCTCAAGCTAGGCTTGTCACCTCATTTATCTTGTGTAGGATCTTTTGTGAGGTGATTTAGAGTCATAGTTAGAGGGGTGAAGTCTTGGCTAGACTGATAAGTTTAATTCCGCAATTGTATTCGGTTAGCCGGTTCGATTAGTTTTAGAAGGGACTATTCACCCCCCCCCCTCTAGTCCCCATCTCGACCCTTCACGTGGTATCAAAGCCGTGGTCTCTCTTTTAGTGGTCTTAACCGGCCCGAGAGGATGAAAACTAGAGGGTTTAGTGATGATTGTTTGAGTGACACACATATTTTTGATGGCACGCACTTTGCACGGTGGAAACACCATATGCTTGATCATTTTTGTGCCATGGGACCTAAAGTGTGGTGGGTTGTCACAAGTGGTCTCACCTTCATGATGGACCATAAGAATCTCACCAAAGCTCAAAGGGATCTTTTTGAACTTGATTCAAGAGCTTTCTTGTATCTAATCAATTCTTTGAGTTTTGATGTGTTTGAGGAGGTGAACACTAGGGTGTCCGCACATGTGTTGTGGGAGGACATCAAGCACACCTATAGCGATGCCTCCACATGGGACGATGGCAAGTAGAAGGAGGATGAGGCGCCAAAGGTGGTGGTTCATGAGAATGATGAGCAACATTGCTCCACCTCATGGTCAAGTGAAGATGATGATCGAACTACCACAAGTTCACTTGACAAGGTTGATGAAGATGCCTCAAGTGATGCAAGTGATGATTCTACCTCAAGCACATTTGGTGGCGATGTTGATGGTTCATGCTTGATTGATGATGCTACTCCAAGTTCATCCACTACATCAACACATTGTCTCATGTCACTAGGTGACACAAAGAAAGTGAAGAATTTGAGCAACCGATTAGAGAGGTGCTACAACTCCAAGGTCCTCTTCGAGCAAATAGTGAAGAATCCAAGAAGCCTACATGATAAGAGTGGTATTGGGTTTATCAAGAAGAAGATGACCAAAAGTGAGAGGAAAATAATAAAAGATAGTCAAGAAGCAAGAAAATGAGAAGTTATCTCATTTCATGTGCTATCAATGTCATGAAAAGGGACATCTTGCAAAGGCTTGTCTAAACAAAGAAAAGCTCAAGTTGAAGCAACAAGAAAAGCCTCAACCTAAGCCCCAAGATCAAGTCAAGATCAACCATGAACCTAAAGTTGATGACTTGAAGAAGAAGAAGAAAACAAGAAGGGGTGGAAGAGCTTATGCAAGGCATCCAACTCATATCCAAGATGCTAAAATAGTGAGCAAGATACAAAAGAAGAATATGCATGCTCACACCAAGTGCCATAGTTGTGATAAATTGGGCCACCTAGCTTCGGGTTGTCCAAACAAGCTTGAGAAGAAGGCTCAAGCAAACAAGTTGAAGCAAGGCAATGAGAAGCATCACATGAGCGAGAAAGAAAAGGCTCAACAAAAAGAGAAGATGCTACTTATAGGGAAAGGGGACACATGGCTCATTCATGTCCCTTAGTTAACAATTCTAAGCCTATTTCAATTGATGATGATATTGTGCTTAGAAAGGATGACAATGGTACCTCTTCGGTTGCTATTGCAAAACATCCCGCTATTCATACTAAGGCTTTGCCTAAGTATGTTGCACCTAACTTGAGAGGACCCAAACTAGTTTGGGTACCATCAAAAAGTGGATAAATGTGTGTAGGTACCATGGCATTGGAGGCTTGATTCAATAGAGTTCACATTGTTCATCATGTTATTGAGTCAAGTAATGAAGCCTTGAGCTATTATATCCCAATGCCAAGTCATGAAAAGTGAAGTCCAAATGAGCTACAACATACAAGTGCAATGATCCTAGTTGTGGTGATTTATTGGATATTTGAAAGGCTTGCAAGAATATTTGAAGATAAAGCTTGCAATATGATGATCTTAGGCTACAAAGGTATATATCCTAATTGATCATATATATTTGGGTGCATATGAGATGATTGAATTGGATTTATATGCATATGTTGCTTGCTATGAGATACTTGAATGGATTAATTGCTTAGTGATCAAATTTGAGTTGGTTTGAATGGATATGATCATGAGATGACATTTAGTAAGTGATTTGAATGGATATATGTCTTGTGATAGTATTCAAACAAGTTAGCATCAAGTTTGATACAAATTGTTGAAGTATAGCTCAATTGCTCAAATCTGTCAACAATTGCAAAATCTGAGTGAGCTGTGATCTTAGTCATGTTTGGATGATCAAACCTTATTGGATTGGCTTGAGATTTGATATGCATGCTCTATACTTATGTTAGAAGTTGCTGTAAAAGTTTCGTGATGAAAAGATAAGGGATACTTCGGTTTTGGAGTGGAACTTGTCAACTATGTTACAGCAGTTTTCAGCATGTGGTAGTGTGGGAAGATGTGAAAACTGGTAGCAATCTAGAAGGATTATGAAGCTCAAATTTTTATGGCTGCTAGATGACTTAGTGTTGCACATCTCCACAAAATTTCGTGGCATTTCAACATGTACATTGAGAGTTATGAACTATTCTTTGAGATGTACAAAATCTGCCAGAAAAGTGACAAACATTGGATTGATCAAGAGTCACTTTGATTGAAAGGTCCTCAAGTTGGAATCTTATTTATAAGTGTTTGAGGCACCTAAGTTTGGTTTTGAATTGAGTTAGAAGCATGACAAGCAATGAGTACAAAGACCATTGATTTGGGGGAGTGTACTTTGTACACATCTAGTACTCAAGTTGGAGATCAAGGCCAAGCTCAAGATGGAGAGACAAGTTTGAGTTCAAATAATTATTGTATCTCTTCAAGAAGAAAGAAAAGGACTTAAAAGAAGATCTCAAGTTTACTCATCATATCAAGTCCATCACTTGGATCAATCAATCAAATTCAATTCAAGTGAGTGTCAAGGATAGTTCTTGGTGAGATCACTTCTCCCTAAAGAGGGGCGTGCCGCCCATGAGTGGGATTGACAAGTGAGAATACTTGGAGGGCCAACATGAAAGTGATGATCTAGAAATATTCAAGATGCTTGGTTGAAGCAATCAAAAGGGTTGATCAAGGAGAAGCAAGCAACACCCAAATAGAGAGATGTTTCATGCAAGATTCAAATGGTTTTCTCTCATGCAAGCAAAGATCAAAAGAAAAGCAAGCCAACCATAATAAGAAGTGCACTTCATCATTAGTGGTTTTCAATTCATATGGGTGAAGCATGGAATTCAAATCGGTATATATTTGGTCTTCACCAAGCTATTGAAATGGACTTCACATTGCTATTGCGGAGAGAAATTGTAATCATATTGACTATCCTCTACTCCAAGATAGCAAAGGTATCATTGTATTGTGCATGATCATTTCATAATTTACTAGTACGCGGTTAGTGCATATAGTACATGATTAATAGGATCATGCATGACAATTGAAAGTTTTAGATTCATTGCTACCACTATTGCTTGAATGATTATATGATCTAGTGGTTTGTATATGAATTTGTTCATGAGCTAGTGATCCCAAGTACTTGATCTATTTTGGATTGCTCACAAGTGACAAGTACAACATTGGCAAGATAACCCTTGTCTAAGGTGTGAAGAAGCTTGTCATTGGATCAAACCGACTTGGAAGCTAAGGTAATTCATTTTAGTTCAAGTCATCAAGAAAGAAGCTCATGAAAACAATCTAGTTCAAGAATTGGATACAATTGACAAATCTTTTCAAGCGGCATCCACATTGCAAGTTTTATGGCTAGACTATTACCTCATCTTTACACGTGGTATTTTCCTTCACGTGGTATTCAACCCAAGTAATGTCTAGTACATCAATGGTGGTTCCACAAGTGATCCTCAACTTTAAGTGATCAATTCAAATCAAGAATGCTATCCTCACATACAAGAGCTCAACTTGTTCAATGGAGTGACATATGCTTTGACATAGGGGAAGGTGCCCCACCTCAAGTTATCAAGGTCAAAGATCCTACAAGTGACCTACATGTGGCATTTCTAGGTGGTTTTCATGCTTCCACATGTGAGAGTTACAAGTGGTGTCATTCAAACATATGGTGGTGTCCATTAAAAATGAAGATTCAACACTCAACTATCTATCCCTAGTCGCACCCTTTGTATCAAAAGAGGCATACCTTTTATGGAAATTGATGACAAATGGGGAGAGATTGGAACAAAGATATAAATATGGGGAGAGAATGGAACATGGACATGGACCATGAGGGAGCAAGATGGAAGATTAGAGGAGGATCAAAATTCTTGGACAAAAGAGAAGCACACAAGTTGGGGGAGCAAGCTCATGGACTTGGTTGATTGCATTTGATATGTGCATATTCATGTGCTTGCTTGCATTTGCATAAGTTTTTTAAATTTTATATGCAATGCTTGTGTGGTGTATGCTAGTCATAGAACTTGAATGATGACATGGTAACTAGCATGCATAGGTTGTAGCTAGACATATATATGCTTCATTAAAATCAAGAGCCATTACATATTATGTTGATCTCACATGATATCTTGAGTTTTGATGTATGTCTAGTTACATGAATGATGCTAAGGATGAACTTCAAATTTGCAACTCCGATTGGTATCACGCTTCAAAGGTTTATTCTATATACCTTAGCATCACTTTGTAGTGTTAACCCTCCTAAAATTTTTTCATATCTATGTATGTGTGCAAACCTTGAATTCAAATCAATTGGGCACACATATAGGGGAGTTACCACTACCAAGTCGGATTTTATGGTGCTTATCCAAATCTTGACATTGTGATTAAATGTTGGATAAGTGACATAAAATCCAAAACCAATAGCAATTTATACTTGTATAAAGTGCTAGCTTGGAATAAATCTTCAATTCCATATTTTTGTAGTGTTGCCATCAATTACCAAAAAGAGGGAAGATTGAAAGGTCCCTTGTGGTTTTTGTAATTGAGTGACAACATTAGGTGAACTAATAATGTGTGATTGAGATAATACACAGGAGATTAGTTCACATGTGATGATGCAATGATGGAGCTTTATTGCATATGAGACATGACATGGAGTCATGCGACCAAGGTGGTGAAGATCAAGACAAGGCTTGGCTTGATGAACCGGTTGCAAGTGTGAAGGGCAAGTCGAGGCGGTGAAGTGATGGACCGCGAGGCGGTGAAGCTTGGGCAAGACTTGGCGCCGACGGACCGACACGATGGTGAAGAGCAAGTGAGGTCAAGATCGATGGACCAATAGTGTCACGTGATGATATGAAGTGGATCATATCATTTTGGTGATCGTGTTGGTGCATGCGTTGCATCGGCACTTGGAGATAGAGCGGAATGGAAATGCGCAAGGCAAAGGTATAACCTATAGGGTATTTCATTTCGCCGGTCATGAGGAGCTTAGAGAAGTTTATGACCGGGTTTAGGATAGATGGCCGTACTATCAAGAGGGGCAAACTTGTTTGCATATCGGTCATCTAGTGCCACTTGTGCGATCTAACTTTTTGCGATGTGTTAGGATCGAGTGGCGTGGTGAGATCAAGAGAAAATTCCTTTGAAAATTATTGTGAAAATGCTAACACACATGCATATGGTGATGTACACTTGGTGGTGTTGGCACATTTGCAAAGGAGAAGTTGTTTCGGTGTTTCTCGGACACTAGGACTGACTTTGGAGTGGAATACTGCTTTGATCCATTGAGGTTTGGATCAAGTAACCATATGAGTTGTGTAGCCCTCTGAGTTAGCTTTCCATAGAGTCCAAGATCATCGTAAACGGAGTTCGGATGAAAGAGTTATGGACGTTTGATCGGGCGTTGGTCGGGCTGTCAATAGCGACGGACGCTGAGACTAGCGAGGACGCGTCTGGCGCGTCCGGCGCTGTTTGGGGCTGTTTTGTACAGCGCCTGGCGCGTCCGGCGAGTATTTTTTCGGCGGGTCGGTTGGTTTACACCATCTCGGACCGCGTCCGGGGCTGCGCCTGGCGCATGCGTTGGCGCTTTGCGTCTGGCGCATGCGTCGGGATTCTATTTTTTGAAAAGTTACCAACGGCTAGTTGCTCGGGGTTGTTTTGTACCGACTCTGGCGCTGTCAAGAGTCCTTTGGCGCCTGGCCGCGTCCGGCTCCAGTGGAAAAGTGTGTTTTCGTCCCTAACGGCTAGTTTCTCGGTTTGGGCTATTTATACACCACATACCCGACTTGTTTTGGTCTTTGAGCACACTCTAGCCTTGGTGGCTTGTGTTGTGGTGCTAGACAGCCCTCCCACTCACTTGTGATTGATAGTGTTCATCCAAATCAAAGTGAGGAGTGATTCTAGTGCATTCGCGTTGAGAGATCGCATTCGTGGCACTAGGTGTTCGTGTGTTGCAAGCCGGTGGTGCTTGTTTCTCTTAGAGGTTGCCACCTCCTAGACGGCTTGGTGGCAAGAGACTTCGTGAAGCACGCAAAGGAAGCTTGTGCGGTGCTCGAAGAAGAGATTGTGAGAGGTTCGTGCTCACCTCGCGGGGATCGTGAAGAGCAACTCTAGTGGAGCGTGTCATTGAGCTACCACACTTGTGTGTGGGTTCACACGGTACCCTCCGAGGGATTGGCTAGAGGACTCACACCGTGTGAGGGACTCGATCAAGCTCTCACCTGTGGGATTTGGCACCGGCCATTAAGCTTGAGAATCATCACCGGGTGATTCGCCAAACCGTGAAACCACTAAAGTGTTGGTCGACACAACGAGGAGTAGGGGGAAGGGAAGTTGGCGGTAAAAAATTACCGGTGTCATCTTGTGTTCGGTGGTTTGCAACCTCAAGGTTTGTTCTTACATTCATAAAAAATCATCGGTGTCATCTTGTGTCCACACTTCGCGGTGGTTTGCATTATCTTCATCCACACGAAGGGGGACAAGCTCAAGGGCGACGCCCTAGCCGTCTAGGAGCAAGCTCCAAGAGTAAAGAACCCTAGGTTCCGCCCAAACGTGAACCAAATGCTCTTTGAGTGGGGAAAGTAGTAGATCCGGCCTCCACAAGCAGTTTTGTTGCCTTTTTTCCTCAAGATTTGATGGTGGAATCGAAATCTTTGCTTTGGGGAAGGAGGAGCAACAATGGAGGAGTGAGAGAGAGCAAGAGGTCTATTTTCCCGGGCCGTCGCGAGGTTGAAGATGAAGTGAGCGCAGTAACCGCTGGGGAGGGGTAGAATGGGTATTTATACCCACGGACCCAACGGTAGGATTTAAGTGTGGCTTTGCCGCCAAGACCGACACGCTGCAATCGCCGCACCATTCTGGCACCGCCGCGCCAACCCGATAGGAAAAAGGTGAGAAGCGAGTGGAAATGCCGGCCGGTCAGGGTTTGAGCCGAAAGTGTTGTGTCCGGATTTGATGTTTAGAGCACTTGGTCCTGGTACCGAGAATCCTAGGATCCCTCTTAATAGTACGGCATTTCCTAAACTCAAGATTCGAAATATAAAATAATTTGAACGCCTTGAGTAGGAAACACCACCATCTTGCTTATTTGGTACTTTTGGACCTGTTCATCAACTCCATATTTTAATCCCCGCATGTCATCTTCGTAAAACTCATTAGTCCCTAATTCGGTGGTCATCAACGCCAAAACCCACTTAGAGCTTGATTGCACTTACAATCTCCCCTTTTTGGTGATTGATGACAACCAAATTAGAGCTTACATAAGATGTAAAGTCAAACTTAGATTACGAAGATCAAGGATGTAGGAACCTCCCCTCAATATGTGATTGAGTTTTGAATTCTCATGGTTGACCTAAAATGTCAATTTCACATATTTAGGTGTTGTGAGGCCTCCCTAAATGTATAAGTGAGATTTGAATTCTAAATTTTGACATAAAAGTCAAGATATACATTTAGAGTGTGCAAGGCCTCCCCTACATCCATGGTTGCCGTGGGGTGCTCAAAGGTGTGAAAAAAATATATCCGTGATGCATATGACCTTGATGAATATGATCGAGCACAAAAGAGTTAATGCAATGCGATCGATGTGCTTGTGCGCCTTTCCCGCTGCCTGGTGCGGCACCGCCGCGACTATAAAACGCATGCAGAGACAACATCACATCACAGCGTATATGACAAGATATATATACTCTAAACATGCAGGATAATTAAAACAGAGTTTAAACATCCAACAACCAAATCTGAGGAATAACAAGTCATAGGTGGCATTATTACATAAAATAGAGTTTCTCTCAAACTCACACCTAACAAGCTACTCAAAAGATCTAAACTCAAGATCTGCTCGTCGCTACATCCTCGAACCATCTCCGTATGCCGAAAAGTTTGACCCCCCTCATTTCTTCTAATTTTCTCCCCTTTGGCGTGAAGCACCAAAAAGATCATAGAAAAGAGAAGAAAGAAGCGGAGTCACTCCTCACCGGTGTCCTCAAAAGATCGAAGTCGCGGTCCTCGTCCTCCCTCGCAGATAGTAGCACGGCCGCGCGGGAGCGACGAGTGGAGCGCCGAGCTGGAATCCGCCGCGCAATCGAACCAAGCATGTCGACAAGTCCCGATCCGAGTTGCTAGTGGTCGAAAGCTCGAAGGAAGGTGGTGTACCGAGGTGGTCTAGGATAGACGGAGGAACCGGGAGTCCTTGCTTCTCCCCGACACTCTTGAAGGCCCTGTCTCACCTCCCCCCGCGAAGCTCATAGGTCCGCCGAGATGCATAAGAGCAATACCCAAAGATAGCCTTGATCCACTTCCTCGCCTTGATCCCACTTCCCGTGCCTCCCGGGCCTAGAGTATGACACCTTAGGTTTGTTACCGGTTAAGAGCTCATATGAAGTCTTCTTGAGTTTCTTGTGTAAGTAGAGGCGGTTGATGGCATGACAAGCGGTGTTGATGGCTTCACACCAAAAAGATGTCCGAAGTCTTGTACTCATCAAGCATTGTCCTTGCCATCTCTATGAGTGTACGGTTCTTCCTCTCTACTACACCATTTTGTTGAGGGGTATATGCGGCCGAGAACTCATGCTTGATGCCCCTTCATCAAGGTACTCTTCAACTTGGGTGTTCTTGAATTCGGTCCCATTGTCACTTCTTATTCTCTTTGACGGGAGATCGAATTCTCTTTTGTGCCCTCTTGATGAAGGTTTTCACCTTCTCTTGTACCCGACACTTATCAAAGACAAAGAAAACCCAAGTGAAGCCGGAGTAGTCATCAACAATAACAAGTCCATATTTGTTACCCCGATGCTAAGGTAGGCCACCGGTCCAAAGAGATCCATGTGTATCAACTCCAATGGTTGAGTAGTGGTCATCACGCTCTTTGGTGGGTGAGGTCCACCTACTTGCTTCCCGGCTTGGCAAGGTCCACATATCCCGTCTTTATCAAAATCAATATTTGTTAGTCCAATGATGTGGTTGTCTCTCGCAGCTTGGCCAAGTTCCTCATGCCAACATGTGCTAGACGGCGATGCCATAACCAGCCCATGCTAGATTTTTGCCATTAGACGGTATCAAGCTTAGCCTCACTTTTGTTGAAATCAACTAAGTAAAGCTTATTCTTGAGTTTGCCTCACAAAGACAACAGAGGAATCCTTCCCGCGAAAGACTTCCACACCAACATCCGTAAAGAGACAATTGTAGCCTTCTCACACAATTGTGAGACCGACAACAAATTGTATCCCAACGAGTCAACATGCAAAATATCCAAATATTGTGCTCGCTTGTGATAGCGACGTTACCAAGACCGATCACACTTCTTACATCATCATTTTCAAACCTTATGTTGTTCCTATCGTCATTGGTTTGGGAATATGATGAGAACATACTTCTTTCTCCTGGCCATATGATTTGTACAACCCACCGCCAAACACCCAACTTGACCCACGGAGGAGGAGTATGCCCGCAAAACAAGTTTAGTTCACAAGTTTAGGTCCCCTAAGATTCTTGGGACCTTTTACCTTAGTCACAAGAACTTTGGGAACCCATATAGAGGTGTTGCAATAAAGTTTCTTTTCACGCCCAAGTACTTTGCAAACACCTCCCCCTTGCTGTTTGCCTTCACTTGAAAGCGAGGATTTGAGTCTAACTTGCTTGCTTTTTGCCTTTGATTGATAGGAGTGGCCCTTAGGAACAGCCTGGACAAGATTTTCTCGACTTCTCCGACCTTCTTCATGTGTGCTTTTGGACCATTTTCTTGGGTCTATTCTGAGCCGAGGCGTGTAGGTGACCTTCCCTTTTTGGGGGCGCTGCATCGCCGCTTCCCGCGGCACGCCGCCCGCTCCTCCGCGGCATTGCCGCCGTATTTTGCGGCACCGCCGCGGTGGCGCATAGCACAGCTCGGGTTGGCTTGTGTCCAACGCTGCGGCAGGTCTCTCTCAGACCTACCGTGCCTTTGCTCAAGAATTTGACACATTCAACACCATTGATCATCTTTCGACCATTGGTTTTGTTTCCATGCTTGTGTCCAAGTCCATCCTTGATTCTTGGATTTTCTCCCATCAATGTAGTTGGGCCTTTTGGGAGAGCTCAATCTTGTTGCTCATCTGTTGCCTTGTTTGGTTTCACCTTCTTTCTTACCATAGCAAAGGGAGCCTAGTGATCTCTTTCTCCATTGTTCATATTGGCAAGGTTAGTGGCATAAGCATTCATATCAACATTACAGCATTTTCCACAACCTTGACTAGTGGAGGGAGTAGAGGTATCCTTTGTGGCTAGAGATGTGAGTTGCTCTCACTAAGAATGCTATGTTCATTTTCAAGCTTTTTTGTGCTTGTCTTGCAAATCATAATATTTCCCATTTAGGGTGACCATAGCCTTCTTAGTAAGAGCATGATTTCCTTTGCTCATTAGCTAGGCTCTTTTGCAAGGAAGCCACCTCACTTCTCTCAGCTACAAGAGCATCCTTGTTATCAACATAGAGCTTTTCAAGTCTATCAAGTTGACTATCTCTAGTTGCTAACTCCGCTTGGGTACTTTCTAAATCCGCCATTAGTTGAGCAAGAAAGACTCTAGTTTTGGGATCTAGGTTTTTAGTGAGTCTAACATATTCTTCATCATCACTAGATTCATCTTCACTAGAGCTTTCACTAAGATCACTAGAGTCATCACTAAGAGAAGGAGAAGGTTTGGGTTTGATTTTACCTTCTCATGCTTGGCCATAAGACAAACATGAGTGGAGTCATTGTCCTCATCCTCATCATCGGTCATGTTGTCGAAGAGCTTGGGTGTAGAGGTCTCTTGCATAGCAAATGTTGCAACATGGACTTCCTCTTCACTTGTCTCTTTTGTTGAGTCCCACTCATGGCCGATGTGAGCTTCACCCATGCTTCTTCCCTTTCTCTTGTAGTCTTGCTTCTTGTCCTTGCCATTGTCCTTCTTGTATTTGTTGTTCTTGTTCTCATAAGGACAATCGGCAACAAAATGCTCGGTGCTGCTACAATTGAAGCATGTTCTCTTTTTCTTGTTTGGGAATCTTCGTTGCACCATCTTGTAGCCATTTGCTTTCATTCCCTTCCCATACTTCTTCATGAATAGGGCCATGTCATCAATCTTCTTGTAATCAGCCCCATCATCTTCATCATCACTTGAGGAAGAGGTTGCATCAATATTTTCTTGCATCTTCTTCATTTCTTTGTCTAGACTTGTTGATGCTTGCTTGCTGCCCTTCATCTTGTTGGAGGAGCTTGGCTTGTTTGTCTTGGTTGCCTTGAGAGCCACATCCTTGATCTTGATGCCCTCAAGCTTGGCTTGCAACTCTCCAAGCTTTCTTCTTTCATTTGCCTCCTCTCTTTGCATGTCATAGGTGAGTAGTCTTCCAAGCACATCATTTGGAGTGAATTGTTCAAACTTCTTCTTGTCGCGAATCAAGGTGACCACTATGTCATTTCTAGGTGTGTATGCCTCAAGCATGATCTTGACAACGGTGTGGTCATCTAGATCCTCATCTCCAAATCCTCTAATCTTGCCAACTAGCACCATCAACCGGTCAAACATTTCTTGGGCTCCTTCTCCATCAAGGATCACAAAACCGGTTGAGCTTGGCCTTCAACAAGTCAATCTTGGCTTTTTTCTTACTTTGTCTACTACTTCATGTGCAAGTACTAGAGTATCCCAAATCTTTTTGCTTCATTGACATTCATCACCCTATTGTACTCATTGCCTTCAAGAGCACTAAGGAGGATGCTTGTGGCTTGGCCGTTGATGTGGGCAGCTGCTAGCTCTTCGCTCGTTCGGCTCCTTGGGGTTCACCGGTGGCTGAAATCCACCGCACACAATCTCCCAAAGACCGGGTGAAGGGCGCTTAAGATAGCCTCTCATCAAGTGCTTCCACTTGGCATAGTTGGTCCCATCGAAACGGGGCAACTTTCCCGCTGGGTACATTTGATGAAAGACTTCTTATCGCTGTTAGTCAAGTAAGAAGAATAATTAAAGGATATGGGCGAACTTGTTGTTGTTGACGCTGCCCTCATCCTTCTTGCTTTCCTTCTTCTTCTTCTTGTTGTAGGAGATATCATCATCTCCATCGTCTGAGCTACTTGATAGCTCACTTGACTCCGCCCTTCTTCTTCTTGCCTTTTCTCTCTCTCTTGCTGCCCTCCTAGCAGCTCTTGCCTCACGAATCATCTTTTTCTTTGATCTTTTCTTTGAAGCTTCCCAAGCAAGCTTGACACTAGCTTGCTCTTCTAGTCTTTTCTTTTCTTTTCGCTCTTGCCTTCTAGCGTTTCGCCCTGCTATTCTTGCGGTCTTTCTCGCATCGGTGGCATCACCCTTGATGGTGCTCTCTCGCCGCATCGAGAAAGCTCGCCGCCGGCTGGCCTCCACCTCCTCCACGGATGGTGGACTTGCCTCCTTTGTTCGATCCCTCCTGGTGCCTCCATACTTCACGCGGTGAAGCGTATAATGGTATCCTAGCTCTGATACCACTTGTAGGATCCGATGGAAGCCTAGAGGGGGTGAATAGGCTTAACCCCAAAATTGACCGTTAAAACTTCGTAGACCGCCAAGACACAAGAAGCGCGGCATCGCTGCTGCTGTCATGAAACAGACCGCCATCGCGTGAACCGGACCAATGCAGACAATGACAGAGACAGAGACACTTTCTACAGTAAAGGCGGCAGATCGCCACGTGGATCAGAGCGGCATCGCTACAGACACGAACCGAGCACTCCCAAAAGCTAGTCCACGAGCCGGAGTTTGGTGCTCAAGGTTCCCACTTGTTCCCGCACACAAATATACCACGTAAAACCTTTCAAGGTCGGGCAGTAAAACCCAAAGAACCAAGTAGATCGGGTCAAGCCCTTCTCACAAGACAAATATGCAATAAAGTAAAGGGAGAACAAGTGAGACAAGGATTTGACCCGTGGTTCACCGCGCCCACACAGCCGGGCTACGCCCACGTTGTTGAGGTTGCCACACAAGGCTTAGCTTGCCCACCGGCTTGCTTTTTCCCTCGCTCACAAGTCTAGGGAGTTAACCCTAGAGATGGGGGTAATGTATTGTCAGTAGAGTGAGGTTACAAACCTCCCAAGGCCGCCACACGAAGGGGCAAGCTCAAGGGCGACGCCTAGCCGTCTAGGAGCAAGCTCCAAGAGTAAAGAACCCTAGGGTTCCGCCAAACGTGAACCAAATGCTCTTTTGAGTGGGGAAGTAGTAGATCCGACCTCCACAAGCAGTTCTTTGCCTTTTCCCTTAAGATTTGATGGTGGAATCGAAATCTTTGCTTGGGGGAAGGAGGAGCAACAATGGAGGAGTGAGAGAGAGCAAGAGGTCTATTTTCTCGGCCGCCGTCGCGAGGTTGAAGATGAAGTGAGCCGAGTAACCGTTGGGGGGGGGGGTAGAATGGGTATTTATACCTCACGGACCTTGGTAGGATTTAAGTGTGGCACGGGATGCCGACACGCTGCATCGGCCGCGCCAACCCGACAAAAACAAAAAGGT
Organism: Hyparrhenia diplandra; assembly: GCA_015847255.1. Classification (NCBI taxonomy): domain Eukaryota; kingdom Viridiplantae; phylum Streptophyta; class Magnoliopsida; order Poales; family Poaceae; genus Hyparrhenia; species Hyparrhenia diplandra. Next base: position 119,158 of record JADLZK010008689.1, read on the forward strand.
GAGAAGCAAGTGGAAATGCCGGGTCGAGTTTGGAGTCGAGTGTTGTGTCCTGGATTTGATGTTTAGAGCACTTGGTCCACGTACCCGAGAATCCTAGGATCCCTCTTAATAGTACGGCATTTCCTAAACTCAAGATTCGAAATATAAAATAATTTGAACGCCTTGAGCCGGAAAACACCACCATCTTGCTTATTTGGTACTTTTGGACCTGTTCATCAACTCCATATTTTAATCCCCTCGCATGTCATCTTCGTGAAAAACTCATTAGTTACTTTGCTTAACTTGTGTAGCTAGGTAATTTGAGCCTTTGGGTTAGGCGTGTGTTGCCTTGTCTATTGTGCACCTAGTGAGCTTAGGGGCTTTGTGCTTGCGCTTACTAGAATTGTGTAGGAGCTCACTTGTGCTTGAAGTACTAGTGCTTAGGTTTGTGTGACCTTGCATTAGAATTGACTAGGAGCTCAAGCTAGGCTTGTCACCTCACTCTTCTTGTATAGGATCTTTTGTGAGGTGATCTAGAGTCTTAGTTAGAGGGGTGAAGTCTTGGCTAGACCGATAAGTTTATTTCTACATTAGTTTGGGTTTGCGGTCGCGATTAGTTTTTAAAAGGGACTATTCACCCCCTCTAGTCCCCATCTCGATCCTTCTGAGCGACGCGGCACCCTGGGCCGGAGTGGACAGCCGTGGCCGGCAAAGAGGGCTTAACAAGAGCACTCCAAGACGCCACGCCAGCCGACGCAGGGCGGAGCAAAGAGGGTGACGGACGACGGGCCGAAGGGTCGAGATGGGGACTAGAGGGGGTGAATAGCCCCTTTAAAAACTAATCGCGATGGCTAACCGAAACAAATGCGAATTAAACTTATCGGGTCTAGCCAAGACTTCACCCCTCTAACTAAAACTCTAAATCACCTCACAAAAGATCCTACACAAGAAGAGTGAGGTGACAAGCCTAGCTTGAGCTCCTAATCAATTCTAATGCAAGGTCACACAAGCCTAAGCACTAGTACTTCAGACACGGGAGAGCTCCTACACAATTCTAGTAAGCACACACACAAAGCTCCTATGTTCACTAGATGCACAATGGATAAGACAACACACGCCTAACCCAAAGGCTCAAATTACCTAGCTACACAAGCTAAGCAAAGTAACTAAACACGCTACACAAGCTAGATAGTTACAAGTACTCTACTCAAGCACAAGCACAATATATATAAGAAGTAAGAACAAAGCTTGTGATGAAGAAATTACAAACAACCGCGAAGTGTGGACACAAGATGACACCGGTGATTTTTTACCGAGGTCTCGGGAAGCTTGCCAACTTCCCCTACTCCTCGTTGTGTCGACCAACACCCTTTGTGGTTCCATGGTTTGGCGAATCACCCGGTGATGATCCTCGCTTAATGGCCGCTGCCAAATCCCACGTGGGAGCTCGACGAGTCCCTCACACAAAGTGTGAGTCCTCTAGCCAATCCCCGAGGGTACCGTGTGAACCCACACACAAGTGTGGTAGCTCAATGACACGCTCCACTAGAGTTGCTCTTCACGATCCCCGCGAGGTAAGCACGAACCTCTCAAAATCTCTTCTTCGGAGCACCACACAAGCTTCCTTGCGTGCTTCACGAAGTCTCTTGACACCAAGCCGTCTAGGAGGTGGCAACCTCCAAGAGAATCAAGCACACCGGCTTGCAACACAATCACCTAGTGCCACGAATGCGATCTCTCAATGCAACACACTAGAACTCGATCTCTCACTCAATCGGATGAACGATATCAAGCATATGTGAGTGGGAGGGCTCTCAAGCACTCTCAAGCATGGACACAAAGTCCCCAAGGTGCTCAGCACCTGTCATGGCCGACCACACCTCTATTTATAGCCCCCCAAGCCAAATAGAGCTGTTGGTGCTTCAAACCAACCCAAGCCAAATAGAGCTGTTGGTGCTTCAAACCACGGTTTGCCGCGCGAGTTGACCGGACGACCCGACGGTCAAGCGTCCGGCCGCTCCCCTTCCGAAAGGTCCGGCCACAAGAGACAGAGCAGCCGCCCCACCACCGACAGCAGAGTCAGCGCCCGATCCGCAGGTTCGGTCAGCACCGGAAGCATCCGTCCAGCGCCCAGCCGGCCTCGCGCCCGGCGTCGAAAAACACTCGCCGACGCATGTACCGGAAGGCCCCGGCCAAAGGAGCAGCTTCCGGCCACGCGTCCGGCCGCTATTTCTCGCGCTGATCTTCGTCAAGTTTCTCCGTCGCCTTTGCTTCGACATGCTACCCAACAAGTATACCAACACGAACACCTAGTGCCACGAATGCGATCTCTCAACGCGAATGCACTAGAATCACTCCCTCACTTTGATTTGGATTAACACTATCATTCACAAGTGAGTGGGAGGGCTCTAGCACCACAACAATAAGCCGCCAAGGCCAAGTGTGCTCGCAACCAGCCATGGCCGGCCACACCCCATCTATTTATAGCCACAAGCCAAAATAGAGCCGTTGGGGGAGGAACATGTAATTCGCGGGCGATCGGGACGCTACCGACCGGACTCATGCATGAGTCCGGCCGATGAGTCCGTCAGAACCGACAAACCCAACCCGCCCAAAAACAGAATCCTCGCGCATGCGTCCGGTCAGGCAAACATGCGTCCGGTGCATGCGTCCCCGTCACTCCCCGAGAACGGCCACGAAAAACATGCTCTCTGTTTCTTTGACCGAACCACACACCGTGCGTCCGGCCGATCCCGCATGTTTCCGGTCGCGGGTCCGTCACCGCGTCCGGCCAGACCACGCCCGTAAAACGGGCGATATCTCCTTCATCCGAACTCCGTTTTACGATGATCTTGGACTCTATGAAAAGCTAACTCAGAGGGCTACACAACCCACATGGTTACTTGATCCAAAGCTCAATGGATCAAAGCAGTATTCCACTCCAAAGTCAGTCCAAGTGTCCGAGAAACACCGAAACAACTTCTCCTTTGTAAATGTGCCAACACCACCAAGTGTACATCACCATGTGCATGTGTGTTAGCATTTTCACAATCATTTCATAAGGCCAGGTTAGCTCTTACCACGCCACTCGATCCTAACACGCCGCAAAGTTAGATCACACAAGTGGCACTAGATGACCGATATGTAAACGAGTTTGCCCCTCTTGATAGTACGGCCATCTATCCTAAATCCGTCATAAACTTCTCTAAGCTCCAATGACCGGCGAAATAAAATGCCCTATAGGTTATACCTTTGCCTTGCGCATTTCCATTCCGCTCCATCTTCAAGTGCCGATGCAACACATGCACCAATACGATCAAGAATGATATGTCCTATCATCACATGACCTTCTTGGTCCGTCGATCTTGACCTCACTTGCTCTTTCACCGTTGCATCGGTCCTTCGGCGCCAAGTCCCTCGACTTGCCCTTCACACTTGCAACCGGTCCATCAAGCCAAGTTTTGTCTTGATCTTCACCACCTTGGTCACATGACTCCATGTCATGTCTCATATGCAATAAGCTCCTTTATTGCACCAACACATGTGAACTAATCTCCCGCGTGTATAATCTCAATCACACATATTAGTTCACCTAATGTTGACACTCAATTACCAAAAACCCACAAGGGACCTTTTTCACGGGCGCACCAGCAGGCGCGAGGACGCGCGCCGAGGAGCAGCAGGACGATGGCAGCAAGGCGAGGAGCATGAGTAGCGGGGACGCATGGCGAACCACCGGCTGACAGTCTGCACGTCAAATGCGGATGACTAGCGGAGGCGCTTGGCGAATCCCATAGCGATAGTGTGATGGGTGTGCGGCGAGGCGTGACGTGCAGTGAACCCCAGCTCACGGGCTGCACACCAAATGTGGACAAGTGGCGGCGGCACGCGGTGAATCTCGCCGCCGAATCCCGTTGCCGGTAGCACGGCGATGGGCAGGTGGCGAGGCTTGAAGACGACAGCCACAACGAGCTCAGCAGTTTCGATTTAGGGGATTGGGCGAGTGGTCGAGTGGGGAATAGAGAACCGCAACCAGCAGTTACGGGTTAGTAGATGGGTCGGGGCGATGCGTGCGTCCCAGCAGTTACGGGTTAGTAGATGGGCCGGGGCGATGCGTGCCTCCCATGATTACCGTCGTCCGGAACCTCACCACGCGGCCGGACCTAGTACTAGTAACTAGACAATTACCGTCCTTTGTTCAAAATAAATGTGCTGGTTGTGTGTGCTGGTCGCCATCGCTCACGAAACTGACATGGGATTCAACCCAGCGGAACATGTGCAAGAAGACCGAGTACAGAAATTCACAGAGACGTACGTAGTATAGAATTTGCAGGAGATCACTTCGACTTCACTAAAAAACATGTGCTCGGCCAAGAAATCAGTTCAATTTCACAAGAGTCTTTTGTTCTGAGAACTCAGCGTCCATGGCTTGTAGCTACGAGTAGAAGCCGTACGCGACTCCGCCTCCGGCGAAAGTGACCGTGTGTACTCTTCGTCATCGCACACGAAACACGGAAACAGACATGCCTATGCCGTTTTAATGCCGTTTTACGCTGACTACTGACGGCACGACGGGGGTGGGCAGTCCACTATCAAAAATTGAAGTCACCAGTCTCCGACACTTTTGCGCGCAGGACTGGGGCAGGGTGCAGCTATTGGTTCCACTTTCCAGATCGATTCCGGCCAAAAACCACGCGGTCCTCCAAGTCCGGCGAAGGAACTGAAGCTCGAGCTACGGCCATGGGGAACAAGAGGACGTTCGTGCTCTACCCTTCGCTGGGAGTTGGCCACCTGAACCCGATGGTGGAGCTGGCCAAGCACCTCCTGCGCCACGGCCACAGCGCGCTCATCGTCGTGATCAACCCGCCTGACACCGACGCCATGTCGGCCGCCGCGGTGGCGCGCCTGGCGGATGCCAACCCTGCCATCGCCTTCCACCTCCTGCCGGCGCCGGCCAGCCCGGACGTCGGCGCGCACCCGGTGAAGCGCAGCCTGGACACGCTCCAGCTCGCCAACCCGGCGCTCCGGGAGTTCTTGCGGTCCCTGCCCACCGCCGCCGACGCGCTCCTGCTCGACATGTTCTGCGGCGACGCGCTCGAAGTCGCGGCGGAGCTCGGCGTGCCGGCCTACTTCTTCTTCGCCTCCGCGGCGGGGGACCTCGCCGTGTTCCACAACCTGCCGTACCTGTACCCCACCATGCCGTCGTCGTTCAGGGACATGGGCGAGACGCTGGTACGCTTCCCCGGCATGCCGCCGGTCCAGGCGCTGGACATGCCGCTGACGATCCACGACAGGGAGAGCGACGCGACCAAGGTCCGGATGTACCAGTGGAAGCGCATGGCGGAGGGGAGGGGCGTGCTGGTCAACAGCTACGACTGGCTGGAGCCCAGGGCCCTGCGAGCGCTCGCCGACGGCGTGTGCGTGCCCGGCCGACCGACGCCGCCAACCTTCTGCATCGGGCCACTGGTCAACGACGGCAGCACGACGGGTGAGAGCGGCGAGAGGCACGAGTGCCTCGCGTGGCTGGACGCGCAGCCGAAGCGGAGCGTCGTGTTCCTCTGCTTCGGCAGCAAGGGCGCCTTCTCCGCCGCGCAGTTACAGGAGATCGCCCGCGGGTTGAGAGCTCCGGCCACCGCTTCTTGTGGGTCGTGAGGAGCCCGCCGGAAGAGAAGGAGGACAAGGACTTGGGGCAGCTGCTCCCCGCGGGGTTCTTGGACAGGAACAGAGACAAAGGCATGGTGGTGAAGAACTGGGTGCCACAGGCGGAGGTGGTGCGGCACGAGGCGATCGGCGCATTCGTCACGCACTGCGGGTGGAACTCCACGCTGGAGGCCATCATGTCCGGGCTGCCCATGATATGCTGGCCGCTGTACGCGGAGCAGGCACTGAACAAGGTGTTCATGGTGGAGGAGATGAAGATCGCGGTGCCGCTGGGGAGGTACGACGAGGTCGTCGGCGCGGAGGAGGTGGAAGCCAAGGTGAGACTGGTGATGGAGGCTGAGGAAGGGAGGATTCTTAGGGACAGGCTCGCGGTGGCGAGGGAGAAGGCCTTGGAGGCTACTATGGAAGGCGGGTCTTCTGAAGTGGCGTTCGCCGAGTTCTTGAGAGATTTGGACAAGTGCAGCTCCGTCGTAAACAGAGAATGCAATTGAATTGATCAAGGTGTTCTAATGTCCCTTATCTAAAAAAAAAGGTGTTCTAAATTTGGCAGATGGACTTGCAAGTTACTAGCTATTACTTGAAGATAAAATATCACTTAGTATTTGATAGTAAGAGATTGATCATTTGCATCTGCAATATGGCAGTAAAATTGATCATGTACTTGCAAAACTTCAAATTCGTCAAGCAGAGTTGAAATGTGATTGTCAATTTGCACTATTTTCTGAATCAATTCTCTGATGATTGTATCTAGTACTACATGATATTCTGATTCGAGCTAGACTAGACATCATCACCCAGAGGATACTGAATGCATTTCACAGCATATAGTATTTGTCAAATTCTCACAATTATTCTCACAGCTGCTGGTTCCTTCAAATCTCTTTGGGAGAGATTAAGCGAACAAACCCGGAAAGAGCAAACATACTCCGATCATAGTCTAAGCTAATATCTGATAAAATATCACTTAGTATTTGATAGTAAGAGATTGAACATTTGCATCTGTAATATGGCAGTAAAATTGGATCAGGTACTCGCAAAACTTCAAAATCGTCAAGCAGAGCGCCACTTGCGTGTTAAAATGTGATTGTCAATTTACACTGTTTTCTGAATCAATTCACTGATGATTGTATCTAGTACAGCATTTACACTGTTTTCTGAATCAATTTACACTGTTTTCTGAATCAATTCACTGTTAAAATGTGATATCATCACCCAGATGATACTGAATGCATTTCACAGCATATAGTATTGGAGGTATTGTGTTTCTATCCTTGCTGAGATAGTCAATTATGATTCTACCCTTGCTTTTCGTCATCTTGCATTTTTACCCTCGCTCTGTTAGAACGAAGCATCAGTTTACCCTACTTCTAACTCTGTTAGAGTTAAAGGAATAAAATAAAAATAAAAATAAAACCCTTGTCAGCCTTTCTATGGACAAAATTAACCTTCTGTTCCCCACGCCTGTTCCTAACGCGCAGACGCGAAGGAGCCCGACGCGCACAGCCGCCCGACTTCTAACTTTCCTCCCGACCCAAACCCTAGCGGCGGCTACGGGAGGAGGCGCGCCTGAGCAGGGAGCGGCGGCGCGGCGAGCTAGGTGGTGCGGGGATGCAGGGGCGCGGCGTGCTCGTCGGCGGCGGACTCTGTTAAGTTGGACGCAGCTGATTTGTTCTCTGTGATTTGGAGGACGCCGGATGAAGACGCAATGTCCCTGCTGCTACGGTCTCTGCGACGTTTTAGCAGGAGATGCATGGCCTGGTGGCCAGTGCTGCAAGGGGTTCAGAGAAAATTGGCTTCCCTCCATTCACTGTAAACAACGCAGAAATTGTAAGAACACGCTATATATTCAGTCAATCAATCATGACCATGACATTCGTTTTGTTTGGAATGAAAAATAAAAACAGAGTCAATCACGAGTTCATGCATGCATGTCCATGGTTAGTTCGTTTTGGAACAAAATCAAAGGAAGGTGTTACTGTTACATTACCTACCTGCTGTCAGTCTGTGAGAAGAGTAATCTTCTAGTATGTCATCAATCAATAGGGAATTACAGCACAGGAAGTTGCATGTTGTGTGGAATTATATGTAATAAGTTGTGTAATGTTCTTTTGTCATTTTTTTAAAAAACAGAGGTAAAATCACAATGCACACAAGAAAAGTATGGGTATTTTTGCAAGGACAAAATTGTCATAAAAAGGCTCAGTTAACACCGTTAGCACTTAATAACGGAGTAAGGGTAAACTTGAGCTTCGTTTTTTACAAAACAAGGGTAAAATGCAAGATGACGAAAAGTGAGGGTAGAATCACAATTAGCTATCTCAGCAAGGGTAGAAACACAATAGCCCCTATAGTATTTGTCAATTCTCACAATTATTCTCACAGCTGCTGGTTCCCTCAAATCTCTTTGGGAGAGATTAACCGAACAAACTCGAAAAGAGCACACAAGCTAGTAATATCAGATAACAGGATCAGCCATGATGCTCACTTGTGTGCATGATCATTTGGCGAGCTTCAGATCCTTCAAGAACTCTTCAAACGCCACCCACGACGGCCCGCCATCAGACAGCGCCTCTGCCGCCTTCTCCTTCGCCAATGCCAGCCTCCCCTGAGCCTCTCCCCTTCCTCGGACTCCATCACCAGCCTCACCTTCTTCTCCACCTCCTCCGCCGTCACCAGCTCCTCGTCGTAGCCGTCCATCAGCACCCCGGCCTTGATCTCGTCCACGACAAACACCTTGTTCAGCCTCTGCTCGGCGTACATGGGCCAGCACAGCATAGGGACGCCGGCCGACGCCGCCTCCAGCACCGAGTTCCACCCGCAGTGCGTCGTCATGAACGCGCCCGTCGCCGCGTGCCGCAGCACCTCCACCTGCGGCGCCCACATCTTCACCACCATCCCCTGTCGCTCGTCCGCGCCAGGAACCCCTCCGGGAGCAGCGAGTCCAGGTCCGGCTCGGGACGCGCGAGGAAGAACTTGGTCGGGTCCTCCGGCGGGCTCCGCACGACCCACAGGAACCGATGCCCGGAACTCTCCAGCCCGCGAGCGATCTCCTTGATCTGCGCCGCCGAGACGGCGCCCAGGCTGCCGAAGCAGAGGAACACCACGCTCCGCTCCGGCTGCGCGTCCAGCCACGACAGACACACGTGCCGCTCCCCTTTCTCCGCCGCCGCCTCCTCGCCCTTGACGATCAGCGGGCCGACGGGGTACACCGGCGGCGTGAGGCGGCCGGGGACGCAGACGCCGTCCCTGAGTGCCCTGACGGCCCGCGCCTCCAGCCACTCGTAGGTGTTGACGAGCACGCCCCGCGCCTCCGGGATGCGACCGTAGTGCACGATCCGCGAAGCGCAGGTTCGACTCGCGCGGTCGACCACGGTGTGAGGCATGTCCGAAGCCGGGATCGGCGGGACGCCGGGGAAGTGGAGGAGCGCCTTGCCCATGTCTTTGAAGCTGGGGCCTCCCTCCGTCGTGGCGAAGTAGTGAGGAAGGTAGAGGAACGCCGCGAGGTCGCCAGCGCAGGAGGTGTAGTAGAAGTAGGCCGGGATGCCGGTGGATGCGGCGGCGTCGAGCGCGTCGCCGCAGAAGAGGTCGAGCACGAGCCCGGCGACGGAGGGAAGGGAGCGGAGGAAGGCGGTGAGGGAGGGGACTGTGAGGCGGATGGCGTCGAGCATACAGAGGAAGGGGTCCGGGTCCGGGGCAGGGTAGTCCGGGGCGGGAGGTGGTGGAAGGAGACGGCGGGGTTGGCGGCCTCGATTGCGGCGACGGCGGATCCGGAGGAGGCGAAGAAGTCGGCAGTGGACGCCGGCGGGGTCGGCACGGCGATGATGACAGCGAGGCCGCGGCGGAGGAGCTGCTTGGCGAGCTCCACCATGGGGATCAGGTGGCCCACGCCGAGGCAGGCGTGCAGCACCACGGTCGGCTTAGGACTGGGCTCCGCCATCGGCGTCGAAGACGAGCCGCCGAGGTGAATTCTGTTATCAACTGGTGCTCGAGGCTTCGGAGAGTGGGTTGCTCTTGGACTTTTCTCGGCCAGGCCGGGCACCATGGTTATCGGGCCGTGTCGTTCGTGGGCCGGACCAAAGCAACGGCACAATGGTCGTGCTCATGGGGCTCAGGCCATATGACGTATTCCCACGACATCTGATGATCTGATCTGTTCGGTAAATGCACGCTTGTGCAAGCAGCGTTTATAAGTAGTTTTGTCTGGACATCCATATATTTATAACAATTTTAAGGCTTATTAAGTAGGGGTGTTGCTGCAATCGCACTCATGAAAGCTGTGAAGACATTTGAGATATGCTCTAGAAGGTGTGATGAGATATGCTCGTTGGAGATACGGTCAGCGAAATAAACAAACAGCGTCCTCCTTCCATAAACAAACCACCTTGTGATAAACCGTAATCTAATAGAAAATTATGGCAACGTTAACATGTGATGTGATAGGTAGGTGTCTAGACTCTAGAAGCCTGCATTTTAAAATCAGGGGAAAAATCAGGGAAAAGATTGAGTTGCCAGTGCCGGCAATGCGATCCAAATATGAGAATACACGGGTTGTTTTTTTCCTATAATGTTCCTTTTTTTTTTTTTGACAACGTATAATGTTCCATTTGAGTAATGAGGCCGGTTCTGTACTTAATTGACAGCCAAAATGATATTTGTGCCTTCTTCTGCAGCCGGACGTTGTTGGCAGGGGCGATGGAGCTTTGGAGAGCGTCTACACCACCCAAAGTGAAGTTCTTCTTCTTCATGTGGCTCACACTGCATCAGGGCCGTCCCCATGGGAGTGCGAGGTGAGCGGATGGCTCCCGGCCTCCAAATCACACAGGCCTCCAAAATACACCTCATAAGTAAACCCATATATGTATATAGTCTCTAGTTGGCCCAATAAAAAATAATCCTGGCCGCCGGCATCGGTTCGTCTCCTGTAGATGTACGTGTACGTGCGAGCTGTGATCCGTCTCCCTCCCGACTCCCGTCCATCTGCGTAGCCCTGGTGCCTGGCGGCAACACAACAGGCAACATCGCCTGACCTAACGGCGGCCAGCGACCGGCGAACTAAATGCCCAGACGACTGGCTTGGCTAGGCGATCATTCCAATCAACACACACCGAATCTGAGGCCTAAAGGTATACTAATGATTCGTATTTTTTTCAGTTCAACATTCATTCACATTCACAGCAAACTATAGCAAGCAATTGGTCGATTTCTACGATTTGTTGTTCTGATCTTTCATCTAGGCGCCTACTGCAATATTGTTCAAATATTGAAGTCATGTTTTCTTCAAATCGTCCTATTTTTTCAAGCTAGTAGGCCTCATTTTTTTAGTTTCGCACAAGGCCTAGGATTTCGCGGGGACGGCCCCTGGCTGCATGGTCGGGCCATGGACGGCTGAGCGGCGCCATTAGTATGGCCTTTAGCCCACCGCCACCTACGCTCTATGCACTCAGGAGGTTGAATCCATCGACCACCTCCTTGCCTCATGTGTCTTCACTAGTTAGATCTGGCACGCTATTCTCTCCAAGGTGGGTCTCGGCCACCTCAGTCCATCTGTGGACTCCACGTTCGTGGACTAGTGGCTGCAAAGGCGCATGCTGGCCCCACAAGACTTCAGGCGTGCCTTCGACTCCCTAGTCCTGCTCGTCTCCTGGTTAGTGTGGAAAGAAAGGAACAAACATATGTTCGACGACGCGAGTGCAGGGAGAACTCTAGGCGCTTTGGTTGACGCTATGCGTGAGGAGGCCGAGTTGTGGGTTGCGGCGGGCTTCTGTGGGGTGGCCGCCCTAGTGCCTGTCCTGAGCGTCGGTTAGTGGGTACCTTACTCTCCATAGTCGCACAATTGTTCTCCTTTTAGTACGACACTCAAAGCTCCACCATTTAAGCCGGTGCCACATGTAGGTGTGTTTAGCCTTGTGCAGACCCCGGGCAACTCGCTAGGGGGGACAAACAAGGTTGTAAAAATCTTCTCATTTCTCTTAATGCAGCACGGGCAAGTGTCCGGTTTCAAATAAAAAATGACATCCGTGTACGTATTGTCAATATCCTATGCAAAAGCAATGTTCTTAATCTAATAGGGAAAAAAAACACATGAACAGATTGGTGCGTATGTAGAAGTGGATAGCAGAGCAGAAATTGAATTCAAATTTGAATTCATTTTTAAACTACAGGATATCCATTGGATATCCATGGGCACCCAGCAAGCAGCAGCTCTCTCAAGTGACTATAGCTGCCCAACAGTCCAAAGCAGGCAAAACTCGTTTTTCGAAAGAAAACGTGAATGGAGGCCGTGAAAACTGTTGTTATTAACGACTTTTGCTACCAAAACACCACGAGACGAGACTGCGTGACCCTTGCATCATCCAGAGTTCAGACCAGAGGAATCTTCCAGTTTATTTCCCCAGTTGGATTGGAATTGGAACGCTGATTCGCTGAACGTGGAACTCTGACTCAACGGAATTGACTGATAATCCATCGAAACGAACAGCGTGATTACGATTTACGACCAATCTCTGGCGTTTCCACGGCTAATCGCCCCGCTTTTCGCCTGCTAATCCCGCAGTCTCTCGGCACGTCTATTTCAAGTTTTCAACACCGTCATCACACGGCGGCACACCGAGATGGCCTCGCTCAGACATCAGAGGAGGAGGGCTCAGAAACCATTGGAATCTAGAAGGCAGGCAGGCAGCCGCCGGGGAGCTTCTTCAGAATACAGTGAGTGAGCATGTGGCACCGACCGAACTTCTCGATTGATTGGAGATCAATTCACACTCACAAGTCGCAAGTCGCAACCAGAGAGACGAAAACTTCAAGCATCTAGATCACAAACCTTGTCCAGCATGGATTTCTTCCGTGTACGCAGGCCACAGATGTCATGATGATTTGATGGTTGGTTTCCCAACATGTGGGCTTCATTCCACAGCATATTTTTTTTTTTCCAAGGAGCAGAGTCTATGATCAGTCGGCTGCACACCGGCGCATTTTTACCGGCAACGGTCCTTGCATTGGGCAAGTCAAGCGAGTCCTTGGATGCACCGATATCTCACCCAAGTTACCGTATCGGTATAGTCCGATACAGTGACAGGCCACCCATACTCGTACCGGAGAAGTATCAGAAAATTGAGATGAAAAAAAAAATCTCGATAATTCGGTGATAAATAGCAAGCTAGAAAATGAGTACAGCACATAGCAATTCCCTTTGTTAGGTTTCAAAAAAAAAAAGAATATAGATTTTGTTAGAGGTGCGTTGGCCGGATCTACGTGCTGGAGTTTGTATAACCAGCTGCACTAGCTCTGTTCGTTCGTTGTTTTCTATACTACTGTTAAATATACAATTATACATGTGCATTTACTATATGTGATTATATACTTATCGTATCAGCGTATCCTTAATTTTTTTAAAAAAAATAAAGTATCACCGTGTCAATATCGACGTATCAGTACAACATAGGGCGGGTCAATTATCCCGGCATAGAATATATATACTCGTGTCTCGGAATTCAGTAACACCAAGTTTAAGACCAAGACCGGCGGCACTGGCGCGTGAGTCGCGTGAGCCATCTCTTCATAAGACTGTGTACCAGACAAAGCAGCCCTGCTCCTGTCGTCATTCCGCGTGGCCTCTCCAGTCCAGTCCTCCATCTCCAACATGGCGGCCGCCGGGGACAAGATAGAGGAGCCGGCGAGGCCCCTCACGGTGCCTTCCCCGACGGTCTATCCGGCGTCGCCGCCCCACGACGCCGAGGTCGGATCACGGTCCACGCAGTACCTCCGCAAGCGGCGGTGCGCGCTCTACTGCGGCGGCTGCTGCGTGAGCACCATCGTGGTGATCGGCATCATCATCCTGGTGCTCGCGCTCACCGTGTTCAAGGTGAAGCAGCCGCGCATGACGGTGAACAACGTCTGGCTCACGGCCATCAGCGCCGGGACCGGGACCACTCTCGCCGCGCCCGTGGCCACCAACGCCACGCTCACCGCCGACATCTCCATCAAGAACCCCAACGCCGCGGCGTTCAAGTTCTCGCAGAGCGAGACGGACGTCTACTACAAGGGCCAGACGGTGAGCGTGGCGTACGCGCCCGCCGGCCGCGCGGGCGCCCACGGCAGCGCCCGGATGAACGTCACCATCGACCTCCTCGCCGACCGCCTCGCGAGCAATTTCAACGGCACCGGCCTCGTGTTTGGCCAGGAGTACGACCTCGACACCTACACGGCGATCAACGGGACGGTCAATGTGCTCGGGATCATCAAGAAGGACATCGAGATCAAGCTCAACTGCACCATCGTCGTCGAGGTTGGGAGCGGCTGCCGCGCTCCAGAATGGGGTTAGCTCCACCGTGCAGAGCAAGAGCGTCGATTGTATTGCAGATGTGTCCATGTGAGTCGGTTCAAGAGTGGCGAGTCCTTTTCCCATACTGTTTGTGGGTGGCCGATCTCTAATTTCTATTTTTACGTTTCCTTGTTTAAATTATGATGTTGTAAAGTAAATAGGACCTAGTAAATATAGTGCATTGTATAATATACGGTTCTATTTTTACTTACATTTCCATGTTTACTAATTTCCAATTCATCTATGGAGTAGCAAATTATACAATCTGTCGGTAACAATCAATTCCTTAATTTTCTATTTTTTTGTTCCTTTCATATAGAATTAAGTGTATTTTCGGATAAACTATGAGCACATGTCTTTTTTTTTCATTTGAACACGTAAGAACGTGCCCAAAATTCAATTGGTGTGGTTTATCCTCTAATAATACTTTAAATTAAACTTGTGATTCTGCCGATTTTATCGATAGAACTGAAACGTCAAATTTGTACAAACAGAAAGGGCTGGATATCATCTTGATACCCACCCCACCAAATTCGTGGCACAATATTATTGTAGCAACACATATATTCCCGATCTTCTTTAAGATAGCATAGTCCTTGAGACTAAAATTTCCAATGAAATAGATGTCGTCCATGTGCCACGATTGTAATAGTTATGCTCAAGCTTATGAACTTGCTCTTGTTGACTTGAGTTGGGACCCAGATCTTTCCCATGTCTGGACTGATCCCTCATCAGAGTTTGTATATTCTTGGTAACTCGTGACTAGAGTGAACCCGGCAATAAAATGATTGCTTTGCTTAAAAAAATTCTGCAACGGAATCATTTCTCTTTATTTTATATGATTGAGTAGATACCCCCTTCAATACATTATAGGGCTTGCACCATCTAGAAGACAAGATAACAAACAGAGAGGAAAGTTAACGATGAAGCCAATCTCACTAAATTAAAGAATCAGCAGGATCATATAAAAAAAAAAAACACGATCATTACCTTCAGAACTCAAAAGACATAAATAAATGGAGGGAGGGGGGGGGGGAGGGCAATAGCTGTGACAGTCATCACAGACGTTGAATCCAGATCTTGTGGCCTTAATTGATGGTTACATAGGTTGCACACGAACCTTGGTTGCACATGATACGTTGCCCTACTTGCATATTCCTCGAAATTCTTTACAATAATATATAGTGCTCCTTAAATACTAAAATAGATGAACCAAATAAATTAAAGCAATATATAATTGAAACGGGGAAATAGTACAATAGGAGAAGGTCAGTGGAGGGATAAATGGACTCCATGGTACATGGATGTCGTTTCATTTCAGAAAAAGGGCCATTCATCCATATACCACTTAGCTTGTTATTGACATTTGCTGGTTTCAGTGCAACACTGTGTCTCGAGATAAATTTAGGAGGCGTCCTCAAGCTGAACACTAGCATACCTATGACAATTAGACTGCAGTCTTGCGTATATCTAGAACAAAACAAAACAAAACAGTCTACACAAGCACTTGCATAGTTGCATAATAAGGAACTAAAAGACAGCAGCTGATAGTAGCAGCAAATGAAAATATCGGCTCTCCAAATGCGTCTATGCAAGGAAAACTGTCATAGACCTTCTGGTGCATCATTAAACCTGCAGAAATGCAATACAAAATAGCATAAATAGATACAAACACTTCCTTAAATAAACTAATCACTAGAACGATGAGCTAAATATTATTCCTTTCAAAAATGTGCTAATACTATGAAAATGGGTTCGCAAAAAAATATGAAAATGGTGGACTGTCCACATAAAAAGAACAAAAGGTGATGTTTTAAACAAATATTGACATAATTACAAGCAAAAAAAAACAGAAAGGGAATAAACTAAAGCTAATGTGACAGAAAAGTTGAATTCATAACTTAAGCTACAAAATATCAACCTACTTTGCACAACAGCCTGAAAAACCATACTTCAGTCAGTACAATAATCAGAAAACAACTGTTACACATAAATCACAGATGCAAAAAAAAAAAAAAAAAAAAAAACTCAGAACAGAATTCTTACAAATATATCAGTTGTATTTTTCTTCCCATAAACTAAATATCTGATCTTTGTTGAATATAAAATCAATTTTGACTGAAAAATCCAGTTCTCCAAATTATCTGACACACAAGAGTCAGAGGTCTCTAAAGACCCAGAAACATCTTAATAACTAGTAATAATTATATTGAAGAATGTTCTTCCTTCCGTTACAATATAGATATAGATTTTACATTTAGATGCTAGCACAGTGATAATCCTACGTTCCAGGAGAACTAGCAAGATCTTTCATATTGTTGCTACCAGAATACAATAGCCAACAAACAAAGGATCTACACTGCAATTTAAGAGATGAATGGAATATAAGATGATTGATTCAGAAAACGATCTTGTGCGTACAACTATAGGAGCACATGTAACCTCACTTGATAGACACTAGCTTGGAACAGAAGAACAATGTATGTACACTGCATGTCTTCCTCGGTCCAATAATGTACTGCTATCAAGCAAAATTTCCTCCTAGTTATGGTAGCTCTAACCGAACAGTCCAAATGTGCTAAGCAGAACCGATTAAATCACTGAAACCTGTCCAAACAAATGGAACAATCAGATTGGTATCCCAGAGTGAATAAAAAGCGGCATCAATCAAACAGAGATAATAAAACACAAAAATTTCTGCCATCCTCTTGGCGTGAACGGCGGGGAGGGACGCAGTGCTTGGCGACATCTCCACCGTTGCCGGCGAGCACGAGGCAGTTGTCGGCGACGTCTCGGGAAAGGCGACCTCGCCAGCAGAGCAAGGCCCGCTCGTGGCTGCCCAAGCGTGTCCCGCGAGGAGTCCGTCCAGCGAGATCTCCAGAGCACGGTAGAAGAGGTCGAAAGGCTAAGGCCCATGCGTGCGGTGGTCTGGTGTCTGGCTGTGTGGGAGGATGGGGATAGAAAAGGCCATTCAGAAAAATATGCAAAACATCTTTTATTATTTTGGCAGGTACGTGGATAAAATGATCTAGGCTTAGGCGTCGGCAGTTTTCAGCGTTTGATGTTTGCTAATCTCTCTGCCATCATTGTTCCGTTTGACAAATTGCTTCATAGGAATTTTGTTGCAAATGGTATTGAATTATCTCACCATTACCTCTGATATACACGTTAAACATAATACATGCAGTTATTGAAAATAAATAAATTTCATTATCCATAATCATTGAAGTTTAAACTTTAAATTATTCAGTTGTCCACTTTTTTTTTTTTTCACCTCTTTTTCCTACCTACCATCTGTAATAGGAGTTGGAGTCCGATTCAAGTCCATACGTTTGAAGGGTGATGCTGCGATGGGCTATTTGCAATTGATATTGGATTTGTGTAGGCCTATGGGGTTCAGTTTCTTTTTTTTCTTTTTTTTGACAAGGTTCAGTTTCTTTTTCTCCGTTTCTTCTCCCGTTCATCCGTGACCCTTCTTTTTTTCTCTCTCTCGAAGTGTTTCTATTATTTATTCCTATAAATAAGAACAAAATTATAAATAAATAAAATTAAACATTTACAAAAATAAATAAAATATATTATGGACGTATGAAACCTAGGCCTAATAAAAGATGAAACGGCAATTGCAGATAGTTTGTCATTTCATATATATGAATGTTTGTTAATTTTTTTTCTCATATTGCAATGTATGGACATAACATATGGCGACAACAAGGATATGTAAGCCAGTGCAGTGCCCTGCAGTGCCCCAAGCTCTACGTCCAACCAAGAGAGCATAGGCGAACCTAGGATTACTATATTTTGGACAGCTAATTTGTAATTTTCCACCATATATGGCCCCGTACAAATAATTTACAAGGCCCATACTGGATAAAACATTATGAAGTTTTAAAGTGTATTACTCATCCGTAAAGAACGCTGGCATATTTCCTAGTTAATAATAATGAGGGAGTAAAAGAATGGGGAAATGAGAGATGCCAACCTTCGTCACCTGCTCCGGCGACGGTCGGCAGCATACTGCGACAGCGGGACCAGCTCCGAGAGCGGGGTGGAAAGCGGCGTAGCGACGGGTGTGGGGATGGGCGAGGAGCGGCAGACGGGGCAGGACGCGCTCCGACGCAGCCACGCGTCGAGGCACGTGAGGTGGAACCTGTGCCTGCACTCGGGCATCACCCGCAGCATCTCGCCGTCCCTGTACTCGCAGAGGCAGATGGAGCAGGCGACCTCGGCGTCCGCGCCGGCCCCCGCACCGGCCCTGGAGAAGGGCACCCTCGGGTACGTCGCGATGACGGAGGGTCGAGCCCGACGGGAGACGCCGCGGCGGCGGCGCCGCGGGAGGAGGAGCCCGGGGAGTCGTAGTCCTCCGCCACGAAGACGACGCGGGGCACGGTGATGGAGATGTGGCCGGAGCTGGAGGCGGAGGAGGCGGCGTGGCGGGCGGACCCGACACCGGCGCCGAACCCGTGTCCGGCGGCGGCAGCCCCGCGGCGGAGGCAGAAGTAGGAGGCGAGCAGCACGGACGCGAGGAGGACGAGGAAGCCGAGCGCGATGGCGATTGCGTAGCCGAGGCCGAGCGACGCGAGCGAGTCGAGCAAGGACATGGTTCACCCCACGTGGTTGTCGTCGGCGGCGGCGGGTGCGGCGGTGTGATCGTCGTGGGGCGGAATGGCATGATGCGCGGGGAGGGGCAGAATGGGAAGAGGGTATTTGTTTGCGGGGGCAGCTAGGTTTCCGGGAGGCAGCTGGAAGCTGGATCGGGTTGTTGGCGGCATTAATTGCCGGGGAAGGAGGAGAAGACGAGAAGGGGAATCGGAGTAATGGCGGGGTGCAGTGCAGTGCAGTGCAGCGCGCTGCCGTGTGGATGGTGGCCGGAGTGGAGTGGCCTTACCAAAGTTGGGGAGAGGAGGGCGGGGAACGCGTGAGGTTTCGGAGCAATGCGCGTTGGGCCGGCCGGCCGTCGCTGACAATGCGACTCCAGCCCGGCGCACGGACTGCCAGTGGTCTGCTGCGGGCCGTGCGGCTGCTGGTGGTGGGCCGCTGCGCTAGGCGTGTTCCGTTGTCGTCTGGTACTAGGAGGAGGACTGCGGCCTCGTTGACTTTTGGAGATGCATGGGCCGTACGGGGATAGATAGTCGGGCAGCGAGTAAAAACCACGGCCACCCCCAACTGGATCAGAATTCAAAAACCATCGTGGTAGCTAGGCGTGCAAGGCACCTTTACAGTCTCCCGTACCGTATACTCCATTTATTTTTAGAAGAAAAAACAATAATACTCCATCAGTTTCAAATTATAAGTTACTTTAACTTTTTTAGACGAACTAAAAAAATCAAATGACTGGATGAAATAAAAGGTCAAAGAGATTTATAATTTGGAACGAGAGAGTAATGTTTAATGTTTCTTTTTTTTTTTTTTTTTTCGCCTCGCCTCCTCGACTCGATAGAGCCATACACGTCACCACTACCAAAAATTTGTTTCTTTATTAGAAGTTCGAAAACCATGTTTTGTAGTATTTTTTAACAAAAAAATCTATGCATTTTCCTTTCCTTAAGACTTCATGAAAACATTTTTAAAAAAAAATAGAACAAGATTTCAAAAGGTTCTAGGGAAAAACAACCTTTTGATTTATAACAAAATGAAGATCTTTGGGGGAATTTTAAAGAACATCAAGAAAGTGTGAAGAAAGGAAATAAAAAAATTTGCTAGAACAAAAAAATGGAACATTGGGAATAGACGAAACACTCGCCCATCTTTAGTGCTTCCCTATATGTGTCTTCTTCTTCTTTTTCCAAGTTCAAACTCATATTCTCGTTCCTCCATGACAACCATAATCAGGTCTAAAGGGCTGGGCAAAGGGGAGGGAGGGAGAAGGAGGACGTCCTTCTCAAGTCTCAACCTAGTGTTATTCATCAGCGATGGTGCCATCGCCGCCTAGGAGCAAATACGGAAGGTCGAGTATGAGAAGGATCCATAGAGTTTCGATTGGGAAGGATACGTAGAGTTCTAGTTAAAGGAGGGGCGCTTTAATGGGACGTAGGGGCTACCAGGCAACACTTCTCATGTGACAGAAATTCTCAACGTGCAAAGCAAGCAATTAGTATCTGGTTATCATATCCTAAGGGTACCAAGACTCAAAGGAGGCTTGCCCAAGCAGTAAAAACAAACACTTGAAATTGATATCTTGGCTGAGGAAAATACCTACCACATTTCAATGTAGTTGTTGTCAAGATTTGGTGGCAAAGCAAATGGTGAACTTGTGATGGTATGTACTCTCCAGTAACATTATGGTGATACTTTTATAGTGGCAAACAGAGAGATGACTCATCTCTCTCGTGGCAAATATACTCGTGCTACTGCACTAGGTCGTCCTCAAGATGTTGCCTCCACCATACTCGAAGCAAGATTTGGTAACCTCTCAATGCACTAATTTCGGTGGTATATTCAAATTTCCTTTCCTTGTTTCTAGCAACATAATTGAATTTTTTGAAGTGAATCTTTTGTTTGGACTTTGCTTGTACTTATACATACTCATTCTATTTCTAATTTTGTAGGTCACCTAAATTTGTCTTGAGTCAAGCTTTTATATGTTTGACAAGTTCGAAGAGAAATGTACCCATCTACGTCATCGAAGTTATAGTTTGGCTAATTTTTCTTTTTGCAAATTATTTATTTTTTGCGAAAAAAGGAAATTATTTTATTCAATGATAGTGCATGCTTTCGAACTTGTGGATGCCAAGGTATATTTCTAAAAACTGATCAAGTTTTTTAAAAATATTAACTTTAGTCCTATAACCTATAATTTGGAATGGAGGGAAAAGTCAATAATCAATAATAATAGTAAGAGAAACTTAACAAACACAAAAAAAAGGGAAATTGGTTGCATGAAAAGTTAAAAAGGCAATGACAATGTAACCTTCTTAAATCAAGGGAACGAATCCTGCCAAAACAATGAAGGTTATCCTAGTATAAAACCTACCCTAGTATAGTTAGAATTGACGTACAAAACTGAATTTGCTTTTGCTGGAAAAAACAACCACGGCTGCATAATTAAAACAAAAAGCGCCGTTGCCGGGGATCGAACCCGGGTCGTCCGCGTGACAGGCGGAAATACTCACCACTATACTACAACGACCTTGTTGCTACCTTTGGTAAAAGGTGCATATTGAGCATACACACAGATTGGTATGAGGTGGAACGTGACCACGTGACCCTTGCACCCTCGCGTCGGCAACTACCAACAGTGCATCCTCCTCCTAGGTTTGGGTTTGCAGTAAGTGTTTTGCTTTTCTCCAAATTGATGGAAGGGATAAATTAAGGAGAACCGGTGAAGGATTGAAGAAATCGAACCGGCACACAAAAATCATGTCAAGTAGGTTTATATTTATGGATGACTAGTTAATTAGATGGTTGTTTATTTCCCCCCTTGATTCTTGTACATGAGCTAATTTAGGTTTACACGATTATGTTTATATATATATAAATAGTTAGAAATAAAGCACCATGTGATGCTGACAACATGGATAGTCAACAAGGTTCTAAGGGCACTTGCGGAGTCGTGAGACAAGAATGCAGGCTTGTGCTCCTAGACGAACTTGCCGGCATGATTCGCGTTGTATGGAGCCGTCGCCTTAGTTAGCGCCGTGTGGATCCAGCTGTCGGCGCGAGGTGAAAGAATCACGCCAAAAATCGAAGTAGTTATCTTCTTTCCTTCGTCCTCACCGGTGCGCGCGCGCGGAGGGCTAAGCAAGCGACGCCAACACCGGGACAGGCACAGGGCGAGCAAGTCACCAGAACGGTGGTACTCCTATATAGAAATATTATTCATGATTGATTATGGCTACATACAAACATTAAATGATTTGTAAACAAGTCAAAAGACTCAAAACAGACAACAACTCTTTGTGGGTTGTACAATTATCAGCAGTGGCGGAGCTACTAATATGGCTGCTATGGCACCCTCCATACCTAAAAAGCCACATAAAAAAAGATGTGAGATAGCTATGGCGGCACACTACAAATTAGATGTGAAATTTATAGCGTGCCGCCATACCTAATAATGCTACAAATTTTAGTTTCGAAAGATGTGATTGGGTGGAGAGGATATTTAGAGCGGAGCCAAAGCCACGGATGAAGACATATTATTAGAGGTTTATTTATCTTTTCTTTCTTTTTTATCGTTTTTTTTTAGCGCTAGTACTTTTCTTCTTATATTAAGTTTTAAAAATTTGTTATGTAGACTTTGCTTTGTTCACTTGAACTTAAGGCATGGTATAATTTTTTTCACTGAGTTGGCAAGTTTTTGTAACCCAAATTCTAAGATTTTAGACTCTCTCTCCATCACATCACATTGAATACACCAAAATACATATGTTTGGAGCGGTATATATAGGTAAAAAAAATAACTACTTACACAGTTTTGTTTATACATCACGAGACGAATCTTTTAATCATAGTTAGTCTATGATTGGACAATGTTTACAAAATACAAACGAAAATGCTACATGAGTCCTAACAGTGTTTTCGGTAAGTTTCGTGCCCAACTAAACAAGGCCAAGCAAACCATCAGTCGAACGACGTGGTCAACAGGAGGAAATTATCGTTTCCTTAGCCGACAAGAGATCGAAAGTTCCATTTGCTTAACTACAAAAGCTACCTAAAAGATGGACTTGGCTCGCAAGAAGATCATTTGACGGCCAGAAGCTTCCGACGCTACGCCGAGAGGTCAAGCGTGCCATCATCCTGTTGGCCCCACGCCCCGGCTCCGCTACGCCCGGCCAGACCTGGACCCGGGATGCCGGCGAAAGTCCTGGCACGACACGCGTCGCCAGGTCCCGTGTCCTCCTCCTCGCGATCTCCAACCCAGCGGGCCCCAATGAAGGGACGTGACGAAGCGACCCGCGATTTCTCTCACCGATCCACCCACCCTACGCTGGCTTACACGCGGGCCCAGAAGAGTGGGCCGCACACCACGCGTGGGCCGCGTGGCACGTGGGCCCCCGCACGCAGCGAGCGTTACGTCGACTCGCATAACTGCGCGAATTAATAAATAAGGCTAGACTAGATTAACGTACTGTAGGCCGGAAGGACGGACGGATCACACGGCCCTGGCGCGACGGGACCGACGGCCGAGATCGCGCCGCGCCACGCATAAAGCGCGTGGCCCGAACACGCCGTCGGGAAGAGGAAAAGCGAAAAGCTTGTTTGCTGCTGCTGCTGGTGTTTTTTGCTTGTAGTACGGCAGCCGCGTCCCGTGTGGAGCAAGGAGGGAGAGAGGGAGAGAGAGAGCGAGCGAGCGAGCGGTGGCCGCCATGGCGGAGGAGCACAGGGAGGAGTCAGTGCTGGACAAGATCTCGGACAAGCTTCACGGCCGTGGGAGCGGCGGCTCGTCGTCGTCGTCGTCGGACTCGGACGACGACCGCTCGTCGGCGACGGCGGCCGTCAAGGCCAAGATCTACCGCCTCTTCGGCCGCGAGAAGCCCGTCCACTCCGTCCTCGGCGGCGGCAAGCGTAAGCCCAGACCTCAAGGCTCTCTTCTCTGATCTCCATTAGTGGGGCTTTGTCTTGTGCTTTGTCTTGTTTGGTTTACTATAGATCCAACCGTGCTGGGGTCTGCTTCACTTGTCTAGCGTTGGTGGACTGTGATTCTGTAGCCGCATCGCATTTGTTCCTCCGTGTGTGTGTGACCAAATACAAATTCCTGGGGGCGACCTTGAGCGCGTGGAAAACCGCTCGACTTCCGATCTGATGTGGTCTGGGTCAACTTGATGTAACATTGTCTCCAGGATGCGAATATGGCGTGATCAGATTACTGTCTGTCGCTCTAAGATTTGCTTCTAGGCCAGGACTAGTAATAAGCGATCGGGTGATTCTGTAAAGCTGGTAACAGTAGCATCTGGTGATTCTATTCGCGAGCAGCAGTAATTTTCTATAAGCGAGTAACGGTAGCTCGCTGGGTAATTTGTAGGATGATGTACGTTTAAACCCTGAATTTTCTTGTTTGCAAGTGAACATTGTTCCCAATTGTTTATTTGGGGCTTTGTTAGGATGTGTTTGTGAGGTAATTTGTAGCATGCGGTACCCTTAAACCCAGAGATTCTGTTTGTTTGCTAGCGAGCATTGTCACCAGTTGTTTTTTGGGGGCTTTTGTTCTGATGTGCTTGTGATCATGCTTGCAGCGGCGGATCTGTTTCTGTGGAGGAACAAGAAGATCTCTGGTGGGGTGCTCGCAGGCGCAACTGCCATCTGGCTGCTGTTTGAGGTCATGGATTACCACCTCCTCACCTTGCTATGCCACTGCCTCATCCTCACCCTGGCCATCCTGTTCCTCTGGTCCAATGCCACGACTTTCATCAACAAGTGAGAACTTCTGCAGTTCTTTTCCTTAAGAAGGTTATGTTTGTGCTGATAATGCTAGTTTAACCCAGTTTACATGTTTATGCAGCATCAGTATGATTGTTCTGCATAGCTGTGCCCAATATTGTTTCCACTTTATATGGCATATAACCCCTGCAATTGATTGCATGACATATTTGACATATTTGCCATGGCTATTTAGGTCTCCTCCTAACATCCCTGAGGTGAAGATCCCAGAGGACCTGGCTGTGAATGTTGCACGTTCCCTGAGATATGAGATCAACAGGGGTTCGCTACCTTGAGGGAGATCGGCCAAGGCCATGACCTGAAGAAATTTCTGATTGTATGTTGGCTGGCAGGATTTTGTTCTGTATAGATTTATATTAATTAAGGCAGTTCTTTCTGAATGTATCTAATGTGCTTATCTCTATTATCAGGTGATTGCAGGACTGTGGATCCTTTCTGTTCTTGGGAGCTGCTGCAATTTCCTCACCTTGTTTTACATAGGTAATTGCTGTTCGTTGTTAATATTCTTTGATGTGTTCAGAAGCGGTTCCATTTATTGTTTTCTTTTATGCAGTTTTTATGGTATTGTACACTGTACCGGTCCTGTATGAGAAGCACGAGGATAAGGTTGATGCTTTTGGTGAGAAGGCCATGGTCGAGCTGAAGAAGTACTACGCCATCTTCGATGAGAAATGCCTGTCAAAGATTCCGAAGGGCCCATTAAAAGACAAGAAGGAACATTAAAAGAGTAGAATGGTGATTTAGTCTCTTTTGATCATTACTTGTCCTTTTGAAGGATGAATGTGATTCCATGTCACCATGTGATGGTAAATACCTGGGACGTGTTATAGTGTATTAGTGTTGTCAGTAGCAATGTGCTAAATTATCTGAGGTTAAGCAGAAATGTGTTCTAAGTCCATGTTTAACATTACCCTCCTTCGAAGTGGTGCTTTCATCGTTATCTGTAATATATCTATCTATCTAGTGCTATATCAACTGGACTAGGGCTACGATGAATTGTTCTTGGTTTGATATATATTTGATGCTTCCGTTGATGCCTTCTCGTAGTTCATCACTTTTAGAAGTAGTTGCTTGCAATTGTTTTCCTTTTGGAACCTCCTTTTGGTTTTGCTACAAAAATATAAGTCAGTCTCAAGACTACAATTTGCAATACAATGCGTTTAATTTTCACTTTGACGAGTCATCTCATATGATGTTTGCAGTTGCTACATACCACTGGGGGCACTAAATACAGCACATTACCAGAAAATTGAAGACATAAACTACCACAATCGAAAATTCCGAATATCATTGTTCTATAACGTCCAAAATCGCCCAAAATCTTGGGTGCCAATTCTCGTAATCGGAGTCATCTGTGTCATCACTTTCAGATGATGAAGCTGCTAGATCTTCAACGTGCAATATGTATTTAGCAACCTGGTCCAGAAGAGGGTCAAGCAGAAGTTTTAGTGTATACATACCCGGTGAATAGGCACAACAAATTATGATTATTATTACACCGATAAATTGGTATAGCTGATCAGACAGACTCTATTGTTAACCTTGTTGTATATAGCAATCTGCAAATTAGATAAAAGCTACGATGTGCTAGGTAACTAAGATATGCAAGACTATTACCATAGTTCTTTGAAAAGAATTTACCATACTTCTTTAAAAAAAATACCATAGGGTTAAACAACTTACTGTATCAGGCAACAGAGGTCGTAATTTTACTTCGTGTCTATTCTTAGGGCAATGGTGTGGAGAAGCACATGTGAGGTTGCTCAGCCAAATAACTGATCTGCAATGCGCACACAATGCTCTATTTGATGTGAATTTCCAAGACGCACATTCTGCAGTAAAATATTACACCCTTGTTTTAGAGGCTAACCATGGAAATTGTACATTTTAATTGAATCGAATTAATATACAAGAGGAATGCCACCCTTACCTTCATATTTACTGCGGAAGGACTCCTTCCAGCTAAAGCTTGGATAATCTGACACTGAATTCATGCTGTATTGCACACCAGATACAGGAATGTTGTTGCAGCTCAAATGGCTGAGGCCAAAGAAAATTGAGTAATTCATTTTCCACAATTTGTTATCATTTGCCGCTGAATTCCAAGACCTTATAATTTAGAAAAAAAAAGTGTGATCAACAAGAAAGGACCATATTATATTGAAAGCTGTTACAAGGAAGAAAAGAAAAATACCAGCAGACAAGACCTGCTGCTACCAAAGAATGCATGTCCAGGAAACTGAAGATATGAACAAGTATATCTTGTGGTATGTCTGTGTCTGGTGAACCTGTCAAAGGGATTGAAAATGACACATTACTTATCCTCCTAAGTCTTCAAAGGAGGCTGCATCTTAAGCCAACTAGTTAGTTATATTGAAATCTTCAAACTCTGGTCCTTTTGCTGAAATGAATGGACGTCTGAAGATACATATGTCCATATGAGATAACATGGTAACATGTATAAGCTTTTACTTAAAGCCAAACTTTATGATTTTGTCATGTTCACCATCCTAACAGACCATCAAGAACTAAGAGGGTGTTTGGTTCCAGGGATCTCTAGGAAACCAAACAGGGAGGATTTTTTTAGACTTTTTATTAAGCACCTCCTTGAGAGTCTTTTTCTAAAAGTCCTAGTACTAATTAACCTAAAACAGGGCCTAAATGAGCTCAAGATATCAAGTTCACACTAAACAGGGTTAAATTGATGCAATTACACCATGGAAAATGAACCTATCACATACCTGAATATTCTTGGACTCTTGCACGCCTTTTATGTGCAATAATAGAGCGCTTGAACTCTGAAACAGCCTGCGCCTTCTTTTGCTTTGGTAGGGCAACTTCTACCTCTTGGAGAAGAACATTAGCTGTGCTTACTGCATATCCTGTCTGCACACTGTGTGAAAAGAACCAGTTAATACAAAGTAATCTGTAGCAATACCATTGAGGAATGAAGTGAATAGCGTATTTTAACATGAAACAACACACCATATAAGATTATAACCATTTGAAAATTAACTGCAAATCACAACATGAGAAAATGAGCTTTAGAAGCACAGGTATCTCCAGATTTTCCAGCAAAACATGAAGCACAAATCAGTGTGATGTCAGATGCATCAAAAGCAGAGCAAAGCATTGAGAGAAACAAGACAAATTAACACAAGGGGATACTATTAACGCCTGAGGAAATGACCTAGAGAACTGCTGCACTAAGCTTTTGCCAGGGTGACCCATGGTCGTCCATGCCGTCCACTCTCACCTACAAACATCTACATCACTTGCTGATCAGACTTACTGAGCAAGGCCTGCTCTCTCATCTGCATAATAGGGCAATAAAGATTCATGCAGACAATGCATCCATTTTCATTCATCCTGTCCAAGAGGAGGTACAAGTTCTCCATTAGCTATTGAGGCTTTTGACCAGGAATTGGGGATGAGAACCAATCCACAAAAACAAAAAGAGTGTGATCTACCCTATGGGTTGTGATGGACTTGATCTGGAGAAAATCATGAAATCTTTTCCCTGTTCAATCAATGCTTTTCCCAGTATAGTTCAAAAAAAAAAATGCTTTTTCCTTGCAAACATCTTGGTTTGCCAAATTGCCATTGCATATCAGGAAGCTCTGGAGAGTTGACATTCAAATGATGCCAACCTACCTGCCTAGACAGGGTGTCTCCTGAATCGTGCAGGGCGATTAAATCTTCAAACTCAATGCTCACCTCGGTGGCGTACTGGTGTTTGCTCTCAAAAAGGTGGGTATTGAGGAAGATTGACAAGATCTGGAGTTTTCTGTGGAAAGGACCCATGGAAGCTAATGGCAGACATATACCTGTCACTGGGGAGGGTTTGAGCACACCCATGCTTGCCAACACCCACCCAGATCATCACTGTCCATTTGTCACCCTCCCCAATATCATCCATATCCATTTGCTCGACCCCAATAGATAATGATCAAGCTAATATAACAGAGGTGCTTGGAGTTGGAGTTCTACTTGATCATCATTGGGTACCAGTAGGTATTACAAATTTCCAATAGGTAAATAATTTTCTATTCATATCCTTACCCAGATATGGATTTGGGGAGTGGGTCTTAATACCCACCAACAGTCATAGGTGGACACTATTTATTAAAAAAGTGGCCAAAAGTGAGTTGTCCAAATAAGTCTGAGGATCTGAGGACCCTGGACCTCGACATGTTAAGTAGTGCACTACAGCTGCACTGGCTCTAGTATGAATGAACAGAAACAGACCATTCTGGGGTAGGCACGGTGCCACCGTGCAACACGGTTGAAAGGCAGCTGTTCGGAGCAGCACCTTTGTGGAAACTGGATGGCTGTTGCCAATGGGCATCACACTAAATATGTAGAAAAAATAGAACAGGTCGTGAGGATCTAGAGAACTTAAGGACAATTGGAGAATGCCCCCAATAGAAGGGCTGGTAGAATTCATCAAACTGTAGGGCAGGTACAACAGACGACATTTTACAAGCAGCCCGATGAGATAATGTGGTGTTGGACCACTGATGGAATTTACAGCGTGAAGTCAGCTTACAATATTTAGTGCAGTGTCTCCTTCAGCAGATTTGATGGAAACTCAATTTGAAAGGCACACATGCTGAAGGCAAGCAAAAATTCTTTGCTAGGCTTTTGGTTCAGACCAGCAGACAAACTTGTGGCTAGGAATGTACCTGTGATCTAATCTAAGTGCTTGCTGTGTGATCATGAGCAAGCATTGGCAACACGTATGTGCTTGCAATACACAATCAATAAAGAGGTCTAGTTCCTTGTCAGAAGTTGGAAAGGGATTGGTACCGGCTGACAATGCTTCGGTAGGAGACTAGTGGCATGCCTCTCTCAGCAACCTTCCCAGACAGCAGCAAAGAAGAAAGGCAGCATTGATGATCTATACCACTTGGAATATGGAAGGAAGAAATCACGAGTCTCTGATGGAAGATTTCAACAGCAGGTGCTGCAGCTTATCAAGTAGGAGGTTGAACTGTGCAGGCAGGCTTGTTGAGAACTTGCAGTAGCTTAATGCCTTTCTGTATCTTTTCAGTTTCTTTCAGTTATTCTATAGTCAAGACTTTGTTGAACCCTGCTTGCATCCTTCTTAGTTCTTATATGTAAACAGTGCTCCTGCTTTATTTTTTTTTTTCCTCAAAAAAAGAAAATAAGAGAGAGTGAGAGAGAGAGAGAAAGAACTTGAAAACAAGCTACTGCAATTGTTTAAGTAAAGTGATATGGTAATCTCACCCTATTTATGTTTATATAAGCCTGTCTATGATGGAGCCTTCTTTTCACTTCTTATAATGGGCTGGATATTGGTTTTGATTTTTTTTTTTTTCCATATTAATTCTGAGCAGATCAAGCACATCCATAGAACAGCAATCTCATTACATAACAGTATATTTCCTTGAGCAAACTTTACTTTAGATTTGAAGTCCGGTTTTGCAGATGAGGGAATATAACACCAATGTTTCTCTACAATGTATTATTCATCAATATTAACTTTTTTTTACAATATATCATTGGTGATTAATTAATCACCCCAGAACAATGGCTGTCAAACTGACACCTTACACCCTTTACTGGCAGAAATATTTCGATCGATGTTTCAGCATCAGAGCTACTCTAATGTCAGCATAAAAGAGGTATTACCCTAAGAACAGACAACCTAGTAAAAATGTATGCTCAAATCATCTGGAACATTGATGTGAGAGCTATACGAATGCTTTGTCAGCCTGAAGAAGAGATATGGATATGCGTACCTACAATCCTGTTGCTCTAAGAAAAAATATTACATGGATACTCCGGATAGAACAGGCTAGCAATAAGCATCTAAGACAAGCGCACGCAAGTAAAAAGATCAATCGTCATCAACACATATCCACGGGGCTGGCGCCTAAATTTTCCGAGCAGCAAACTATCATCGACGGGCAGTAATCAAACAAATTCGGCAATCCCGCACACCAGGCATGCTGCATGATTGGAGGAGGCGGCTTACTCGGGAAGGAGGCGAAACGCGAGCAGCACGTCGGAGGCAACGAGCGCTTGGGCTGCCTTAGGCAGGTCCGCGTATCCGAGGCGCAGGAGCGCTGCAAGCTCGCCGCAGGCCGTGGGGTAGTCCCAGGGCCGCGACAGCGCAGCCCCGATCCCCATCTCCGTGTACCTCTCCGCGGCACCCGTCTCCGGCCGCCGCGGCTGTCGCCGCCTCAAAGGCATGCCTGCTGAGCAAAGGCAGAATCGCGAGGTGCGGAGCCGTCCCTTGAGTAGATCGGAGCCACGACCCGCCGCTCGCCGCCGCCGCACCGTCACCGTGTACTCGTGTCCCACCTGGGACCTCTCACCGGTCAAAAGTCGTGTCCCACCTGGCCACCTTCAAGCGCCTCGGACTGGGCTGCGCGCCTAAGTCGTCCGTGGACCGTGTTGGGCTGTTGGGCTGAATGGTCTATAGTTGTTTCCCAAAAAGAAATGAAATATATGCATGTAGTGAAGTTTCTCAAAAAGAAAAAAATGACTATTCATGGAGTTCAAAGTGATTTATTTTGTTGTCTCTTAAGCTAAAACTAAGAATTGTTATGATAATATTATCTACCAGCAGTGTATGAGTTATCATACAACTCATAACTTTCAATTCTTCTCTCCACAAAAAAAAGGCTTTCTTTTCTTCAATTCTATGCACAAATTAAGAGATCGGGAGTGATGAGCCCATAGCTCCCCCGGCCCAAGTTAGTTCATGTATTGTTTCTGAAAACAATTACAAAGATCCAATTATTGCAACTCTAATTGATTTATCAGGTATTAATATATATGAAAGATCCATCTTTTGTCAAACTTGATGCCTTTTATATTGACGTGAAACGTGACAAGGAAGAAGATGATAGTATCCTGTCATGCAAGCCTTTTCTTTAATGTTTTCATCTGTAGTTTGAAAGAAGAGAAAACAAATAAATATAGCGAAACTTTACTGGTTCTATGCTTACTGAGATGGAAGATATGGCACTTGAATAATTTTTGGGCCTTACATGATTGTGCTATCACGAAATCATGCAAAATCAGTCAACGGACGTCACGTTGTTATCTTTTTGTGCGTGGCTAATTTACTAGTAAGACAGAATATTTTAATATACACACATGTGTGAGCTGGTTCTAGAATTAGCGTTTCTTTATTTGTTTTGTAGTCGGATAATATGGTTGTATGAAAGGATCCATCTTTGGTCGAAACGTCACCGTCAGGTTGCTTTTATATTGACGTTAATTAGTTTGACATTTTTAAGGAAGTTATTATTTCCTAGTATGCTGTCGATGGAGGGTTCTTGTTTAAAGATTATCTTCCGGTTCATGAAAGAAGAGGCGTCATGATGCTGGAAGCGAAGCTGTTATCTGGTTCTATGCTTAAAGTTGAGATGGAATAATTGCATGACTGTGAATAGTTTTTGCAGTCTTATATGATTGTCGATTTCACTTTGTTGGCAAAATCAGTTTGTTGGTCGTCTTAGATAGATGGCGAGATGGCTCTTTTGATTGATGGCCAGGAAAAGTAGCCAGGTTGATCAGTTCCTTGTATCTGTTCTGAATCTATCTTAAACTCTTCTTTATTTCCGTTTGAATAAATGGAAATGGGACATTTTTGGTTGGAAAAAAAAGAGATTATCTTCAGATCTTTTAGTAGATTTGTGTGGTATTTGATACTTTGTCAGGAATTGGTTTTTTTGTAACTGGTTAATTAGTTTGATTTTCCCTGCCGGATGTCTTTTATTATTTCCTCCTTGGTCCTCCCGCGTCTGGATCTTGGAAGGAATGCTTCGTACTCAAGATTCCACCACACTTGTTCCTTTAGTAGATTTGAGGGTATCCTGGATACTTTGATCAGGGAATTGGTTTTCCTGGGCTCACACTGGTCCTATTGAAATTGCAAATTTGTCACCCCCCATTTGTATTATTGTTATTCCCTTTAGTACCTTTTTTTAGTCCGAAACTTAAGGAATTTGTGTCGCGGTGTTATTCAAAAGTTGGCAGTTGGCCTCTATTAGCGTCAATTATAACGTGTAAAAAACTCTATTTTTCCATTTAATGAAGCACGTGCTAATGCTAAGGCACGCTTTACGAGAACTGGTGCTATTGAAATTGCAAATTTGACAGCTGCCAATAATATTATTATTATTTAAATAAAGTATATATTGCTCTGTGACAAAGGGAGTAATTGCTAGTATTAGAAGACTATTCACATGCTGCAAAAGGGGAGAAAAAGAATGATATCTGCAATAATGTTTTTTTTTTTGGATTGAATAGTGCGGCCGTGAATTAATCCATAGACATTTGATGCTTGCCGTGCCCGTACGCCGTAGGTGCGTGCGTGCGTCCTTGTTCTCCTTGGAGCCGCACGTGAAATCCCGCGCGCATATCCAGTATCCACCACGAACGTGTCCGTGTTGCCTAGACTACTTGTTGGCAGCGCTAGATCAATCTTCCTTATCCCCATGAATGGTCAGATCGGTCGGTGTGCGCCGGCGCGGCGCCGCGACCGTGTGTTATGCCTGCCGCTGTCTCGTTCCAGGAGTCTGCCGAGTGCCGAACCGCCGGCAGACTGCATGTGCAGTGGCAGCGCAGGGCACCATCATCACGGCACGGATCACCGTTCGCACCTCGGCCCTCACTCACACGGCACACGGTCGAACGTAGTACTCGCGCGCGAGAGAGGGGTGATTAGCAACGCACGGGACGTACGTGGCCGACCGCCACGTCTGGCCGTCTCGTCCGGCATTATTACCAAGGACAAGGAGGACATGCCTTTGAGCACGCGGGGACTGGCTGGAGAAGTGGAGAGTGCTGTTCCGATGCTGCAGTGACGAACAGATTTACCGGGGATTTCTTCGTCACCTAGGAATGGGATTCGCAGCATGCAGTTGCAGGAGCCGGCCGGCGGCCGCTGGTTCATCCAACCATTTCACGCTCGAATGCCAAGCAAATCAAAGATGGGAAAAAGGTTCAGCAGCGCGCGTACCGCGGGCGATGCGAATCGCTCGGCGAGTAGTATTTAAGGTGCACGGAAGTGTACGTTTTTTCTATTAAAAATGTCCAAGTGCCTCTTCTCAGTCAGGGCCGGGCATCAGCATGGCTGAACCGACAAGAGCAGTGATGCATCTGGCTACGTGTGCGTGTCCCGCGGTGCGCAGCAGACCACGGCGTACAGCGCAGCTCTTGAGCTCCCAGAGTCCCCCCAGGGATGGGAGAAATTGACGTAGCGAAACCTCCACAGATCTCATCAGCTGCAAAAGCTTAAAGAAACTACTCACTTCCATCGAGAGAGGCAGCACAGCAGGCACCCCCACTTGCTTCGGCGAGAGGCCCGCCCGCGACGTGGCGAGCAACATGCAGCACGGGCCTCCACGCCGCTCCACGTATCCGCCCCGCGCCCCCACGTACCCCGCCTCGCGCCAAAACCACCCCCACGCAGCCACGCCAGCCTCACCGTAGCTCGGCAACCAACAGAGCCCTCAATACCGCCCATGCGCCATGCCATGCCATGCCCCCGATGCCGCCCCAACCCAACCCAACGGCGGGCGCGCGCGTCCGTCTCGTGAGCTCGCTCGCGCGCGCGCCACCTATAAAACCCACGGCTGTTTCCTCAAGGCACGGTCACCACCACACTCGTCTCTTTCCCTTCCCCGGCACCACCGTACCCAGAACCCAGGCGGACGAACAGAGTGAGGGTCTGAGGCAGTGAACGAGCGACGGCATGGTGAGCCGTGAGCAGCACACCCACAGCTACGAGCACCTGGTGCTCGACCCGGCGTCGCTGGGCGTGTCGTCATGGGCGGACCCGTCCACCGTGGAGATCCCGCCACAGCTCCTCGCGGCGCTGGGTGAGTACCTCTCCGCCGCCGCCCGCGGTGGCGGCGACGGCGTCGGCGTCGGCGACGCGGACACGGAGGCGGACGACGAGTTCATGATGTACGAGTTCAAGGTGCGGCGGGCGCGCGCGCGCGGAGCCATGACTGGACGGCGTGCCCGTACGCGCACCCGGGGAGGCCGCGCGGCGCCGGGACCCGCGCCGCGTCGCCTACACGGGGAGCCGTGCCCGGACTTCCGGCGCCGCCCGGGCGCCGCGTGCCCGCGCGGGGTCGCCTGCCCGTTCGCGCACGGCACCTTCGAGCTGTGGCTCCACCCGTCCCGCTACCGCACCCGACCTTGCCGCGCGGGCGTCGCGTGCCGACGCCGCGTCTGCTTCTTCGCGCACACCGCGGCCGAGCTCCGCACCGCTGCTGCCGGGACCAAGGACGAGTGCTCGCCGCTCTCGCTCTCGCCCAAGTCCACCCTGGCGCCGCTCTGGTGGGAGTCGCCGCCGGTGTCTCCCGTGGAGACGGGCCATCGGAGGTGGGTCGATGCCATCGACGAGCCGTCGTCGGATGCAGGCGCCGACGCCGAGATGGAGGAGCTGATGCTCGCAATGCGGGAGCTCAGCTTCAGGAAGCAGGCCCAGGCGTCGTCGTCGGCGCCGGTCCTGCCTGCGGTCACGGAGGAGGACGGGCCGGACTTGGGGTGGGTATCGGAGCTGGTGATGTAGGCGTATGCCAGCGCCTGCTCAGTGCCCCAGTCCAAGATATGGATGGCATCATCAAGACTCGAGAAGCGCCTCATCTCGCCATTCGGAACAGCTTCTTCATTAAGCAATATTAATTCTAGCATTCTCATGAATGAATTGCATCATTCTTCTGTAGATAAACCAAACATGGTGCAACTATTAATACTGCAATCTGTAAGCGTAGCGTGTGTGTTTCCCCTCTTTTTTTTTCGGAGATCATGGCCTCAACATGCTGCTGTCCATGGTCTCCGTTCGATCATTACTACCAGTGTATGTGTATATACAAAGTGTATGTATGTACTTGGCTATGAATGAGTTCGTGATGTTATTATGTATCACAGTGTACTACTGCCTTTTGTCTCTTGCTCAACTAATCTCCAAATTAAGTTTGTTCATTCAGTCATCGAAATGTGTTCCATTGGATCCCTGCTGCAGCGATTGATCTTGGATTATAGCATGCATCCGGTAAAAGTTTTTGCAAATGCGAACCTAACCAATGACGTGGCCGGGTGTTGACACCCACACCGATTCGCCATTGTCGACATCAGCCGGGGGCAGACGAGAGTACGAGAAACATCCCCCCGGGTTGAGTGAAAGTCCTGGAGGACGGAGCAAGATAAGCCCAGGTAAGGTAGCCCCTGGTCCAGACTCTACACCGACCGAGAGCCAGCTCGTAGTAAAGCGGCGGCACACAACATAGGCCGGCGATGCCGTCGTCAGCCAAAAGCTGCGCGAAGCCGTGTACTCCTACTCTCCCGTCTCCCCCTGCCTCCCTCTTGTTTGTCTTCTTCTCTAAAACCTAAAACAAAAGAAAACAGGACTTTGACAAAATCAATTCGCAAGTGGCAATTGACTGTCCAATACGTGGACGAGTCGATCCACGAAATTATTTGTCGATCCGTACCTTCTGTTCATTGGATCTGTATACATACATAATCTTTATTTCCCCGCACGATTGATTCATCGGCACCCCCGCTTTGCTTGCTCGAGGACCACGGGCACACGGCGGACAAATCGGAAGCTATCCCTTTGAGGCGGACCACGGCGCCACGAAAGCGAGGCGCCGTCGGATTTTTGCAGCAAAACAACGGGTGCACTTTGGCTCCGCACCAGGTCGTTTGCACACTCCAACTTGCCGCGGCCGCACGGAGGCCGCGACGGACGGAGCCCGGAGAGCGGGGGGCACGAACAGCGTTGGTGGTGCGCTGTGCGTGCGTGGCTGCACAAGTTGCCCAGGCTTTTCGCGCTTTTCGCTGGGTTGGTTCCTCGCCCCCACGCCACGCGAGTACGTACGCGACCACGGGTTCGGGGCTCTTGGCAAACCAGCTCGGCACGGGCAGACGACGAGGGGGCCGTCGCTTTTCGTGCGGCCGCGGGTACGCTGGCGCGCAGGTGGCGAGCTCCCGTTGTTCGGCTGCCAAGTTGGGCTTCGAGTTGCGGTTTTTTGTAAAAATCTCGCTGCGAAGCAGGGTGGTTTCTCGGTTTTGCTTTCGCTTTCCCCCGTCTCGACGCGGCTCGCCCGGCAGTATTTGGTGGTTGGTACTCGGTAGGACGAAAGGTTTGCCTGGGTGACATGTGAGTATCTGAAACTTGTGTAGTTGTGTGAAAAAGATGCGAGGATCTGTGGGTGCGATGTTTCACATCTTGCTTTGAATATTGAATTGAATACATGAAACAAGGACGGCTTGATACTTTGACAACCAAAAGCAGATTGAGCACAGGTGTAAAATTCAGAGGACTGAACTCAGGTACTCACGGTCCTCAGGTAAGAGTACAATATTTACCACTGGATGCAAAGTC
Organism: Hyparrhenia diplandra; assembly: GCA_015847255.1. Classification (NCBI taxonomy): domain Eukaryota; kingdom Viridiplantae; phylum Streptophyta; class Magnoliopsida; order Poales; family Poaceae; genus Hyparrhenia; species Hyparrhenia diplandra. Next base: position 155,877 of record JADLZK010008689.1, read on the forward strand.
AGTCCAACTGCAAAAAAATGAGAAACACAACATTTTGCAATGGAGGCAGACACCGGATCAAAGGTGAATGGAGCAAAATGCTTTGCACCAACCCTCTGTTACTGCAGTTGTTGCAGTTCTATGCGCTTATGCAGGGTTATCAGAAACTAAGTACAGATGTACCCTTCTGTATTTAAGGTCAATAGCTCCACATCATACACTGAAATCTTCTGAAACGTTGCCTAGATTATGCTGAAGAATAACAGCTCTGTCACCGACGATTGTCTGATGGTAGAGGCCATTCTTGGTATTTATCCTTGATTGATGCGACATCAGAAGAATGTAGGGGGAAAGCTGACGACTCATCTCGCACCATCTAGTTTGAGCACTTTTTTTCCTCCACAATCTTCTTCCTCTTTTTTGGAATTTCTCATCACGATTCCTAACCTCGTAGGAATTATCATATCTCCTTTAACTGAGATTTGTTCTCTTTCTTACAGTTTGGAAAGTGTTCTTGAGCTTTCCACAATTCCTGATTGGTGTTCATAACAAGGGAGCCACATGGCTTTCCATTTCCAACATCTACCATCAGTGTCTTTAAACCCTTAGCTAGGTGGCTCACGATATTTATCCACCTATCTGAGTTTCTTACCAACACTTCAACTTCAGGGTTGTGGTCTTGCCATTTCAAGTTTTCAGCTTTGTCCTGGTGGACGGCGTTAATTAGCAAGCTAAAGCAGAATCAGTAGATGCTCCTCCAGGTAGCCACACCATCAGAAGCAGATGCTGCTGAGGCAAAACTTTAACATCAATGGCCCAGAACTGCATAGCATATCTGTGCAGATTACAGAAGTACTTAGAACACCAAAGCATAAACATTCAGTAGGGAGAGCACTACGATATCACAATCAATCAATTATTTTTATAATGATTTGGTGATGATGAAATGACTAACCTATGGATGACCTCCTAATATAGAGATGGACGTCCAAGAGGCAAAGATATTGCCTCTCCCTGCAATCAGCCAGCCTTGATCTGAAATGTACAAAACACCACTCAGTCACATGATAGAAGAAATATAGGATTAGCTACCTATCAGACTATCAAAATGCAATCCAGGGGAAATCATCAACAATGATAAGAAACACATCATACAAGGAATCTCGCTTTGCTCTGCATTCAATTCAAACTTCATCTGGACAGGCGTTAGTGTACAAACCCATGTTTATGCGTAACTTTTTGTAACCCATTGAGAATATCACATAGCAGAATTCTTTGATCAATTGAGATAACATGAAAAAAAAAAAGATTTCAAACAGAGGTCAAAAAACTAAAGGGAAATGAAAACATCGGTGAAGAAATTAGGCAACCTGTGTTTGAGGGGATAGCAGGAAGAGGACCTGCTGGTGTTTGGATAATTTATCACCAAAAATCACCACATGAACAACTTCCATTCCTGAAATGATGGAATCGATTCCCATCCCTAACATCAATTTCTCTCTTGGTGACAGAGGATACAAATTTGATGAAAGTGTGACAGTCACCACATATTCTAAGATTCTTCATTATCTGTATGGGCATGCCCTTGGGTGTAACAAGAAGGCCATAAGCAACAGCAAGCTTCTCGCTATGGTACAGAAGTGAGCTCTCCTTCTGCTCTTCATCTATGTCATGGAGAACAAAGTCCGTGTCAGGTACATACCCTGCTGCCTTTAGCAAAGTGTATAACTCCCGAAGGGTAGCATATATATCTTGAATCTGCTCATGTTCCTCATCTCCAGTGACAAATGAGTGCATTTTGTTCTTTATTTGCATCCAGCTACAACCAGGATCCTTGTTCACACCATGTTCTTTCATAAGTTTTCGTACCTTCGCAACTTCGTCCCACATCCCTTGGGAGAAGTATATATTTGATAACATGACATAATTCCCAGCATTTGATGGCTCCATAGAGAAAAGTTTCTCAGCTGCTCTCCTACCAATTTCTACATTCTTGTGAATCTTGCATGCCCCAAGAAGCGCACTCCAGATCACTGAATCTGGTTCAATAGGCATATCATAGATAAACTGTTCAGCACCTTGCACATCACCAGCTCGCCCAAGTAGGTCAACCATGCAAGCATAGTGCTCCAATAGAGGAGTTAGTCCATGATCACTGCTCATAGACTTGAAGAACTGGCGCCCTTCATGTACCAAACCAGAATGGCTACATGCATGTAAAAGCCCCACAAAAGTGACTTCATTAGGCAACACTCCTGCAGATACCATTAGTTGATACATGCTGACGGCTTCTCTTCCAAGGCCATGTTGGGCATAGCCTGTAATGACAGTATTCCATGTAAAAATGTCCCGTTCCTCCATTGAATCAAAAACCTTAAGGGAATCTGCAGAACCACACTTGAAATACATCGAGACAAGAGCATTTGCCACTACAATTCCTGAATCCATTCCAAGTTTAATAGCGACCGTGTGAATTTGCTGTCCAAGTTTGGGAGCACCAAGACTTCCACCGAGACCAATAAGTATCGTTAATATAGGTGGATTGGGTAACTCACGCTCATGCAGCATACTTCTGAACATCTCTACTGCCTCATTCCCCTGGTCAGCTTGTGCATATGCAGATATTATCGTAGTCCAAGAGACAACATCTCGACTTGGCATATTGTCAAATACATCTCTTGCTTCATCAAACAAATTATTTTGTACATGTGCGGTCATAAAAGAGTTATAAGACACTGTATCTTTAACTGTCATCCGATCAAAAATTTGTCTCACAAACCCTATGTTTCTGCACTTAGCGACAGAGTAATCAGTGCATTGCATACATAGCTATTAAACTGACAGCCGACCTTTTTACTGCAAGTGAATGAAGTTGCTTCCCTGTCTCAAGAGCTTCAATGTTTGAACAAGCAAAGAAGCTACTAGTCAAACTAGACAGGCTAGGTAACATTCCTTTCCTATGGAGAGCTTGGAGCAAAACCAAAGCTTGTTCACTCCTCCCATTATGTGCATACCCTGCAATCATCCCAGCCCAAGATATTGTGTTTCTAAAAGGCATTCTGTTAAAAAGCTCTTCTGCTTCATCAACCATTTCATTCTGCATGTACCCAGTAATCATGGCATTCCAGGATACAACATTAGGTTCAGGAATCTGGTCAAATAAAATCTTTGCATCACTAATCCTTCCATATCGAGCAAGTCCTGTGAGCATTGCAGTCCGACTAGGAATAGACTTTAGAGGATCTCTCTGGTAAACAGCAAAAGCATCATCTATTTGTCCAGCCTGAGATAGTGCAGCGATCATGGTTGACCATGTGTACTCATTCCTAACTGCCATGCCTTCAAAGAATTTTACTGCAGTGTCAAGCATATTCACAACCTTAGTGTAGACATTAAGTATGGCAGTGCTGACGACAACATCCCTCTCAAAGCCAGTCTTATACACAAGAACATGGATACTCTCTAGAATGCCAGGTTCACCAAGATGGCGTACAGCTGAAAGCACAGAAACAAGGTTTGGTTGCTCTGGTGTCATTCCTTCACATAGCATTGTGCGAAACATGTCCCAAGCCCTGACATGCTGCTCAATCAGAACATACCCAGAAACCATCAGTGTCCAAGAAACCGAGTTGCGCTCTGGCATTCGATCAAACAGATTCCTTGCCTCCTCCATCAGTTGGCTATGGCAGTACCCAGTAAGCATCGTGTTCCATGACGAGACGTCCCTGCTTGGCATCGCATCGAACAGCCTGCGCGCGAGAGTGATGTCCCCGTTCTTCACGTAGCAGGTAACCATGGCATTCCACGCCACGGTGTTCCTCACGGCCATTTCATCAAACACCCTCCGAGCGTCGCGGACGCGCCCGGCGCGCGCGAAGCCCGTCAGCAGGATGGTGCCCGTGCGCAGGTTCCCGCCGGAGATGGCGTCGGCGAGCGACCTCGCGGCGTCGGGCATCCCGTTGTCGCAGTAGGCGGAGATTATGGAGTTCCAGGCGATGATGTCGTAGAAGGGCATCGCGTCGAACACCTCCCTGGCCTCGCGCAAGCGGCCAAGGCGGCCCAGCTCCCGTATGCGGGCGCTTTGCGCGGACGTGGTGCCGTGCGACCGGGGCACGTGCCGGGCGGGGATCGGCGCTGCGGCTCTGGCGGCGGCAGACGAGAGGTAGCGGTGGAGGCGCCGGCAGAGTGCCATTGGAGGCTTGCTCCATCTGATCAGAAACACCATAGGAGTGGCGCGTAGCGGGTATGAGCAGTGGCCGGCGGGTACGGCGCTGCCGGGCCTCAAACGCTTCCAAAGTCCACTGAAAACTCACTCAGGAATCAGGAACTCGACCACTATGGCTATGGCGGCTGGCCACATGCGGTTGCGGCCGCCGCCGACTCTCGGGAGGACCTGGGGAGGAACCTGCGCGGGTACGAAAGCAGATTGGTGCGGTGGGCATGCGGCGTCCACGCATTCTGGGCTGGGGTGGCTCATGGCCCATGGGTGCTTCGGCCGCTAGCCTAATCCCACAGCCCACGGGATCAATGAGCCGGACCCCAATGTCTTAGGAACCTGCATGCTATGGCTGATTCCGAATTAGAGTAGAACTCTGGGTCTGTTTAGATCTCCATCAAAGGTTTACAATAATCAGCTAAAAATAATAATAAGATGAAAAGGCTAGACTATGATAGTATATTTAATAAACATTATAAGGAAATCTAAAAGATTGACAATATTAAGGAGCATTCCCATGTACAACGACCTATAAAATGGGGCAACGAACCCCGGGTAAGGGTGTGTGTGGTGAATACATCTATGATCGAAGATTTTTTTTCGCGGCAGGGTCTTTTACCCGTTTTCCCACTAACCGAAGAATAACATCGGGGTGTCCTAATTGTTGCGGAAAGAATACACAAAGTATTACTCAATCCATCTCAAATTATAAGACGTTTGACTTTTTTGGACTTTAAGTTTGACCATTTGTCTTATTCAAAAAATTTGTGCAAAATATCATTTTTTTGTCATGGCTTGGTTTATTAATAAAAGTTCTTCAAGAATGACTTAAAATTGACTAAGTTTGCGCAAATTTTTTGAATAAAGACAAAGTCAAACTTGGGGTAGAAAAAAAGTCAAACGTCTTATAATTTGGAATGGAGGGAGTACATTGTACACCGATGCCGAAGAAAAAAAAAAAGGAAGGTGGAACTTTAAATTTGTAAACATTTGTTCACACGCACTTTGTTTGTGAAACAAAAGCCAAATACTCCCTTCATCCCAAATTATTAGGCATTTCAAGAATCTTGACGGTCAAAGCATATCAAGTTTGACCAAATTTATATGATAAGATAATAACATTTAGGATGTCAAGTAAATATCATTAAATTCTTTGTCAAATATATTTTCATAATATATCTATTTAATGTTATAAATCTTTTTAGTTTTCTCTATAATTTTGATCAAATTTAAAATGTTTGGACTTTGCAAGATTCTTGGAATGCATAGATGGAGTACAAGACAGCGGCTTGGACGAGGAGACGGGCAACGAAAGTCTCTACCGCACGGCAGGGCCCGTAGGCATTGTGGTCTCCCTCCCAAAAATGTGCTCCACCTCATTCCCGGTGCTCATCTGGCTCACGTCAGTGGAATGGCCCTCACTGGCAGCGTTCACATTGTAACCGGAGTAGTACGGCTCGCCACTGCCGCTGCTGCCGCCAGTGTAGTAGCCGCCGACGTTCACATCGCCGGCGCCGGTGGTGCGAGCCTCCTCGAGCTGGAGGCACTCCTGGAGCTGCGCCACGACGTCGGTCATGGTGGGCCGGTGCGCCGAGGACTGCGCGGTGCACTTGAGCGCGACGTCGGCGGCCTTCCACACGCCGTTGACGTCGTGGTCGCCGCGCATGCGCGTGTCCACGACGCCCTCGATGTTGCCCCGCGCCAGCCGCTGCCGCGCCCACTGGATGACGCTCGTCGGCTCCGGCTCGCGCACGACGGCCGCCCGCCCCGTGATGAGCTCCAGCAACACGACGCCGAAGCTGTACACGTCGCTCTTGGTCGTCGGCTGCATCGTATTATGGTACCTGCACGCATTGTCAGTGTTATTAGGAAAGGGAAATGAGATGGGAAGGGGTTTGGTTAAGAGCAGAGTGAATTGTTGGCGTACTCTGGATCAACGTATCCCGGTGTACCAACTAGAGTGTTCGTGGAGACGTGAGTGTCGCTGTCGCGGTCGAAAGCCTTGGTCAGGCCAAAATCGGCGATCTTGGCTTCCAGTTTGGCGTTCAGTAGGATGTTGGCAGCCTTCACATCCCTGTGAATGAGGGACGGGTTGCACCCCTTTGTGTAGATACTCCAGCCCTGCGTGCACATCAGTGTTGTTTATTACCCTAGGATAATCAAAATTTGATAGAAAATTGACAGCAAAAAATCGAAAAAATGAAATTCATAAATGGGTCGTACCTTGCGCTGACTCCACAGCGATTCTAAGCCTCTGTCTCCAGCTCAAGAATCCCCTGCTGCGGCCATTTCCTGTTCCTGCAATGTGCTCTTGTAGAGTGCCTTCTGACATGTACTCGTAGACAAGTGCCATGTAGTCCCCATCCTTGCAGTAACCGATCATAGACACGAGATTCTTGTGATGAATCCGTGTCAAGGTTTTGGGCCTGAATAAGGTAGTGATCATGGTAAGTTAACTTTCGCTGCAAATCTCTACCGGGAAACATGCATGAATTCCATCCACATCTGAAGAACGAAACACTACCTCTGCGAGGAACTCCTTGACGCCCTGCTTGGAAGAATCGGACCGCAGCTTGATAGCCACCTGCGTGCCATCCTCCAAGAAACCATCGTAGACCGAGCCGAAGCCTCCTTTGCCGAGGACGCGCCGGAAGTTGCTCGTGATCACCTCCAGCTCCTTGTACGTGAACCGGCGGTTCTCAAGCTGCAGCGAGCCTGGTGGCGCCGGGCTCAGTGGCGTCTCGTTCTGAGGCTTCACCGCGTTCTTCTTTTGTTTCAGGATGAAGCAGAGTAGCAGTACTACTGATACTGATACCACTACCACCAGAACTACAGGAATGACAATGTAGATGGCTAGCTTGCTCTTCCCTTTCGCCGTCTGACACGAGTTGCCATTCGAGCAAAGGCTTGGATTGTTTCCGTATCTACAAAAAGATGGCAAAATGATTTCTTGGAACGCGAAATGTCAAGCAGTAAATTTCTTGGATAGAAAAACCATATATATTGGAGGATAAGGAAACGACTTTAGATTTAGGGAGCCATCTTGAATCCTTTTGAGAAGTCCAGAGGGAATTGTTCCATTCAGCTGGTTGCTGGTCAAATCTCTGAAACACATACCAAAGAAAATATTCATGCGAGTCAGCGCGTTGCTAACGAACGGTAAGGAATTCACAAGTTAATTAGTGGACTTACAGAACTGTCAGTGAAGATAGTTGCGAAAGGGAGTCAGGAATTGAGCCTGTCAAGTTGTTGTGTGACAGATCCCTGCAAGAACGTGGAAAGATATGTCACCTGCTCACCATTATTTTCTTTCAAATATCTAATGCGAGATATTTTTTTTTTTATAAAAAAGATCAAAGAGCTCGATACTTACAGGTTCTGGACGGCTTTCAGGTTTGCGAAAGAAGATGATATGTCGCCGCTAAGAGCACTGAAGGATAGGTTCCTGAAGAACACACGGTATGGCTCAGTCCAAACACAGCAAGCTCAGTACAAATCTGAGTATTTCGTCAGTGCTTACAAGCCAGTGATTCTTGGAGGGCTTGAAATGGCATAGCTGCACGTCAACCCATCCCACGCAAGAGTCTTGGGAACGCACGGGTCACCCATCCAGTTCTTCTGCACATGATACTTAGCCTTGATCGCCGTGATGGCAGATACTGTCACAATCCACAAAAATAAAGCTTTCAGAAACACTGTCATAGTACTAATCTGCTGTCCTTATTTTTTGCGAAAGAATCTGCTGTCCTTATCTACATGTCTGTCCACTCGTATATATGTGCGTACCGTCCTGGGAGTCCGTGGCGACGTTGGTGGTGGAGATGACGGAGAACAACTCCGCGGCGTTGATGATCGGCGGCAGCGTCGAGTTGGCGGTGGCGTTGATGGAGATGTTGTACCGGGCGAGCCCCCTGTAGGGGTTGGTGTTGAAGATGGCGTCGCTGTAGAGGTACTCCGGCGTGAAGGCCTTGGGGTACCACGGGTTGCCGTTGAGGTTGATGTAGAACTGGCGCGCGGCGCCGGCGGGCAGGAGCTGCAGCTCGGAGAAGTGCATGATGCCGATGTACCCTGGCGTCGGGTCCTGGGCCGCGGCCCGAGTCCCAGCCGAACTCGATCCTCCTCGACCCGTTGCGCGGCGCCACCGCCGTCTGCATCACCTTCGACGGCGCCTCGAAGTTGTCGTTGTCGATGTTCTGCACCCTCTGCGTCGTCGAAACGGAGTTCCAGGTGGCCGTGTCCACCCAGGGTATCCACACCCTGTCGTGTGGGTCGTCGGGGTACCTGACGAGCGCCGTGTCGTCGGTGGCACCGAAGTTGAGCCTGGCGACGAGGACCAGGCCCTGCGTCGCGTTCGCCTGCGGGTAGAGCGTGCTCTTCAGCGGCCGCAGGTCCAGCCCGGAGATGAAGGGCGTCCCGGAGCCGGTGTCCACCAGGCACACCTGCACGGAGCTGTCCGGCACGACGACGATGGCCTCGACGATCACGGCCGAGTCGGCGTCCGTGATGTTCACCGTCGTCCAGTAGTTGACCCCGACATGGAGGTCGAAGACGGGCGGCCGGCTCAGCCCGTCGTAGTTGCCGTACTTGAAGGTGGCACGGAGGAGGTACTTGAGCCCCGCCACGATGGACTGGAGCGTGTAGCAGTTGCGCGGGCTGCCGGCGGCGAAGCTGCGCACGTTGTCGTAGCGCTTCGAGAGCATGGGGTCCACGTACTCGGCCGAGATGTTGTGGTTCGAGCCGGCGTCGCCGTCGATGAAGCCGGCGTCAGGGACGTACGACAGCTTGGTGGTGTCGTCCACGTAGCTCGCCGTCCCGGACATGCCACAGTCTATGTTGATGAAACCAGTGCTGTCAGGCTGTGCGCGAGCTTGGAGGACGCCGGCGACGGACACGACCGTGGCGAGGCAGAGAAGCACCAGCCCCGACGACGACGAGACTGCCGTTGCCATTGTTCGCGGCGTGGATTGCTGCACTGCACATGCAAGCGGCGACTATGATTGCTTGATTAGCCGTGTCAGCACAGCCATCCAGTCCAACTCCGTAGCCGTTGCATACACTGCACGGTGGCAACTTGCAAGTCGTCGACGACGTTGGCTGGCATATACGGGGAAACATACCGGACGAGCCATTAGCAAGTGGGCCATGCATGCTCACATTCGCTTGCCACGTCATCTGTGGCCGGCATGTCAGTGGCCGTTTGTTGTAGTTGGCAGTGGGTCACGTATATTCAAATTCAAATGGGGCGGAGGGTTGACTTTTCTAGGGGCTCGTCAACTGCATTGCTGGGAGCACGACTTGGGTGGCCGTGGCCGACTTCTGAGTCAAAGCACTCTAGGGAGGAGCTCGAGGAAGGAGGAGCCGGGTAATCATCGGCGCCGACCCATCGGCGCCGAAGGGTGCGCCGACCACCCCTTGGTGGGCGGCCCACGGCGTGATCTGGCCCACGGCCCGCCTGGCCCGCAAGGGGGCTCGCCGGAGGCGAGCACGATGCGCGGCCGAGGCGCCGGCGGAGGCGGAGACGACGCCGAGACGGCGGCGGACGACGGCGGCGGGGATCTACTTCAGACCTTCTGTGGGGCTATAGAATGGCGGCGGGGGGAGGTTGGTAGGCCCGGGCGGTCGGCATGGTCGCCGGGCGGCTTAGGTGCGGTTGGCCGTGGTGGGGGCGGTTGGGGCCAGGTCGGGGGGCGCCATGGCCGGAGTTCGAGCTCGGAGCTTGGAGCGGCGGCCATGGATTGCTAGGGTTAGGGTTGGACCGAACCAGAAGAAGACGAGGGGAGGGGAGATGGCGGCCGCCATGTGCGCCCCTAGGGCTCGCCAGCTCCGTGAGCCCTAGGGCGCACGCGGGCGGGGGCGGGCAGCGCGGGGGCGTCGGATGCGGCACGAGGAAGACGATGGCGCGAGGGGAAGAAGGCGGGCGTCATGCAGGCCCTTAGGCGGGCCTTTAGGTGGGCCTGGCCCGGTCGGCGTGGTCGCCAGTGTCGACGCCTAACACGTCCCGGAGGAGCCCGCGCGAGTACCAGCAGCAGATTGGTGGGCATGCGGCCTCCACGCATTCTGGGCTGGGGTGGATCATGGCCCATGGGTGCTTCGGCCGCTAGCCTAATCCCACAGCCCACAGGATCAGTGGGTCGGATCAGTGGGTCAAATTCTTTGGAACCTACTTTGCTAGTTTGCTACGGCTGATTCCGAATTCGCAAAGTCTATCACGCGACTGGTCTCAGCTCTGGCCCGCGACACCAGGGCGCAGGGCCAGCCGAGCAGGCCAACCCCATCCAATGTTACGTCTTCCACTAACCTGCACGGCCTTCATACCTAGCCATTTTTCCAACAGCTCACCATTATTTCTTAGAGCAACTCTAGCCATCACTCAAAAAAATGGACTCCTATTGGACTCCTATTTTCAATTTAAGAGTCAACTTGGAAAAAAATTAAGGGCTTAAATTTATTGCCAAATCCAGCCATCAATCTCAAATTAAGCATTCAAAGTTGGAATCCATGAATAGGAGAGTGGATAGGAGGCTCCTATTTCTAGGGGCTTGGGACAAGATTTTAGGAGGCTTGAAAATGGGAGCTAATTTTTTTTTTTGTTTTGCGAAAAAAATGGGAGCTAATTTAGGAGCCCTATTTTTTACTCAAACTCTAAAAAATTGAATAGGGGCTTGGTTAGGGGCCTCCACTAGAGTTGGTCTTATCTAATACGATAGTACTGGTGATCACTAATACTACTTTATAGATTATTCATTATTGGAGGAGATCCCTCTAACAGATCACTAATAATCTCCTTCAATACATGAGATCTACATGTTACCTGTTAGATAAGTTTTTTTTATACATTTTTCTATTTCTCTCCCTAAAGCGACGTTGAGCATGTCTTCTCCTTTTCCGCCCTAGCTGAGCATGTCTTAATCCGTGGCACCCGTCCCCCGCCACCACATCTTCATCCATGGCACCCGTCCCCCGCCACCACATCTTCATCCGAATTATAACGTGGTCTTGTGGGGATGCACGGAGGGACCACAAATTGGTTATGTTTATTAGCGGATTTGTTTACGTATTTGACTACGGATCGGTCGTCCTACAAATACGTCTTGTAAGCCCCGCGACGAAGAGTTAAGACACTCATTGTATTCCCTGCGTCCTGTAAACTCTCATCATATAGTGAAGAATCGCCGGTTGGTACCCGTGATTTTTTCCCACAAGGGTTTTCCACGTAAAAATCTCTGTCTCGTGTTCGATCTATATTTGTATTATTTTCTAACACCCAGTCCCGACCACTGCGCACACCCGGATGTCGTGGTCTGCTTCTCTTCTCCCTCTTAGAGCAGCTCCAACCAACCAAGCGTCCGGACCAAGGCCGCCGGATCCACCTCGGACCACGGCCTCCAGATCTGGATCTTGGCCGTAGGAGCGAAGCTTTTCCCTCGACCTCCCTCTACCTCTGACCCTCATGTCTTTCACTGGCCACCAAGCCATCTCGTGGAGATATTGGGGATCACAAAAAAATGGTAAAAGGGAGTTGTTGGAGCACTGGACTTGGCTTTGACCATCTCTAGCAGTCCCCGAATCTCACCCGTCCCATCTGGAGGGTCAAACAAGTGCTGATATTGTTGAATCAGAGACTGAATCTCAGCTGGTAAGGAAACCACAGACTGATCTTCAGTGGCAGCATCATTAGTAATCAGGCATACTTGGAGCAGTAATGAATCAGTACCAGCAGAAGAAAGACCTTGCAACACTACAGGTGAATCTTGATACTGAAACTTAAGCCATTTCTGTTTCCAATGGAGCAGCATAGGGCTGTGCAATTCTAGCCAATCCATGCCTAAGATGACATCAAAATGGACTAGTGGAAGGATCTTGAGGTCAGCAGAAAAGACATGACTGTCAATTGTCCACATAGCACCAGACAGAATTCCTTGCATATGCAATATACCTCCTCCGACCCACGAATGGCGAACGAGAATCTTTGAATGACTTTGTTTTTAGAGCTCAACTGCCGTACAATAGTGGTACTAACAAAGGATGAAGTACTGCCAGAATCAAGGAGTATAGTCAGGGGCAAACCTTGCATAGTACCAACAAATTGTATTGTCCTTGGGGCAGGAGCACCAGAAACAGCTGAATGAGAAATAGCCAGACATGCAGTTTCTGCAGGTATTGGTTCAGGTTGTTCAACATATTCTTCATCATCATCATCTTGATAGCAGCCCCAGATGTCCTGTATAGCATGAAGGACTTCAGGTGCACAACGATGGTCACGGCTCCACTTTGCTCCACATTTGTAACAGAGACCCATAGTCCTCTGTCAGCGCCGGGGGCTGTCATCTTGGCATCGTTTTGATTGTTGGGGTGCTTGTTTGGCGGCAGAATAAGCATTGGGCTGCATTTGTTGGAATGTTGGAGCAGCTCTTGGAGTGAACTTCAGATTGAATGCAGTACCATTTGTCAACCCCAGCTAGTCCACCATGGCCTCCTCCTGAACCAAAGCAAGAGTAACGGCAGCATCGAGTGTTTTGGGACGTTGGACAAGCAAAATTGCACGAATCTCATACTTGAGGCCATCAATAAAGCGTGTGACAGAATATGGGATCCACCGCCACAGAGTAGGAAGTAAGCTCGTCTACAAGGGTAGTGAATCAGATAACATATTCATTCTATTGTGGATGTATGTCTGATGTGGTACAGTTTACGCAAGAGTAACTCATGTTGGTCTCGATCGAAACGCTCACTGACCAAATCTCAAAAGTGAAAGGTCCGAATGGCTAGAGGGGGGGGGGGGGGTGAATAGCCTATAAAAATTTCTTACAACAACACTTAACAAGGCGGTTAGTAAATAAGATGGCGTAGTGTTGACATCTCTTATTGTATACTTTTATATGTCAACTAAACATGAAATAAGGGCATAAAATGAATATCCACATAGACTTAGGGCTTACACTGACAAATTTCCACGAGTTTTGGTGAATTATATATTTTTAGGGATTAAACAGGAAAAGCCCAGAGTTTGAAAGCCCTACGACACAAGAACGTATCCGTAACGTATCCGAACTTGAAACCCACGTAAGAACATTCCAGAAGACACCAGAGACAACACAGAAGAAAGTGGGACCCACCTGGCAGACCCCCAGGGCGGCCACGCCTAGGGCCCAGGGCGGCCGTGCCCTGGCCCCACCTGTCAGCCACGTCCACCTATGTCGGCTCCAAACCGCCTATGAGGAGTAATCTTGTCCATCTATCAAGGTCGGTTTGATCCAATGGCTACGGTTCATCGCCTGGGGCTATATAACCAGACCCCCTGACCCCTGGGTGAAACCCTGATTCAGTTCCAATTCATTCAAGCCAGGCAAAAGTAGAAGAGAGCTTCTCCACCAGAGATTAGGGTAGCTACTTGTCTAGTTCTAGTTCTTCTAGTTCTAGTTCCTCTAGTTAAATTAGCAAGTCGATTCAAATAGAGTTTGGGTGTGCCAACCCGAGGATTCTCGATCTTCAAGTCATCACGGTATTATCTTGTATCCATGACTTTATTCTATTTCAATATTAAGTGTTGGTTTGCTATGTTCTTAGTTTATTCTAGTAGTATATTTGATATGGTCATGATTAATTATGAGTTCATGTATCTATTCGTAGAGCGCCTAATTCAAATCTCGAGTGGGTTAGGTGATAGAAATAATTATGTAAGCATGGTGCTTAGATATGATCTATCTCGGGTGCATCTTATAACTGGGTTGTGTGGTAGATCGCGGGTGTGATATTCTGTTGAGTCCTTTGTAATCCACCCCTCGGTTATAAGACTAGTTGAACATGGTTTTGAGGATTATCTTGCTTTGTTCCGATTCTCCTTATAAATCTTCAGGATGCATAGATTCATAGTTGTTATGCTATATATGATAATATAGGACCTAGGGTAGATGTTTGACTTAGTAGATTTAATACTAACATAAGAATTCTATCTCTTAACGTAGTCCATGTTAGTTTGAGTAGTGAGTAGTCTATGCCTATATCTCTCGTGTGTTATCTTTGCCTTTGATTATCAATTATCATATCATTATTGGCTTACCCCGCTAAAGTAAGTGCTAGTGACCGAATCTCTCATAAGTATGCTAGCTAATAATCATATCGACCATCCTTATATTCCTCTCTCGTGGTAGAATTATAAATGATAAACTGGATCCCTCCCGGTGAAATGTGACAAATGTTATTTTTTATCGTAAGCGCTGCGGATAATTTAATGATAGATATATTTGTTCTAGAGAAGATCGCAAACCAAGTACACATAGCACACATACATTTCTACCATTACTGGCGGGGATGACAACCTAGCCTATGGTAAAGCTAAGAGATGGAGAAACACCGAGTGTCTCTCGGCTCATATGGCCTTAGGTGAGATTAATTCCACCTATTGGTTGTAGTGATGTTAAGAAGTACCAACAAGCATTTTGGCGCCGTTCTTCGGGGAGGAAATAATGGCTAACTAGAGATATTATTAGAAAGAAACTTATGATGAGGTCTAAACTAGGCACGCTACTTTATTTGGATTACCCTTGTTTTTCTTTTGTTTATATTTTATACGGGGTTTATCATAAAGGATTGATTGAGATTCACTTCACTTCATTCATCAGAATAAAGTCAATCAAGAGGAAGCTTACAATCAGTTTTTTTTGAGGCTATGGGTGAAAGGACATTACGAGAGTTCTCTCGCTCCAAGCATTGAGAACATTCGCACCGGACCCGGTACTTCAAACTAATAATCTTGAGTTTGAGCTCAAGCCCAGCTTCATCAACATGGTTCAAGCTACTCTATTCAGTGGAAGGATACATGAAGATGCACGCTCTCATCTTTAGAATTTTCGGAGATTGCCAACACCTTCACAATCAAGGGCGTTTCCCCGAGATATCATATTACTACGCCTATTCCCATTCTTGACGGGAAAAGCGAAGTTATGGTTCTACGCTAACAAAGAAGAAATCAAGACATGGGATGAATGTTCAAAAGCCTTCCTATCAAAATTCTTCCCTATAGGCAAAACCAATGCCTTACGAGGAAAAATCACTAATTTTCGCCAGTTAAGGGAGAATCAATTCGAAGCATGGGAACGTTTAGAAGAATATATATCGATTGCCCCCATCATGGAATGGAAGATTGGTTACTCCCTGCAAGGATTTTATCATGGATTATCAAGAAAAGCTCAAGAGCATTTAGATGCACATTTGGAGGATTATTTTTGTCACTCACTCTTGGGAAAGTTGAAGCACATATGGGCAAAATATCGAGAAAACCAAGGCTGGTCCCAAGACATCACTCAACACTCCCATCAAATTGAAGAAATACCAGAAGAAGTAAATGCAATATCAACCAAGATGGATGTGTTATTGAGCTGGCTTGAACAAAGAGGCAATTACAAGAAGGATCGTCGGGCTTTACAAGATTATATCGATTTAGCATCGATTCAAGCCTAGCCGTTCACAATTCCATTACATAACACAATCAAGACAAGGATGGAATTCACAACCTCGATCCAACTACCAAGGTAAGTACCAAGGTAATATTCCTAAGCAACCATCTTTAAGAGAGTTAATTGAGGAACAAGCTAGAATTAATGATGATTTTTCTAAGAAGCTTGTTGCTAATGATAAAGTTTTAGAAGATATAAATCTTAAGATGGATAATTTTTTAGTTGCTTTAAAAGATCAATTTGCTTATAATAAAAAGATAGAATCACAAATAGCAAACTGTTTTGTCGCTATGCATGCTACCGCTAACCATGAGCAGGTACACAATGTCACAACTAGACGTTGTAAATCCACACGTGATCCACCGTACCTAGGAAGAACAATAGAAAAGCCGGTGAGAGCACCACCAGCAACACCAACGGTACCACCAGTACTATTGGAAGAAGAAGAAAAGGGTGATGAAATAGAGATTTTGGCTCAGAACCCTCAGATGATGAAAGATTTTCATGATACAAACCTCTTACCATATCCTAGAAGACAACGTAAACCCCAAGTGGATGAGCGGTTTGGAAAATTTGTAGAGGTAATTCGAAGTTATATATCAATATCCCTCTACTTGATGCTTTACAGGTCCCGACCTACGCAAAGTATCTTAGAGAAATTTTGAACAAGAAGAGACCACTACCCACTATGGAGGTGATTAAGTTAACAGAAGAATGTAGGGAGGCCATCCTCAACGAGTTACCCAATAAGAAGAAAGATCCAGGATGCCCCACCATTGATTGTTCCATTAGAGATCAATATTTTGATAATGCACTTTGTGATCTTGGAGCAAGTGTCGTTGTAATGCCAAAGTCCGTCTTTGACAAACTCGGGCACACGGATCTAGTTCCAACTTCAATTTCTCTCGCAACTAGCGGATCAGTCCATCGATATCCATCGGAATCGCCGAGAACATACCGGTTAAAATTAGAGGATTCTTCGTGCACTGTGGACTTTGTAGTTTTGGATATGCAACCAGATTCAAGAGTTTCGATCATTCTCGGAAGACCTTTTCTCGAAAGCACGGCTAATGCACACATTGATGTCACAAATGGGAAATCATATTCAACCTAAATGGAAAGGAAGAGAAATTTGCCTTCAAACCAAGACCGAGCCTCGCTCTTGGTAGATATGATTGAAAAAGGAGATTTGTCATCACCACCTCTGGTAACGGAGGATGCACCCGATAATTAAAAGAATTGGAGAGTCCGGTTCAGTGGACTTTAAACTACGAACCCTCGCCGAAGGTACGTCGGTAATTACCCTTAATTACTTTATGCATTACATATTTACTTTTACAATACATTAGAAAATCAAATGCCCCATATAAATAATTTTGTGGAGTGTTAAAAGCCATGAAAGTATTTATTGTGGTGGCCTAAAAATATTTATTCTTGCATTCCCATATTTATTTCCTGCATTTTATACTAAAATACCAAAAATATTTTCATCTAGTGGTGGACCCTACTTGTCATACACTCAATTTCCTATTTCACCTAACTTGGATAAGACATTACCCACTCAAAACCTCCACCTACCTCCATTCACCTTGCCTACATCCTTTTCCACCGCAAAACCCACCTAACTTCCTTTGCCTCGAAGCAAGTAACATGCGGGATGGAGGAGATGGAAGGTGGGCCCACCACCAGGGGGGCCGCGCCCCCCTCTCCCCTATAAAAACCCGGACATCCCTCGGTTTTCCTCACCTCTCCATTCCGAGCTTCCGGTTTCAGTTCGAGATTCGTAGTTCATCATTCCGCAGAGCTTTGGCCTAGTTGAGAGAGGAGAGAAAGAAGTAGTAGTTCTTGAGTAGTAGTAAAGTTCTTGAGAAAGAGAGAGAGATTTTGTTACGTAGTAGTAGAAGAGAGCAAGAAGAGTTAGAGGAAATGCTGTCCTAGTAACTAAGCTAGATTAAAACTTTGCTAGGGGAAGTTCTCGTCAAAATAAAATCAACCGTGTATTCTCTTTTCGGACGACTAACCCCTGGACGACTAACTTTGGACAGCTAACCCCTGATTTTTCTAACCCCTTTACTAGTGCTTTGCTTTGTTTTTATTTTGTTTTGTTTTGTTTCGTGATTGTTTTGCAGAATGGGTATCTTGATTTGGCCGGAGATCAAAAAACGCTTAGCGGGGAGGGCTCCTCTTCAAGAGCCCAATCCGAGATGAGTTTCGAGACATAAACCCCACCAACTCCAGCACCTAAGATCCTGATGACCGACAGTGATCTCGGGTTGTATGGTGAACAAGAGTTGGCAAGGTACAAAGACATGAAGAACCGAACTTTCACGCACACGCCGGTACTTGACCCCGACTTTATGCAAATGAGGTATGGATTCTGAATTTAATTTGATTTTCAACATTATGGGGTGGCGAGATTTTTGGAAAATTTCTGAGCAGGGTTCTAAGCTTTTAACCCTCGAATTTCTTTGCACTTTGCGCGTTACAAATGAAGGAATATCTTTTAGACTCTTTAGAGAAGAGCATTTTCTTAGCTGGAGAGGTTTGAGCAATGCCCTTGGCTTTGAACCGCTTGCGCTTTTACACTAGATGATGTTTTGCCGATTTTAACCACTTGACATGCGGAAGGATCTTTCCAACAAAGATTCCTTCCAGGATGCCAAAGCCATTGACATGCACATACCTACCCTCCGCTTTTTGCACAAATGGATGTGTTTCACCTTGTTCCCAAAGAATGAAAATAGGATTGTTAGAGCAGGAGACTTGCAATTAATGTATGCTGCTATTAAAAGAAGACAAGTCTCCCCTGTTATTCTCATGGCACAACATTGGCTCAACTTACCCAAGTTGGTAGGAGTCTTGGAAAATGCCTCTTTTGCTTTTATAGGAAGAGAACGGGCGTTGATAGGCTATGCATACTTCAAACAAGCACACATGGTGAAAAGGGTTGGAAGTGTTTACTATATGAAACATCCTACTATTGGGGATATCCGATTACCTAACCCGGATCTGTCCCTCTATCGAGCACAATCCTTTTTGATGAATGAACAGGCACGACCAGTGAACATGCAGAGGACCATGCCTCAACGCCAAGCCACCGCACATGAACCAGTTTGGATGGGCGCAGACCCAAATCCACAAGGGGCAGCTTTCATAGGATATCAGGACTGGGGACAACCTGGGCGATCCCATGCCCACTACGGCCAGTTCCCATCGGAAAGCCCAAGTGAACAATCCGGAGACGCACGCATCCGTCGCGAGTCCTACCGTGGGAGTGGATACTTCCACAACACAGCAGGTACATCACGCCACGAGGAATACCCTCGTGAATACGAACTAGCTCGCAACTCTTTTGCAGGTTTTGGACAACCAGAAGCACGGCTCCTCCACGGGCTCTACAAAGACCGGCCCAAGGGATCTGGCGAGGACCGGACCGCCCACCATCGGGAACAGAGAGCATGGAACGCTAGGGCGACCGGAGCATCTCCAACATCCAAGATACGCTGGGTTACCACACCGACCACCGCACACAATCACAGGGAGCAGGCGTGGATGTCGCCGTTAGAACACACCCACATCAAAGATCAAGCTTGGGGAAGGCTACCCCCCGCTCGACCGACTGTAAGTCTCAACCACACGGTATTTATCTATTTATCTACTTATTTATTTCTCTATTTTTTTTTATTTAAGTTTGCTTAAGGTTTGGTTTGCTAAAAAAAAAATGGAAAAATGAAAACAAAATAAAAAGAGTGTGTACAAAAGTTTGCTTTTAATTTTGCTTGAATAAATAACAAGAGCTAGACACAAACTATCTGTATGAAAATGATGAATAGTTGCTCTGTTTTACTTTCTTACAAGTGCCTAGCATTGGTTTAGAGTTCTCCCAATTTATGGACACAACTGTTTAAATCAAGATTTGCCTTGAACTTGAAATTTTGTGGGAGCATACATCTAAACTAGTCTAAGTCATTGACGGATATGATATGAGAAAGTCTGAGCTGCTATTTATCTTGTTCCTAGTGACACTAAATTCGGAGATTTGATTGCGAAAAAAAATCCTAAAATCATTATATGATGGGTTTCCTACATGACAGAGAGCATTAAATTCCTACCACGACCATATAAATGATATTAGATAGGAAAACACCATTTTATTGACTACTTGCTTTGCATTGAGTTTTGGCAACCATTTGTGACCTTTAGGAACTTGTCATACAAAATCCACACTCCACTTATATATACTACTTCTAATCAGGAAGTAGACAATCGCCATGTTTGCTAGCCTTGAGGGAAAATGTTTTACTCCTACCATGGGAGTGAACACCAAAAATATTTTCCCTCTATAATTCCAGAAACCCTATTCATGCTCCTTGTATTTCATTATCTCTCAAACATTATTGTTGACAAAAAAAGGAACTTGGGGCAATGCTAAAAAAAATTAATAAAGAGAGTTGAAAAAAAAATGGACAAGTGTCCGATATAAAAACAATGGGTACTTAGATGCCCGCCTCTCTGCGAAAAAAAAGAAGAAAGAAAAAAAAAAGAGAAGAATAAATGCTAGCCCAAGTTCTCTTTTATGTCTTGAAAAAAAAATTCCAAACGAGAGATCAATTTCTTCAAAAGGAGCATAGTAGAATTAGGATGATTACATTCCATTTTCACCATATATCCGCCTCACATATACATCCCATACACCTACATTGTATGACTTGTTCTTTTGGATCCATTGTTTGACTTTACGATATATGCTTTGCAAGTATGTATAGGCTGTCTCCCAGCTATGAGCTCCACATATAAGACTTTAGAAATAGGGTGAGAAAAGGCATGGTAAACCTGCCATGTTCCACAAATACCACATATTTTAAGAGAGAAGGCACCACATCATTGCCTTGGTGAGGATCCAAAAATACCACATATGAGAGACTTGAAAGGGTCATACAATGAAAACTCTGAGTTTTATTTTGAAAATATTGAAAACTCCGGAACAGAGGTGAATCAAAGAGCTTGAGACATAGTGCTTGACTAACTTGTTCTATCTTTCAATCACCCAAGATTTTAGTGCAGGTAAAAGCCTCATATTTTTCAGGTAATATAGGTGAGTTGGAAGGTTAGAATGGTTTCACCCTTTCTTGGAGAAGAACTTTTTATCAATGATCATGTGTATTTGTGAGGGAATAAAACATCGTAGCAACTCTTGATCCATTGTTAAGTTTGACTTTGTTAGCGACTAGCAAAGGTTAAGCTTGGGGAGCTTGTTGACATCTCTTATTGTATACTTTTATATGTCAATTAAACATGAAATAAGGGCATAAAATGAATATCCACATAGACTTAGGGCTTACAGCGATGATTTCCATGAGTTTTGGTGAATTATATATTTTCGAGGGATTAAACAGAAAAAAACCCGAGTTTGAAAGCCCTACGACACAAGAACGTATCCGTAACGTATCCGAACTTGAAACCCACGTAAGAACATTCCAGAAGACACCAGAGACAACACAGAAGAAAGTGGGACCCACCTGGCGGACCCCAGGCGCGTGCCCGGCCCCACCTGTCATCCACGTCCACCTATGTCGGCTCCAAACCGCCTATGAGGAGTAATCTTGTCCATCTATCAAGGTCGGTTTGATCCAATGGCTTCTGTTCATCGTTCTCGGGGCTATATAACTGCACCCTCGACCCCCGGGTGAAACCCCGATTCGATTCAATTCATTCAAGCCAGGCAAAAGTAGAAGAGAGCTTCTCCACCAGAGATTAGGGTAGCTACTTGTCTAGTTCTAGTTCTTCTAGTTCTAGTTCCTCTAGTTAAATTAGCAAGTCGATTCAAATAGATTTGGGTGTGCCAACCCAGGATTCTCGATCTTCAAGTCATCACGGTATTATCTTGTATCCATGACTTTATTCTATTTCAATATTAAGTGTTGGTTTGCTATGTTCTTAGTTTATTCTAGTAGTATATTTGATATGGTCATGATTAATTATGAGTTCATGTATCTATTCGTAGAGCGCCTAATTCAAATCTCGAGTGGGTTAGGTGATAGAAATAATTATGTAAGCATATGGTGCTTAGATATGATCTATCTGCGGGTGCATCTTATAACTGGGTTGTGTGGTAGATCGCGGGTGTGATATTCTGTTGAGTCCTTTGTAATCCACCCCTCGGTTATAAGACTAGTTGAACATGGTTTTGAGGATTATCTTGCTTTGTTCGATTCTCCTTATAAATCTTCAAGGATGCATAGATTCATAGTTGTTATGCTATATATGATAATATAGGACCTAGGGTAGATGTTTGACTTAGTAGATTTAATACTACATAAAATTACGTCTCTTAACGTAGTCCACGTTAGTTTGAGTAGTGAGTAGTCTATGGCTATATCTCTGTGTGTTATCTTTGCCTTTGATTATCAATTATCATATCATTATTGGCTTACCCCTGCTAAAGTAAGTGCTAGTGACTAAATCTCTCATAAGTATGCTAGCTAATAATCATATCAGCCATCCTTATATTCCTCTCCGTGGTAGAATTATAAATGATAAACCTGGATCCCTCCTCGTGAAATGTGACAGTGTTATTTTACTTGTGCGCTTGCGGATAATTTAATGATAGATATATTTGTTCTAGAGAAGATCGCAAACAAGTACACATAGCACACATACATTTCTACCATTCGCTTTGGGGATGACAACCTAGCCTATGGTAAAGCTAAGAGATGGAGAAACACCGAGTGCCTCGGCTCATATGGCCTTAGGTGAGATTAATCCCACCTATTGGTTGTAGTGATGTTAAGAAGTACCAACACGTAGCAATAAAGCAATGCTTCTCACTAGCTATGCAAGCCTCCTAGCAATTCTAGTAATTCTACAATCTCTAGATACACACAATAGCTAGGTTGCAAGGTTACTCCTAGGTGATCAAGTATCTCTAATTAGTTCTACCACTAGGAGCTAACGAGGCTAAGCAAACTAAACAAACTACACAAAGTAAACTAGCAAAGTAATGCGAAGGTGTGCTAGAATACAATACCACCGCGGAGAGTAGAGGATGTAGCCAATCACCGTGATCAATAAGAAATCTCCAACGAGCTCAAACAATAGACACGATGATTTTTTACCGAGGTTCACGTGTTTGCCGACACGCTACTCCTCGTTGTGGCGATGCACCCACTAGATGTTCCACAAGCTTAATGGCCGGTGCCAAATCCCACGGTGGGAGCTCAATGAAACAATCACTAGAGGGGATCCACAAGCCACAAGCAATCCACTAGTGATGCCTTTCGCGAATCTCCAGCGGAGTAAGGCTCAACCCCTCACAAGTCCACCGGTGTGGCCTCGAACAAGCTCCAATCGAGCTCAACACCGCCTCAACCTCCAAGCCGCTAGGGAACCAAGCAAATTCCCATGAGAAACGAAATCCCATAGCTCCTCCAAGGATGAAGTGCCTCTAGATGCAATCAACAATGCAATGCACTTCAATCTCTCTCAATCTCACCCAAGATTCGAAGTTAGGATGAAGAGATGAGTGGAGTGGAGTATCTCAAGCTCTCAAGGGTGTTAAAGTGTTCAAATGTGTAAGAGGGAGCTCATGTACCCGGCCAACCAAGTATATATAGAGCCCACTCAAAAATAGAGCCGTTGGTGCACAAACTGCACTTTCTGCGTGTTGACCGGACGCACCGACCGGACGCGCCCATGCGTCCGGTCATGCTTCCGGTCACAACCGACAGACCACGTGGCCCCACTGCAGACAACCTAGAAGCATGCGACCGGTCGCAGCTTTCGGTGGTGACCGGACGCACCAGCCGGCCAAAGGGCCGATTCCAGACCTTACTGGAATTGACCGGAACCAGGCTGACCGGACGCTCCGGTCAAAAGTCCAGCGTCGGGCGTCCGGGCCACGGCGTCCGGTCGGCCCCTTTCTGCGAAATTCGTCATCTTGTTGTCGCCTTTACTTCAACCTTGCTTCACCTCTTGCCATAAGTTGCCAACACGTCGAGGATGATCTCAATATCATGTATGTTAGCATATCACAATCGAATAGGCAAGAACGAAGTTAGTGCTCTCAATCCTAAATGCAACATGCAAGTCAATATGGACCTAGAGGCACTTTGTCATTGGATTAGCCGTGACATTCCCTTTTGATAGTCGGCTATCTATCCTAAATGTGATCACACTCTCTATAGTGTCTTGATCACCGAAAGAAAACCCTATCAAGTTATACCTTTGCCTTGATCTCCAGGTTTTCTCCAAACCGACAACCGAGCTCGATTATCCATCATCAACGTCCATATTCATGATCATCATGCTCCACGTCATCCATGCAATCCTATCTCTTAAGTCACACTTAGAGCAAAGGATTAGCATAACAAGGTGTCATCATTATTAGTGATAGCTTGTACCTTGGTGGCCTTAGCCATGAAGCATGAAGAGGGTGTGTCAAATAGAGAAATCTTCTCATGCATAGAAACATGTGCATGACCCTTCTTCTTGCTCTTCTTCTCATCTTCTTCATCACTTGATGAAGATGAAGTATCACTATCCCATGTAGCCACAAGAGATTCATTCTTCTTCTTGGCCTTGTGAGATGTGTCATCCTTCTCATTCTTCTTTTTGTTCTTCTTCCTTGCCTTGGAGATGCCCTTCTCATCATCACTCTCATAGGGGCACTTGGCAATTAGATGCTCGGTGTCATGGCATCTAAAGCACTTCATGTTGTCCTCATTCTTCTTTGGTGAATGCCTCTTCTTCTTTGAGATGTAGCCCTTCTTTTTCATCATCTTGCCAAGCTTCTTCACAAAGAGAGCCATGTGCTCATCCAACTCACTTCCACTAGAAGATGAGCCATCCTCCTCATCACTAGACTCCTCCTTCTTCTTGCTCTTGCCCTTGGACGATGAGCTAGCCTTGAGTGCCAAGCTCTTCTTGTCATCTTTCTTGTCCTCCTCTTCCTTCTCTTTCTTCTTGCCTTTGTTGACCAACTCAAGCTTCTTCTTGTCATCTCTATATGAGTCGTCGGTCATTACTTCATCAAGCAATTGGTTAGGTGTCAAGTCCTTCAAGTTTGTTCTAATAAGAACGGTGATCAACATCACAAACCTCCCCGGCAAGCATCTCAAGAACTTCATGTTGAAGGTCTTGTCCTTGATGTCTTCTCCCAGTTGAAATCTCATGTTTGGTTTTGGAAATTGATGACGACACTTGTGGACTAATCCTTTGCTCTAAGTGGATGATTTGAGAAAGGATTAGGTTGATGACAAGGAGCATGATGATCATGAACATGGACAATGATGGTCGACATGATGGATCGTCAAGCTCGGTGATCGGCTTGAGAGGAACCCGGGAGATCAAGGCAAAGGCATCTTGATAGGGTTTTCCTTTCGGTGATCAAGACACGATAGAGCGTGTGATCACATTATAGGATAGATAGCCGACTATCAAGAGGGGATGCCACGACAATCCTTGCATGAAGTGCTTCTAGGTCCATATCGACTTGCATATTGCATTTAGGACATGAGAGCACTAACTCGATCTTGCCTAACATCTCGACGTGCTAACATTGGTGATAACGTGATCATCTTGGACGTGTTGGCAACACATGGCAAGAGGCGAAGCAAGTTTGAAGCAAAGAGCAAAGAAAAAGAAGAATATGCTGTTGTTTTGAAGTGACCGGATGCGCCGCCTCGGCCGGGACGCGACCGGCCGGTGGTTCCGGTCAAGGCGTCGCGTAGAGCTCGCAGCCACGTTTTGGCCGGACGCACCGACTGGAAGCCGGACCGGACGCTTCCGGTGGTGACCGGATGCGTCGACCGGACGCACGGAGGAAGGGCGCCAGCTGTGGGCCCATCGCTTGTCTGTAGCGACCGGAAGCACCGACCAGGACCCGACCCAGGACGCTGGTGGTTCCGGTCGATCTAAGTCCGGTCGGTCGCAGAAGGCAAATTTTTTTTTGGAGCAACGGCTCCATTTCGAGAGGAGCCCTATATATACTTGGTTGGCTGGTTCCTTAGGCTCTCTCTTGCACATTTGAACACTCTAACTTGCTAGTGAGCTTGTGAGACTCCTCTCCACTCATCTCCTCATCACTAATTCGGATTCTTGGTGAGATTGAGAGAGATAGAAGTGCATTGCTTGCATCGGTTGCATTTAGAAGCACTTCATCCTTGGAGAAGCCGCGGGATTCTTGTTTTCTTGGGAATTTGCCCGGTTCCCTAGCGGCTTGGAGCAAGAGGCGGTGTTGAGCTCAAGTGGAGCTTGTTTGAGGCCACACCGGTGGTGATTGTGAGGGGTCGTTCCTTACCCCGTGGGAGATTCGCAAAAAGGAGCACTAGTGGATTGCTCGTGGCTTGTTGGACCCTCTCTTGTGATCGTTTGCTTGAGCGCCCATAGGGGTTTTGGCACCGGCCATTAAGCTTAGCACACGTCAAGTGAGTGTGTCGCCACAACGAGGACTTAGCGTGCCGGCAAGCACGTGAACCTCGGTAAAAATCATCGTGTCAATTGTGTGCTTGCTCGTTGGAGATTTCATATTGATCACGGTGATTGGCTTCCACCTCTACACTTCATCGTCGGTATATCGATCACCCTCTCTAGCATTTACTTGATATACTTGTGTAGTTTTGCCTAGGTTGTTTAGTTGCTTATCTTGCTAGAATTGTTAGCTCCTAGTTGGTAAACTAGTTAGAATCACTTGTTCACCTAGGAGTAATATAGCGACCTAGCATTTGTGTGGACTTAGAGATATTAGAAATATCATCTTTTGCTTGTGGCTTGCATAGATAGATTGTAGCACCGCTCATTTAGCTTCGCCTCCTTATTTACTAATCCGGTGCTTAGTGTTGTTGCAAGAATTTTAATAGGCTATTCACCCCCTCTAGCCATTAGGACCTTTCAAGTGGTATCGAGCTAGGCACCGTTATTTGTGAGGCTTAACATCCTACGGTGACAAAATGGTAATGATGTTTCATGTCAACAACACCAAGAAGGCGCCACCTTTCGATGGCATAAATTTTGCCTATTGGAAGGTTAAGATGACCGCACACCTCAAGTCAATCAATAAGAAGTGTGGGTTGTCACGGAGAACAAGTTTGAGGTTGCAAAGCCCAATGAGCCAACCACCGCCGAAGAGAAGAAACTATATGCCAATGATGTGGCCGTGAGTGCTTTCCATGAAGCATTCAATGATCGAGTCTTTGAGCAAGTCAAGTCTCTCACAATTGCTCATGAGATTTGGAAGAAGCTTGAAGAATGCTATGAAGGTACCGAAGGCGTCAAGCAAGCCAAAGCATATATCAAGCTTGAGCAATTCAATAGCTTCAAGATGGAAGAAGATGAGAGCGTGCGGAGATGTTTCACCGCATGCAAGTGTTGGTAAATGATCTCAATGCTCTAGGAGAAGAGATCAAGGATAAGACCTTCAACATGAAGTTCTTGAGGTGTTTGCCGGAGAGGTTTGGGATGTTTATCACCGTGCTAGTGAGGACAAACTTGAAGGATTTGACTCCCAACCAATTGCTTGATGAGGTCATGACCGATGACTCCTATAGAGATGACAAGAAGAAGCAAGAGCTCATCAACAAGGCAAACAAGAAAGTCAAGGATGAAGAGAAGAAAGAGGACAAGAAGAGCTTGGCACTCAAGGCTAGCTCATCATCCAAGGGCAAGAAGAAGAAGGAAGAATCAAGTGATGAAGAGGATGGCACCTCTACAAGTGGGAGTGAAGTTGATGAACAATTGGCCCTCTTTGTGAGAAGATTGGGCAAATATGTGAAGAAGACATACATCAACAAGAACAAGAAGAAACAATCATCCAAGAAGAAGACCAAGGATGGCAAGAATGAAGGCAACATGACATGCTTTCGTTGCCATGATGATTGTTACTTGATTGCCGAATGCCCATATGATAGTGATGATGAGAAGGGCATCAAGAAAGCAAGGAAGAAGAATGATGCCAAGAATGAGAAGGAGAAGAAGCCCAAGAAGAAGAATGAGTCACATGTGGCTATATGGGATAGTGATGGCTCATCCTCTTCAAGTGATGAAGAAGAGGAGAAGAAGAGCAGCAAGAAGAAGGGACAAGCTCACCTTGCTATGCATGACAAGATCTCCCTCTTCGACACTCCTTCCTCATGCTTCATGGCTAAGGCCACCAAGGTACAATCTATCACTAGTGATGATGATGATGATAGTGATAGTGATAGTGATGATGAGGAGAAAACACTCACTAGGGAGGAATTGCAAAGCATGCTTGATGATTGCATTGTTATGTTCAAGCAAAGTAGAAAGGAATGCAAGGGCTTGCGTAAAGGAAACAAAGAGCCTTAAGCAAGAACTTGGTGAGCTTCAGGCATCTTATGAGAGTCTAGAGGTAGACCATAAGAAGCTTGAGAAATCTCATTCTAAGTTAGAGAAAGCTCATTCCTCTCTACTTGATGAGCACAAGTTGTGCCAAATTGTTGAAAATGTTGATACATCCAATGCAAGCATCATATGTGACATTCTAGTTGATGAATCAACACCCAAGTGTGAGACCACCACTAGCATTATCACTAGCACATCCATCACTTGTGAGGATAATGAAAACCCTATGCTTATTCATGAGAATGCTTGTTTAAAGAGGGAAGTAAAGGAGCTCAATCACTCCTTGGCTAAGGCCTATGGCGGTGAGGACCGCTTGCTTATGTGCTTGGGTAGCCAAAGGGCATCCTTATACAAGGAGGGCTTAGGCTATATCCCCAAGAAAGGCAAAGCCGCCTATGTGACTCACAAGACTCGTTTTGTGAAGAACAATGGTAGCTATTGCAAAGCTTGCAAGCAAGTTGGTCATGTAGAGCAAAAGTGCATGAACAAGAGGACCAATGTTACTTCTATCAAGCTTGATCATTCTTATATGCTTGTAAAGAAGAATAATGGTGTTCGTGCTAGGTACATTGGTACACCATGGATGGGCTCAAAGAAGAAAGCCATTTGGATACCAAAGGCCTTGGTGACTAACCTTGAAGGACCCAAGCAACATTGGGTACCTAAGAAGAATTGATCTTTGCTTGTAGGTCAATTATCGTGCCGGAGGAGAGCATTGGATAATGGATAGTGGGTGCACTCAACACATGACCGGGGATTCTAATATGTTCAAGTCTATTAGCATCAAGGGCATTGATGAATATGAATCAATCACATTTGGTAATGACAAGAAAGGCAATGTGTTGGGACTAGGCAAGATTGCTATCACTCAAGAGAAGAGCTTATCAAAAGTGTTGCTAGTTGATCATCTTGATTACAATCTATTGTCGGTCTCTCAACTTTGTGACCATGGCTATAAATGCATATTCACAAGCAAAGAAGTTGAAGTGGTTAGTGGTGATGGTGCAAACATGATCTTCAAGGAATTTAGATATGGTGATCTCTACCTTGTTGATTTCAACTCAAAGGAAGCCAAGTTGACAACATGTCTACTCTCAAAGGCTAGCAAAGGGTGGTTGTGGCATAGAAGGCTTGGTCATGTTGGAATGAAGCAATTGAACAAGTTGATGAAGCATGACTTAGTTAGAGGCTTGGATGATGTGAAGTTTGAGAAGGACAAACCTTGTAGAGCATGTCAAGCCGGCAAACAACATGGCAATGCACATCCAACCAAGAGCACAATGAGTACAAGCAAGGCATTTGAGTTGCTACACATGGACTTGTTTGGGCCAACATCATACTCTAGCATTGGTGGCAACAAGTATGGTTTTGTCATAGTTGATGACTACACTAGATACACATGGGTGTTCTTCTTACATGACAAGAATGATGTGTTTGAGCTTTTCAAGACATTTGTCAAGAGGGTTCAAAATGAGTTTGAGACATCCATCAAGAAGATTAGAAGTGATAATGGTAGTGAATTCAAGAACACAAGAATCGAAGAGTTGTGTGATGAGCTTGGAATTGGACATCAATTCTCACCAACCTACACTCCACAATCAAATGGTGTAGTTGAGAGGAAGAATAGAACATTGATTGAAATGGCAAGATCAATGCTTAGTGAATACAATGTTAGCCATTCCTTTTGGGCTGAAGCAATCAACACGGCTTGCTATTGTAGCAACCGTCTCTATTGCCATGGAATGCTTGGCAAGACACCATATGAGTTACTGAATGGAAGGAAGCCCAACATTGGTTACTTTAGAGTCTTTGGTTGAAAATGCTACATTTTCAAGAAAGGCACAAGATTGGGCAAGTTTGATAAGAAATGTGATGAAGGGTTCCTTGTTGGATATTCAACCACAAGCAAAGCATATAGAGTTTGGAACTTGGGTAGTGGCAAGCTTGAAGAAGTTCATGATGTTGAATTTGATGAAACCCAAGGCTCTCAAAATGAAGTTGAAAATCATGATGATGTGAGTGGTTCCAACTTGGAGAATGCCATGAGAAATATGGATATTGGTGACGTTCGCCAAGGCAAGTTGATGATGATGAAGATACTCCATTGCCTACAACTTCGGTTGAAATCAATGCAAATGAAGCTAACACTAGTGGTACTCAAGATGAAGTTCAAGAGCAACAAGCTAGTCCATCTCCTCATCCTAGTCATCAAGTGCAAGTGATGCAACCATCCAACATTGCAAGGGATCACCTAATTGATCAAATTGTTGGTGATATCAATAGTGGAGTGGTTACTAGAAGAAGACTAGCATCTTTTGTGCTCACCATGCCTTTGTAGCACAAGAAGAACCGGAGAACATTGAAAATGCACTCAAGAAGGAAGATTGATTAATGCCATGCATGAAGAGTTGAACAACTTCAAGAGGAATGATGTATGGGAATTGGTGGAAAGGCCAAAGGACTATAATGTGATTGGAACTAAGTGGGTCTTCAAGAACAAGCAAGATCAAGATGGAATTGTTGTGAGAAACAAGGCAAGGCTAGTAGCTCAAGGGTACACTCAAGTAGAGGGTCTTGACTTTGAAGAGACCTATGCACCGGTTGCTAGACTTGAAGCAATTAGAATCTTGCTTGCTTATGCATGTGCTCATGACATCAAGCTCTATCAAATGGATGTGAAAAGTGCATTCTTGAACGGCTTCATCAATGAGTTGGTGTATGTTGAGCAACCACCAGGTTTTGAAGATGAGAAGTATCCCAACCATGTCTACAAGTTGAAGAAGGCTTTGTATGGCTTGAAGCAAGCACCAAGAGCATGGTATGAGAGGCTGAGAGATTTTCTCCTCTCTAAAGGGTTCAAGATGGCAAGGTGGACACCACTCTCTTCACCAAGAAGATTGGCAAGGACTTGTTTGTGTTGCAAATATATGTTGATGACATTATCTTTGGGTCAACCAACCAAGAGTTTTGTGAAGAGTTTGCTAAGATGATGGCCAATGAGTTTGAAAAGTCAATGCTTGGAGAGCTCACATTCTTTCTTGGACTTCAAATCAAGCAATTGAAGAATGGCACATTCATTAGTCAAGGCAAGTACATCAAAGACATGATCAAGAAGTTTGATCTTGAAGATGCCAAGTCAATGTCCACACCAATTGGAACAAATGGAAGCTTAGACCCCGACCCTAGTGGCAAGATGGTTGAACAAAAGAAGTATCGGTCCATGATTGGAAGTTTGCTCTATGCAACCGCATCAAGACCGGACATTGCATTTAGTGTGGGCATGTGTGCTAGATATCAATCCGATCCAAAGAGAAAGTCACCTCAAAGCAACAAAGAGAATTGTGAGGTACTTGAAGGGCACACAAGATGTTGGACTATGGTATCCAAAGGGATCCAAGTTTGATTTGATTGGATATTCGGATTCCGACTATGGAGGGTGCAAGATCAATAGAATGAGCACAAGTGGCACATGTCAATTCCTTGGAAGGTCTCTAGTTTCATGGTCTTCAAAGAAGCAAAATAGTGTTGCTCTCTCAACCGCCGAAGCTGAATACATTAGTGCGGGAAGTTGTTGCACTCAATTGCTTTGGATGAGGTCAACATTGAAGGATTTTGGATTCCAATTTGATAAAGTCCCATTGTATTGTGACAATGAAAGTGCAAGGAAGATGACCCAAAATCCGGTTCAACATCCAAGAACAAAGCACATTGATATAAGACACCACTTCATAAGAGATCATCAACAAAAAGGGTGACATTTGTATCATGGGCATTGGCACCAAGATCAACTAGCCGACATATTCACCAAGCCACTTGATGAGAAGAGGTTTTGCATGCTAAAGGGAGAATTGAACATTATTGACTTCTCCAACTTGAGTTGATGCACCCCACTTATATGACATGCCTCTCCTTCGACAAACCCCAAGGTAAAAAGTTGGTTGTCATGGCATTCATATATAGCTAAGGACTTGTTAGTGCATCTAGCCATCATGCAATTTAATAGGCTCATTCATGGAAAATAAAATATTTTCAATGTATGTGTGGCACCACTATAGCTTTGAATGATTTTATGAACTAGTGGTGGCATATGACATGTTTATGTGCTTGCAATCCTAGTGTCAACTCTAGAAAATGCGCTATTGATGTGTATTCTAACATGGTGCAAGATAACCCTTATGTATATGAGGTGTGAAAAAGCTTGTCCTTGGTTCAAACTTGAATACATGGAAAGGCAAGTGATCTAGATGAGACCACATGTGATACTTTGATTGACTTGATTTCTCTCATTTACACCTTTTTGGTGATTGTTGACAAAGGGGGAGAAATAAGTCACAAAGATGTTGGAAAAGGATCACACAAATAGGGGAGCAAGCTCATAGACTATTTGTGCATTTGTATGTGCATGATCATAATATCAAGTTGCATTGGCAATCTAAATTCAATATACATGATTGCTTGGTGTATGCTAGTTTTTGCAAAATTGATTGGTGATTGACCAACTAGCATGCATAGGATGTATCTAGATAAAGCTCACATTTTAGCCTATAATGTTGATCTCATGGGGTATGTTAAGTTTTTGATGAATGTCTAGATACATGATGCTAAGGACTCCGATGGTTTCACGCTTCAAAGGTCCAATTTCTAGAACCTTAGCATCTCTTTTGGTATGAGTATCTCTCCCCAAAGTTTCTATCCAACATATGTGCCAAAATTGATCCAAACACATGGAAGCACATATGTAGGGGAGCTACTACTACCAAAACCGAACCTTGAAATGTTTGTCCAATCTTTGATTCATGATCAAATTCCTATGGGCAAGCAATTCAAGTTCAATTTAATTTTATTTCAAATCTTTGTGAGTTGGTTGTCATCAATTACCAAAAAGGGGAGATTGAAATCTCATGTTTGGTTTTGGAAATTGATGACGACATTTGTGGACTAATCCTTTGCTCTAAGTGGATGATTTGAGAAAGGATTAGGTTGATGACAAGGAGCATGATGATCATGAACATGGACAATGATGGTCGACATGATGGATCGTCAAGCTCGGTGATCGGCTTGAGAGGAACCAGGAGATCAAGGCAAAGGTATCTTGATAGGGTTTTCCTTTCGGTGATCAAGACACGATAGAGCGTGTGATCACATTATAGGATAGATAGCCGACTATCAAGAGGGGATGCCGCGACAATCCTTGCATGAAGTGCTTCTAGGTCCATATCGACTTGCATATTGCATTTAGGATATGAGAGCACTAACTTCGATCTTGCCTAACATCTCGACGTGCTAACATTGGCGATAACGTGATCATCTTGACGTGTTGGTAACACATGGCAAGAGGCGAAGCATGTTTGAAGCAAAGAGCAAAGAAAAAGAAGAATATGTAAATTGTTTGAAGTGACCGACGCCGCGGCTCGACGACGACCGACGGGTGGTTTCCGGGCCGTGCGTTCCGCGAGAGCTCTACAAACCAAGCGTTTTGGCCGGACGCACCATCGGAAAGCCGGACGGACGCTTCCCGGTGGTGACCGGATGCGCGCGGCCGGACGACGGAGGAAGGGCGCCACTGTGGGCCCATCGCTTGTCTCAGAAGGAACGGAAGCACCGGCCGGACCCCGACCGGACCACCGGTGGTTCCGCCAAGGCCCGTCGGCCGGTCTGTGAAGGCAAATTTTTGGAGCAACGGCTCCATTTCGAGAGGAGCCCTATATATACTTGGTTGGCTGGTTCCTTAGGCTCTCTCTTGCACATTTGAACACTCTAACTTGCTAGTGAGCTTGTGAGACTCCTCTCCACTCATCTCCTCATCACTAATTCGGATTCTTGGTGAGATTGAGAGAGATAAAAGTGCATTGCTTGCATCGGTTGCATTTAGAAGCACTTCATCCTTGGAGAAGCCGCGGGATTCTTGTTTTCTTGGGAATTTGCCCTGGTTCCCTAGCGGCTTGGAGCAAGAGGCGGTGTTGAGCTCAAGTGGAGCTTGTTTGAGGCCACACCGGTGGTGATTGTGAGGGGTCGTTCCTTACCCCGCGGAGATTCGCGAAAGGAGCACTAGTGGATTGCTCGTGGCTTGTTGGACCCTCTCTTGTGATCGTTTGCTTGAGCGCCCATAGGGGTTTTGGCACCGCCATTGCTTAGCACACATCAAGTGAGTGTGTCGCCACAACGAGGACTTAGCGTCCCGGCAAGCACGTGAACCTCGGTAAAAATCATCGTGTCAATTGTGTGCTTGCTCGTTGGAGATTTCATATTGATCACGGTGATTGGCTTCCACCTCTACACTTCATCGTCGGTATATCGATCACCCTCTCTAGCATTTACTTGATATACTTGTGTAGTTTTGCCTAGGTTGTTTAGTTGCTTATCTTGCTAGAATTGTTAGCTCCTAGTTGGTAAACTAGTTAGAATCACTTGTTCACCTAGGAGTAATATAGCTTACCTAGCATTTGTGTGGACTTAGAGATATTAGAAATATCATCTTTTGCTTGTGGCTTGCATAGATAAATTGTAGCACCGCTCATTTAGCCGCCTCCTTATTTACTAATCCGGGTGCTTAGTGTTGTTGCAAGAATTTTTAATAGGCTATTCACCCCCCTCTAGCCATTAGGACCTTTCACTAGTGAATTGAGGTCATTCACCAAGACTTGCATCCGATGAAACATCTCCCAACACTCTCATCTTCTTCCATTTTGAAGCTATTGAATTGCTCCAACTTGATGTAAGCTTTGGCGGCCTTGACTCCCTCGGTGCCCCCTCATAAGCTTCTTCAAGCTTCTTCCAAATGTCATGGGCAACCTCAATAGACTTCACTTGCTCGAACACCTTGTCATTGAATGCCTCATGGAAAGCGCTCACAGCAATGTCATTGGCTTGAAGCTTCTTTTCTTCTAGCGGTGTAGGTGCTTCTTGATTTGCCACCTCGAACTTGTTCTCGGTCACCTTCCACACTTCTCTATTGATTGACTTGAGGTGTGCGGCGGTGGGCGGCCGGGATAAATCATCGCAGGGGGGTCAAGCGGCAAAGACAAACTTCCGCTTTTGTGTGCTCGCTTCGACTTCTTACCAATGACACGTCAAGCGGGCATCTAAAAATAGCTCCTTGTAATGAGCCCGAAAAAAATCGAGTTGCTTTTATATAGGCAGCCAAAGCGAAAAAAAAAAGGCTCGAACCTAATACAAATTATTACAAAACTGCCACTATAGCTTTTTGCTAAATATATATATCTTTACATTTAGCTTAAGTTCAACCAAGGAAGTCGCTAAAAAAAAAGGAAAAGAAATTGGCTTCGGACCTAATACAATTTTTTACAAAACTGCCACTATAGTTTTTTTTTTTAAATATATATCTTTAAATTTAGCTTTAGTTTAACCAAGGAAGTTGCTTCACATAAGGAGCCGGGGACCTTTTATATTCGGATGATAGTTTTTTTTAGAGGAAACTATACCATGGTTGATAAGGTAGACTAATAAGTTTAAGTGAACATGGCAAAATTGAATGATTTGGATAGTTTATAATAGTATAATAAATGAGTATAGTGACATCGAGAAAACATGCATAAATCTAGGTGTAGCGCAAATGAGAACCTCCTCACACACAAATGCCACTAGCCGCTAGGATGACGTGAAGTGGATGATGTAGGATTTGGGACGCCCTAGAGGGGGTTAATAGGCCTGTTTCAAAATTCAACTCGAAACACAATCAGAAACCCGAAAGCAAAGACTTTGCCGCTCCAAGCGGCACTAAAGCAGAAAAGATTAGCTCACAGTTGAAAATCTGTCCAATGAAATTTAGATCAAGTAAATTTGCTAGCTTCCTGGACAGGTATATATTGCAGATCGAGAGCTAAAACAAGTAGATCGAGTGTAACAAAGTAGATCGACCTCAAACCCTAAATCTCCTCAACAACAACAATATGGATGAAATGTAAAGTAAATCAAGCACACGGTGACACGGTGATTTATCCCGTGGTTCAGCTCGCCACCAAGGCTTGCCTAAGTCCACGTTGTTGAGGTTCCACAAAGGAATGAGCTCACCACAAAGGTTTGCCTCTTTGCCTCATTCACAAGTCTAGGAACCGAATTCTAGAGATGTGGGGTGATTGTATTACATGCAAGAGGGTGTTACAAACCTCCCTAGGCTGCCACACAAGTTGGCAAGCTCAAGGGGCGACGCACTAACGGCTAGGAGCAAGCTCCAAGAGTAAAGAACCAAAACCGCCGACCAAAGTGCGAACCAAGTGCCTCTAGAATGATGTCAATCAGGTTGAGCACCTCTCCAATCGAAGGTTGCTGCCTTTTCTCTCAAGAATCGGTGGTGGAATCGAAGGATTAGCTTGAGGGAGTTGGAAGCACCAATGGAGGGAGAGAGAGTGAGCACTTGAGTCGGATTCGTGGAAATGACGAAGGTAGGGGGAAGAGGTGACCGTTGGGGTAAAAATGGAAAGTATAAATACCTCCACTTCAACGGCCGATCATGAGCGGCCGTCACGACATGATCAGCTGCACTTCGCCAAGATAGCGGCACCGCCGCCCCCCCGAAGCGGCATCGCGCGCCAAAGCTAAGTCAGTGGAAATTTGGAAGTATTGTGATCAATCGACTTAGTCTAGAGTGGAGGTTATGTGGTGTGAAAATGAGCACTTGGTTGCACGCTTTGACACAGTGGTTCTAATCCCTCTTAATAGTACGGCGTGTCCTATACTCAAATTCAAAACATAAAATGAATATAAACCTCCTTTCATGAAGTACCAGCTGCAAAGTGAATTGGGGTACTCCTCCTTTAGGTTTGCAATATCCTCCTTGCTTATTTTCTGCTTGTCAACTCGATAAATCTCATTAGTCCTCTAGTTAGATTGTCATCAACGCCAAAACCCACATTAGAGGTTGATTGCACTTACAATCTCCCCTTTTTGGTGATTGGTGACAACCTAATTAGAGCTTACATAAGATAGTCGAATAATAGAGATTTTTCGAGCCATGGATGTAGGAGCCTCACCCTAAATATGTGAGTAAGCCTTGGATGCTCATGATTGATGTCATAGATCAATAGTCACATATTTAGGTGGTGAGACCTCCCCCTAAATGTGTGAATGAGATTTGAATTCTCAGTTTGACATAAAAGTCAAGTGTCAACACATTTAGGTGATGTAGGGACCTCCCCTACATCCATGCCTGTGGGGGTGTCAGGGTGCCAAACATGTGTCGAAATATATACGTGATGCAACATGACAGTTCAAGCACTCAGAACAGGAGACGAGTTTTGGCCTGAGCGGCAGCCGCTCTGTCTAACTCACGCCTGGCTGTCAATGACCAATACCACAAAGCATGAACAATAAATCAATATGAATAAACAAGAAGCATATGACAAGCTAAACATCACGTAATCAACACATGTCCATAGAGCACATAAAAGAGTCGAATAGGTCGCATTATTACAAGTTCAAAATAGTTTTGAAGCCTACTCTCAAGTCTAACTCTCATGGGACATGAAAATAACAGCTAAACAGGTCCATGCCGAAAAAGATTTGACCCCTCTAATTTTCTCCCCCTTTGGCACAAAGCACCAAAAAAAGGAGAAAAGAAAAGAGATCAAATCACTCAAGAGCTGCCCTCCCTCGTCGTCCCGTCCTCCTCCTCCTCCTCAAGAGTAAACCACCGCCTTGCCGGCGGTGTGAGTAGTGGAAGTGAAGCATGTAGAACGCCGAGGTGGATCCTATGGGTCGCCACCGCATGCAGACACAAATTCACCAAGGGTCTCATCCCGCCAAGCTCAGTCCGTAAGTGTGCTCCTCCCGACTCTCACTGTGACTCCGATAGACTAGGAAGCTCAAAGCCAGGTGGAGAGGGGACAGTGAAAGTGGTGTGATCCCCGCACGCTCTCTGTCCCTCCCTCCGCCACGCCAACCCCTCTTGGGAAGGCCGATGAATAGGTGCATGTCTCAAACATGGCCTACATCCAGTGGTCATCTTCCCGCTTGAAGCTGCTCCTACCCCCCCGTCTCTAGCATGAGAGCCCTCCTCGAACCTCTATAGGAGTGGGTGGAGTGTCCTCTCTCACTAGAGCCGCCTCTAAAGGCAGCATTCTTCGGAAGAATCTTCTCAAGATTATAAGCTGTGGTGGTCATCCGCCTTGTTGAACCTCGCCGTAAAACCCTCTCAATCACATACATGAGGTAGGGAGCATAGGGCAAGCTCTTCCTACCATCATCCATAGCATCGCCTAACTCCATCCATAAGAAACTAGGAACATTGAAGCTCTCACCTCCCCGGAGCAAGTCGGCTAGCAAGTTCTTGACCCACCCATGCAGACATTTGAAGCCGCTCCATCCTTGGGGTCAATGGTGTTCCTGATGAGGTTGTTCAGAATGTAATAGAAGCTGTTCAAAACCCTCACTAGGCCATCTGCCTTGCTAGGCTGCCTCCACATATACCTGACTTCACTAGCATCAAACTTCCTCTCATTATGGATGGAGGAATTGCCCCCGTGATCCCTCGCTAAAACCAAGTATCCTCAAGGTGACAAAGTCAATGAGTAGTGGACACCCCTCGTCATCCAGCTGCATCACATCACCATTCTCCAGGTAGTAGGTAGCATGGAACTGGCCAAGTATCTCAGCATTCCAGTCATACTAGAACTCCATCAGGTTCTTCAGCTCATGCTTCTCACAGGCCCTAATGGCTCTATCAATCTCAGGCTCACCCTTCTCCTTCAGGACATCCCAGCCTATATAGTGCATCCGTTCGATCTTGGGCTTCCTCTTCTTGGTGACCACCGAGGCATATAAATGAAAGTGAAAAACATTCCAAAACCTCGTAGTCCACCCCCCTAGGTCCTTAGGAGTGGTGTAGGGGTTCTCCCTCCTAGCCTCAGTACTCAGCTTACTCCCAGTGGAGTAGTCAATCCTCCTGTGAGCCCTGCTGTCATCTGGAGCTCTCCTCTGTACAATGTTTTCATCATGATCTCTCATATATGTCTCATTGTATGTCCAGATGTCTAGAGGAGTACTTGGACAGCCTATCTCTGGGATCTTCTTGCCATACCGCAGCTCAAGCTTTGCCTGTCGGCCGGTCCCTCCGCCCGCCGCTTTCGGCCATCAATCTGCCATGAGGAGTGGAAGAAGGACCTCTGCCCCTGCCTCTGCGAGGGAATGGCTTCTGAAGCATCTTCCTCTTTGCCCCCGCACTTCCTTCTCCTTACTCCATCTATGCATGCAAAAGATCTAAATCAGTCACTAAAATGCTGGTATGACAGACATATATACATAGGTTTTAAACATTGCATACGAGTGATGTCGAGAGAACTAACAAGCAAACTGCTAGAATCAGGCTCGAGCGGCACTGCCGCTCTGGGTGCCTGTCAATTCTTTCGACATCCATCACATGCAACAGTTAAAACTAGTGTATATCTATCTCCCATTCCAATGTAATCTCGTAAACATGACTAAATTAGATTTGACATGGTTTCCTCGATTTGCAAGGTGTACACATGAATGGAGAATTGTTTCAACTCAAATCTTGATTCTAGAGCATTTTGTGCAGGATTTTGAAGAGCAAAAGTGACGTTTAAAAGTCACCTCTCACCATGAGTGGCATCGCCGCCGGTGTTCATGGCACAACCATGAATGGTAGCTCCCAAAATCGATGAACTAGACCAAGATAACAATTTCTACTTCATCCATATCTACTAAACATCAACTACTAATTTCACAAATCCAAGGCTAAACCGCTTCCATTGCATAGATCGGGGCGGTTAGGGTTCCTCACCGTGGATTGGGAAGGAGAGAGAAGAGAGGGCCATGGCTCCAAGGCAAAAGCACCACCGGCGTGGAAGAGGGTCGGTGGAGGGGCGCCAAGGCGTAATCACGGATCAGGCGGCTACGGGCGATTTGGAGGCAACGGCGGCGGGCGGCGTTTCGCCTCCCAAATCGCCCGAGAGAGAAAGAACGAGTGGAGCCCGGACACGAGTGAATGAGTGGGGAGAGGAAAGAGATGTCGTGGGCCCAGGGAAAAAGGACCCACAAGCCGACCGCTCGAGGTAATTTTTGCTCGAAAATTACCGAGCAAGCACCGCCGCTGACCCGAAGCAAGATCGCCGCTCCCGAACAGCACAAGGTCTATTCTTCGCCTATGTGACTCTCCTCATATACTATATAGACATATGTGACTCAAATTTCATGACCACGATCAGATCAACAATCAAAA
>JADLZK010008690.1:0-115398 GCA_015847255.1 Hyparrhenia diplandra
TTAGGTTTTTGTGTGACTTTTGGGTTGTTTTGTGAAACTTGGATCATACCACAATCCAAATGGTCCTTGAAACTCCCTTAGGCAATGGTGATGATATCTTATAGAGTAGTTCAACAAGTTGGTTTTGTTGGGTTTGCAACTTTATCGTGAAGTAAAGAGTTGTATTCTATGTGTTTATCATTTCATGACACACGCAAAGCATCATATTTAAATATGGCATCATGTTGAGGCATACATTATTTCGTGTAGTGAGCGAGATCGAAGTGTCAAGTGCGAGCCGGTCCACGAGGAGGTTCTTTATCCCGGTGGAAGAGCGGGTTCGGATTTCTGCGGGTTTTTACGAAGAAATAGTTTGATTCCGTCAACGAAGGCAAGCCGGGTTACATTAAACCCTTCCTTGATGTTTTAAAAAGTTTTTATATCACTTGTATTCTATGCTATGTTGCATTAAGTAAGTGGAGTTGAGTGATAACCTAATTGTGTGCATTCCCATCCTTGTTTATTTCCATTACCATCCTTGATAACTGTTTATTTCAAAAAATGCGCGATGTTTAGCGAAACCAGTGGTGCGCTTTTTCATCAAAATGTTTTATTTGTGAGAGAGATGATGCCATTTTTCGGAAAAGAAAGAGATGTAGTGATGAATTTGGGATCGGACGGGAGCGTAGGTTGGCGGCGGGATACCTAGCGTGCTTGTCACCGTGTTAGTCGTTGGGCCGTCAGTTGTTTAGCTGATGAAATCAGGAAGTGTTGAGCGCAAGTTTTGCCCCGAGGCCCCGTTGGGTCAATAACCACGTCGGTGGCGATCACCGGGGTCGTGCAAGCCTAACTAACACATGCTCGATGCTGTGGGATCTCGGTGGCCGTCGAGGAAACGGACAACGCGCCACGGGAGTGGAGAGATGGCGGGAGTAGCGTGTGCCCACCCTCTTGGTCAGCGCTGTCGATGGGACGGGGGTAGGGAGGTGAATACTG
This sequence comes from Hyparrhenia diplandra, assembly GCA_015847255.1. Lineage (NCBI taxonomy): Eukaryota > Viridiplantae > Streptophyta > Magnoliopsida > Poales > Poaceae > Hyparrhenia > Hyparrhenia diplandra. Next base: position 976 of record JADLZK010008690.1, read on the forward strand.
TGCTCGGTGGCGGCGATGGACCTCGTTCCGTTTTTGGACAAACTGAGTGAGGGTTGATATATGCAAGCAAGTGCTACATATAGGTGTGGTTAGGGATCCCATTTGGGTATGTCGGTTCATGAATCGATGGGTGCTTCTCGGAGGGAGACCCGATTCACGGCCTTCATCGTAGTAAATGATGGATTATGTTTTGAGAAAGAGAGAGTTGGAATAAGAGAATATGATTGTTCTAGAATAGGATAATCTAGAGTATATGAGTTACTAATGCGAAATAAAAATATTGAAAGTAAAGGATACACTTTTAGTAAGCTTTTACGCAAAAGATTTCTTGATTCTTGCTAAAACCTTTCCTTGATTCCCCTAAACCGGCATTCCTGAGTCTTCTCCTATTTTTTCTTTTAGTCGGGTAAGTCTTGTTGAGTACTCCGTACTCGAGGTTCTTTGACCCTTTGTTGCGGGAGCTGGTCATGAGCAGGCTTGTTTTGGTCCCCTGTTGCATGTGATTGGCGGGAGGAAGAGGGCGAGTAGAGTTGAACCCACCCTCGGGCGGGGTTGTCGGTGTTTTATATGTATAATGTTACTCCAATAATATTAGGCTTGTAATAATGATATTTAAGTTTCGTGTTTTGAACAAATGGTTTGTAAACTTATGGTTATGTAATCCTTAAAGCCGTTTACTCACGATATGTATTTTGAATAAAGATGTTGTATCTTTGGAGTGACTTGTTAATGAGATCTGTTGGGAAAGATTAATAGCACTTTCTAGATTGTGGGAACTTCGTGCATAACGATCGAGAGGTCTTAATGACAATGATAGCGCATGTGAATTTTTTGTAATTTAGGAGGTTCATGACCTAAGTATGCGAGGCACTCGCCATTGCCCGAGCACTCATCGCCCGATCCCGAGAGAAGCTTTAGCCGAAATCACGATCGAGCATGAGGCCAAGCGCCGCGGCAGGGGCTTGAGCCCTCCTCGGGCACCAGAAGATCCGGCTTTCGATCTTAGAAGGAGAAGGCTGCCCGACCATCGGCTCGGTTTGGATCCAAAATAGGGAAGCGTGCTCGTCAAGTGACTTCCTCCGCTTGAATGCAAAGGCATTTTGCATAGGACCCTCGGGGACGTCATGAGGGCATCTGAGGGGATGTCGTGAAGCACTCCCTAGACTTATCCGGCCAGGGCTCAAAAGCGATCATGCGGCGCTTTGCGCGTTTGATGAGCGCCAGCGGAGAAGATCATCGGTGAGGAGATCCACACAAGCTTGGGGCGGATTCATAAAGAAGTATTCCACCCAGTGGTTAGCTAATCTGTATTAGTAGAAAAAAATGAAATGGCCGGATGTGTGTGGACTACACTAGTCTCAACAAAGCATGTCGAAAGTTCCCTTTCCTCTGCCCAATTGACCAGATTGTGGGGCTCCCGCTGCGGGATGTGAAGCGTTGTCCTTTCTTGGCGTATTCGGTTATCACGGATCAAAATGAAAGAGTCGACCCATTTCGCGACCTCTTTCATAACACCTTCCGGGATGTATTGCTACCTCCGTACATGCCCGAGTGAGGAAACTGGCCCGGGGCAACATACGGCGGTGCATGCAAATCATCTTCGAGAACTCATTGGAAGGATCGTGGAGGCCTCGTCGACGACATAGTAGTCAAATCAAGAAACGCGTCGGACCTCGTTCAAAAGCCGACGGGAAAACAACCGAATGCCTAAACAAAAGAAGGGAGTCAAGCTCAAACCGAAGAAAATGCGTATTCGGGGTCCCAGGGATCTCTGTGGGTTTTTATCGTCTCTCAGCGAGGCATCGAAGCAAACCCGACCAAGGTTGGCCCTTAATCACCAAGATGGGTCAGATCCAAGATCTCAAGGAGATCTGAGAAGGTCATGGGTTTGCTGGCTTCGTGCGCCGGGTTCATCTCGCGCCTCGGGGAGAAGGGCACGCCCCTCTACGGCTCCTTTACCAAGTAAACTGCTGGACCCCGAGGCGAAGAGGCCCTCGGCAACCAGAAACTCTAACAAAAGGTCCTGTCCTAGTACCGCGAGCCGGGAGAAACCTGCTCTTACTCGATCACCGGCCACTGCCGGCGGGTCGCCATCGGCGGTGAGGCTAAAGTGAGATGGCGGCGTCGGGGAGGAAGAAGGACACCGTTGCGGTTCAGCGCCGCACATTTTAGCCCTCAGCCGGTGAAGTCCTTTCGGAGCCACCAAAGGCGAGGTATTATCGCGGTCACGAGAAGCTATTATATGCGCCATAAATGCTTGGCGCGAAGGAAACTTGCGCCACTGCTTCCTTAGCACCCGTGCGTGAGCATCACGCCGTTCTCGGGGAGATCCTCCAGCGACGAGAGGCCCGCGGGGAGAGTCAGCGAGTGGGGCGGTGGAAACTCGTAGGCCGAGAAACTATATAGATTCTGCCTGCGCCAAAGGCGATCAAAGAGTCTCAAGTCACGGCGACTTTGTGGCGAGTGGGCGATTGTTTCTACCTGCGGCTAGCAGCGCCCATCCAAGTCGAGTCTTTGAGACCGCGCTGTACTGATGGATCCATGATGAAGGCGGCGGGGGCTGGTTTTGCTCTTCATCTCACCCCTCGGGATTCACACGGGTATGCCATCCATTTGCATTTCTGCCTCCAACAACGTCGCGAGAATCGTACATTGGTCCAGCGGATCTCGGATGGCGGACCTCGGAATAAACGGTTGCGGAAACCGAGGGGGATTGCGATTGGTCATCGACCAAATCATGAAGGCCTCGGCGTGCCGCGACGAAGATGGGCGTATTGTCGGAAGTGCAAATTGGAGGAAAAATTCCATGGGCTTGAACACAAGCATCTGGCAGAAACCCTACAGCGAGGCGGCGGATGAAGCGGCCGAAAGGTCGCGACAACCAGTACCGATTCCCCGAAACGTCCTCACCGAGACCTCGATAAGCCCTCGGTCAAATACACCCCCTCGGAAGTACCCTCGGGGCTCACGAGGGGCACCACCGGCAAGCCACACACGAGAAGCTATGGCGGTGCGACGCCGGTCACGGCGGAAAACGTGCCCGTGGAGTACCTCGCGCGAGGAGCGCTGCGAGGATAAGAGCCAGAAGGCGCCGCCCGTAGCTTGAAGGGTGAGAAATCCCTTCACTGCTTGATTGGAAAGGGGAACTCTACAAGAGAGGAGGCCTGCGGGGAAGTATGCCATGCGATGCATACCACCGGTGAAGGCCAGAAAGCAGCGCTTCGAGGACACTCCAGCGAGGAGTGTGGCCATCCGCGCCCGCCCGAGGACTCTGATTACGTAAAGAATCTTGAGGCCTATAGGCTTTCGTGACGGCGCGTCGGCGCGAACAAGTAGCTGCTGCGTGCACGCAGGAGTACGATTCTGCAGCGCGCGCCTCCGGCTCAAGCAGCGCCGTACACTCTTACGTGGCCATTTGCTTGGTGTGGGGACTGCGACATGATTGGGTGAAAAGGGCGCCGGAGAGGGCACTCACGTCTAGTAAGCCATTGACAAGTTCTCCAAATGGATCGAACTCGACCGTGGTGAACCCTCACCACGGAAGCGGTGAAATTCTTTACGGATATCATCTCCGTTTTAGTCGAACTCCATCATCCGCGGACAAGCGGAACCAGCCGTGGGGAAGAGGTTCCTCGACTTTTTTCACGGCGACTATGGCATCAGTGGATACCTCGGCGTAGCTCACCCAGAAGACCAGCGGTCAGAGTGGGCGTGCCAGCGGCATGATCTGCAAGGGACTCAAGCAGGGGATCTTCAATCAATTTGTGAACCAATACGGGAAAAGATGGTACCAAGAGCTGCGTCGGTTCTATGGAGCCGAACAGCGAAAGCGAGCCTGCGGGTTCACCCCATTCTTTCTAGTCTATGGGGCCGGCGATCTTGCCCGCGACATTAGATATGGGTCCCCGAGGCTGCGGCCTACACTGAGCAAGGCAACCGGCGGGGCGAGGCAAGACTCCATCGACCAAGTTGATGAAGGGACGTTGCGCTCACGCGCTCGGCCAAGATACCAACAAGCTTTGGCAAGTATCACGCCAAAGCGGTTGAAGCCTCGGGAGTTCCAAATCAACTGACCCCGTGCTCGGTGAAGGCAGGACAACAAAGGAGTCCAAACTCCCACCACAGGAAGGGGCCTTATTTCATCAGCAAAATATTAAGGCGGGACCTACAAAGCTGGCGAAAAGCGAAGGCGAAGTCTACTCAACGCGCTGGAACGCCGACGGCTTCGTGGCTTCTACCCTTAAATTCCGCACTAGAAAGTCAAACCGGTGTTTTCACTCAATAAAGATCACATCTTTACGAAAAAGTATACTTCGTGTAAACCTTAAAGTCTTAGCCTCGTCTAGCACAAGACTAAAACTCCTCGGGGCTACATGGGGACCCCCTCGGGAGGACCCCCCCGGAGACCCCTCCCCTTCCTTTTCAAAACTTTTTTTCGAAGAAAAAAGTTTTTTCTTCGCGCATTCTCTAAACAATCGTTTAAGTTGCGAAGGTAAGCTCCGCGCACAAATCCAAAGCAAAGAACTTAGAGGCAAGCGGACGCTAAGCGGCATCCGTATGGGCGGCCCGATGGCGTCCGCAGATTTACCATCTCTGTGACGGAGAAAGCAGCGACCAGGCCACACAATAAACGAACAAACCAACATAAACATAAATGCCCGCCAAGGCCACTTTAGACCTGGTGGCGCGCATTGTTATATACATCCATCACAAGCTCCAATTTTTCCATACAAGGGAGGTCGGAGCGGGGTGGGCTTCATCCACTAGCCTCTCCGGCGGGGCAAACGAGAAGCTTCGGCGCGAAACAACACCTGGACAGCTGCTTCACAGGGAGCGTCGAGACCCCAGCGGCATCCTCGGACTGGGCGTCCACCATCTCAGTGTCACGCCTCACGTGGTGACTGCTACATAGGGAATGCACGAGAGGACACACTTCATCACGCGGGGGAGGCCCGGCCCGGGTGCTTGGCGCCCGTCCAGGCGAGTCGTACAGCGTCCCGAGTCTTGGCGGCATCGGCGGCATCCCTACTGGCGGGATCAACTTCCTCGCTGCGTCGTGAGGCGAGGAAGAGCCGCCTTTACTCACGCGCCGTCGGCGCATTGGACTCCATGCGAGGAAGTAGAGCGAAAGCGGCCATATATACATGTCTGCCGCAGCGCCGGAAGCGTTCGGGCTCGGACTGAGAGTAGCCACCGCGGCGCTCGAGCGGCAGCGTGCTTTGAGGAGCCAACCTCGGAGGTTGTGTCCGCAGCGGCGGGCGAGTGCGACGAGCCTCTTCCGGCTCACGAGTGCTTGACTTACACGCTCTGCTCCGGCCCACTGGCGCCCGCGTGGCAGCGTGTGTGTTCCGCGGCCTCGGTGCGGACCTTCTCGGCTACGGAAAGTGGTGCTCAAAGCGAGTTAGCAAGACAGGCGGCCCGAAGAGCAAAAGCTCACTAAGGAAGAGAGCGCGCATAGCGCCGGTACCCGGCCCGGCATCACTTGCCCGTGCTCATCGCGGCGACTTGCGCGGAGCTCCTCCTTCTCTCGCTTCACGAGGTCTCACCCTCCGGACACCAACTTTCGCCCCGATCGCGAGTGTTCCAGAGCATCGCACATCTCCGCCCGGCCAGTGCGCCTCCTCGCCCGGTCCGCTGCGTCATATAGGCCTCGCCCGGGGACACGGAAGGAGGGCTGAGATCCGAGAGCTAGCTTCAAAATCATGGCTCGCCGAGCCGCGCGCGGTACTGCACCTGCGCGGCACCGGACGGCAGCTGCAAGCAAAGCTGCGGCCTCGTCACGCGTTGGGACTCCACTACTCACTCGGCAAAGAGGCGGCAAAGCGCGTACTGCAGCTTCACGGGCCTCGATCAACTTTAGCGAGTTTGACCAAGAGGCGTTCCGGTCGGAGCGTTCCGGCCCGAAGGCAGCTCGGACTTCTCAGGAGCGGCGGCGAATGCTGCGGCGACATTACCCATCAAGACACACAAGCATAGAAGACATGCGGCGGGGATAACCATCAAGACTGCTGCGGCGTGCGACCTGCGCACGAGTCGCCGGTTATCGAAAGCGTCCCGATCCTGCATGCCAAGCCCTCGGCTGACCCAGCGGCCGGATCACGCTGCGAAATGGGTTCTCCACTCCCGCGGGACCTCGAGTGAGTAGATGCGACCCGCGCTGGCGGCGCCACGAGAAGCGTGCCACCCGAGGTCCAAAGCGGCGAGGGCCCGCCCCGGCCCGGAGTCGGCTCGAGAAAGGATACATCTCCTCACGCAGAAGCAGCTCCCGCGACTCGGGAACGCGAGACGGTGATAGAAGTCGCCCACCGGGCCCGACCCGCGAGGCAGGTCACACGTGCATGGTCGAAGAGCGGCCCGCAGCGGGCGCCTCCGAACCGGACGCGTGGGTGAGCGGAGAGTCCCGTTATACGCCTCCGTGAAAGACAGGATGCGAAGGTATCGGCTGGCGGGGACTTCGCGGCGTCTCGCCACCATGAAGAGCTCACTCTTTGCGAGAGCTCCGGACAAAGGGGCGGGCTCCTGCGGGATGGCGGCGGCGTCCGCGACTGCGCGAATGGCGCCATGCGCGTCGGCCGCGGTGGCGTCATAGGCCCGCGGCCGGAGACCCCTGCAGGTAATGCCGACCACCATGGTGAATAGCGGAACCCACCATGCGCCACGAGGGGGCGGCGCACCACCGCGTGGCCACCGGCGGCGGCTGCCGAGGTCGGAGCCCACGGGGTTGGGCTGGCGCCCGCGGAGAGGGATTAGCGGCGAGGCGGCCACGATATATCTTGGCGAGGCGACCCCGGCAGCTGAGGCGGCGAGCAGCGCAGCCTTCAAGGCGCTAGCTTGGGAGTCGCGAGCCAGCGAGGCGGCCCCGTTTCACGAAGTCCAGAGCACGTGTCGAGGACAAAGCCGTCGCTGTATGCGAGAAGAAGATCCAAGGTCGTAGCGAAACTCGCGAGCTTGATGCCCACCGGCGGTGGCGGGCTTCGGATAGGTCGACACTCGGCGTGCGCGCACTTTCGGCAGCAGCGCCCGTCTCCCCGGCGTTAAATGCGCGCGCGGATGGGGCGAGGTCGCCCGGCTGCATCAAATTGAACTTAGGTGCTTCGGCTGGCGCGGGGTACCGCGACGAGGAGGTGTCGGCGCTCGCTCGGGCCACCTCACTGTGACGCGCGAGGTGCCTACGTGGCGGCGCGATGGCCGCACTGACTTCGGCCGGGAAGAGCCCACCGAGCGCTGCTGAGGCGTCGAGCTCCCCGACGCGCCATGTGCCGGGCACCGGGCTGCGTAGCGAAGCCGGACTTGCAGTGCAACCCGCATAGCTTCGGTCTGCTCCAGAGCGCCTGTCATCTATCCCGGCGAGTTCCGCCTTGGCGGTCCCTCCGGTCCTGCGTCTCTCGCCGGTGAGTGGCGGTGTGCCGGCGACTTCGCCCGCCTACGCTGGCGCTGCGGCAGCGGCTCCTCGCGCGAAACCCGCGTTTCTCTTCTTCCTCTCCTCCTTCTTCAGCGCCCGGCGCCGAAACGCCTTGGCTACGATTCGAAACGCGTTTACCGCCCGCCCGGCGGTGCGGCATCCAATGCGACGCAGCGAGGCGACTACGGTAATCGAGGCGGCCCTGCTGTAGAAGAGTGAGAGCTGCCATGGCGTGCTATAGTGCACTTTGAGAAGCAATGCAGGAACTTTTGAAAGTCCAAGAAAGCACTTACGAGATATACACCGATTGCGCATGGGGATCTCGAGGATGCGTGTCCGAATTTGTGTTGGACCCCAGCGCATCCCTCACCCTCTTGGCTTGGAATAGCCATGGGTGGAAAGCGAGGCGACGCCGAGCGACGCGCACCAGGCCGTGACGGCTGCGGGGGTCATGGCAGCATGAGCAAAGAGGCGAGCCATCGCGAAGCTGGCAGCAGCGCGCCGATGGCGGCGACACGCAGCTGGCCGGCATTCACGTCCTTCCCGCCGGGCCGCGGGGGCGCGCTGCCTTAGGCCCTCAGCGAGGTGATGATCCTCAGACGGTTCCCTGCGAGGCGTGCGTCGAGGACACGCCGCGGTGCTACCGCGAAAGCGTTCTGCGTCGTCTGCGTGAGGTAGAACCCACCCGATCTTGCCACCCTTGTTGGAGGAGGTGAGCTTGGAGGTGATGTACCCATCGGCTCGGTTGCGCCCTACGTGCGCTCCGGCGGACTTGAGCCTTGCCCAGAGCCTCGCCTTGCTTGGCGCCCTCCGTGGTTGGCCTGGCAGGCGAGGCTGATGGTAAGGTCCGCCCTTGAAGGAGCCACAGCAGGAGGTCCCAATGCTGGCTCGATCCCGAGGGAATCCCTCACAAAGGGTGGCGAAGATGGCCGGCACAGGGAGGTCGATTGAGAGGCGAATGAAGTGAAGCTTCGATTTCACTTGTGAGTGGAGGATGCAGCCGAATGAAGCGGCTACGCCGGCATACGAAGCTGCGCGGTGAGAATCCATCAAGCTCACCGCGTAGCCATGCCGAGGGTTAGGCTCCTCACGGTCCAATCGAGGAGGCGATCCCACTCAGGCGCACTTCATGTCGGTGCGGGGGCGAAGAAAGCCCTTCGTCGACGAGGCGGCTGGAGTTTCTCCATCGCGTGCGGTCGGCGTAGGCCTGCGGCCGCGCGGCTTCGGCATCAGCACCTCCCTCACGCGCCCGTCACGCGCTACGGCGGCTAGCGCCATGGATGAAAGGCGAGGAGGGTGGCAGCTCGCTCTCAACGCGTCCTACGAGCTTACCGAGGCAGAGTGAGATCTCTCCGCAATCTCTCCGCACGCGCTATCTCTCTATCTCGATTGCTTTGCGGCAAAGAGGCAAGAAAACGTGGCGTAGCGCCGAGGGAGCAACTATCGCCGCCCGCCCGACCATGGCTTATAGGGAAGGGAAGGCAAGCGCCCGGCGGGCGATCCGAACCGACTCACGGAATGGGCTGCATGATGGGCGGCGCTACGGCATCAACGGCGAGAAGCCAAGCGGCAGCGGTGGAATGCCGTCAGGGTGCATTAATGCACCTTGGCCAGCGGAACTTCTGGAATCTCACCCGCGACAGAGAGAGCGTAAAGAAGGCCAGCGTCCCATCGAGCAGCTTGTGGCGCCACCTGAGGCGTGGCGACTGAAGCGCCCGTCTTCGGTCGAGGTAAAGCCGCCCATCGAGCCACCCTTATCCAGCGCGGCGCCCGACGACGAGGGCAAAAGTGAGTCCCGTCGTGGCGGTTCCCGCCCGGCGAGAGCTGAGCGAGCCTGCCGTACACCCTACGTTCGAGAAGGGTGCGGTGGAGCCCACAGGAGGATTTCTCGGCTGCGCCTCCGAGGATAGCAGGAGCGGGGAGCTGAGGGAGAATGCACTGCCGGCTATACGGGCACGCTACGGGGCTGCGCTTCTGAAGCGATGTTTAAAGGCTTGCAGTCGCTGCTTATAGAGATGTCCCATCCGTGGGAGGCCTGAGGCCCTCGGGGTTAGTCGCCCCAAACCCGGGGATGCGCTGAGCGGTCCATGCGAGGTTCTCATGGGGTGAATCACGGATCTCATAGCCGACCTTGCTCCGGCAGGCACGCGAGCACCAGCAAAGCAGGACCAGCTACAGCGCTCCGCGAGCACGACACATTCGACTACGAGGGGCATTGTGACGTGTCTCCCCTCCTCCTCCCCGCTTCCGGGAGGCGGCGAAGGAGCGTATAATCAAAAGTCGAGGAGGCACAGGAGTGCGACCTTGCGCGCTAGCGACGGGCCTCGAGCGCGCCGCACAAAAATGAGCAGAGACTCAGCACAAATAGCGCAATTTAAGAGCTCGTTTGAGTCTTTACCCGAGTGCGAGATATAAAAGAACCTCGAAGGAATCCGCCATTCCATTCGAGGCCTCGGGAGACTACACCCAGCAGTGCTGTCAGCGCTGCCGCCTTAAAGCGAACCACCACGAGAAACAACAAAAGGCGGCGAGGAGCGGCGGAACCGGGCGATCACACTCGCTGCAGGGGGCTGCGAGGCTCTTGTGGGGGACCTAAAATATTGGGCGAGACATTCTCAAACTATGAGAATCTGCCGGCTTTTGCCAAGGCCGATAAAACTAACTTTGCTATCATCCCGTGCGGAGAGGGCGGCCAGCGGACGATGGACGAGCCATTAGCCCGCAGCAGCTCACTGGCGAGCGCGAAATCGGCCCTGCGGGCGGCCTGAGGCGCGACCCACAAAGCGGCAAATGGAACATCCGCGGCGCCAAAAGAAGCTTATGCACGCTCCACGAAGGACAAGGTCAGGACGCTCTACAAAACAACGAACCATGGCGTTCCGTCGGCGGCGGCCTAAACCATGGCACCGGTGCATCTCCGTGCGTCCGAGGCTGGCCTAGCTCACCGGCCAGGGGAGAAATCTCGCCGTCGAGGGTGGCCTAGCTCACCACCGAGCGCAAAACTCGCCTGCAGGGAGACCCAGCTCTCCATCCTCGGGTGAAAGCGTGCTAGCCCGTCTAGGTGTACGCCGACCCTGAGCATTAGAGGGTTCCGTCCGGAGGGGAAGCGCGCCGCATTCAATGCGATTACCGCGGCGAGCGAGCGCCCGGTGCCATCGATTACGCCCGATCCATCGAGCGCGAGTCGACTCGCAATCCGGCGATGGGGCCTTAGCGGAACAGGTGGCGTGTTCGCCACGCGACACGAGAAAGCGAGGGCATGACCTTTGTTCATTTCCGAGCACCCGTCAAAAGCGCCCGACGTTGGGCGGACCCTCGGGCACCCGGCCGCGCATAGCCGGCGACCTGCAGCCGGCCCTGCGCCCATGCGGATTAGTGAGGGGGCGCCTCCGCAGGACCCCGAGGGCGCGCCCGGGGGCGGCGCGTCCACCGTCCGGATCGGGCGTGTCTTCGTCAAGCAACATCAAGCGGCCAACCCTCGGCACACACACATGCAGCGGTGTAGCCTGGGGAATTAGCCACCTAGGCGTCCACACATATAAACATTATCTCTCTCCTTCTCCTATAAAAGGGAGTAATGCCTCGATAGAGGGGATTGATTTTTTCGGCTCAACTCCGGTTCACCACGGAGGAAACCAACACCACCACCACCATAACCCACGATCGTGGGGCTTGAGACCAGCGTCTCTCCCATGACCTTTGTAACCCCTGCTGCGGGCTCACCTTTGAGGCGTGGAGTAACCTGGCGGGACACACCCCAGCTGGGCGTAGGGCCCCGTTGGCTGAACGGGGATAAACGCTGCGTCAGAGTGTCCATCTTGCGCTTCGCCATTGGGGAGGGGGCACCACGGCATAAATTCTTTATTCTTGCCCAGGCACCCAAGGCACCACCGTTCCTCAAAGCAGCCGAGGCAACCTTGAAATTGTTTGTGAAAATGCTAACACCGCGAGCACATGGTGATGTACGTGGTGGTGTTAGCACATTTGCGGCGGTGATGGTTGCAAGTTGAGATGGGTTTTGGGCACGCACATTTCTTGAAAATGGAAATGTCTATTTTCTATTCTGTGGGATGCATCAGTGGTGAAAACAGTGCTATTCCCGGTACTCAGGGTTGGTATACTTGTTGGATGAGCTTGTCAGTCGAGGAGTCGACAATTTTGGCAACCTCGGTATAAAAAGTGACTGCTTGTGCACGGCCGGCAGCGGGCGCTGGCGGCGTGCGGCGTAGGATGTTGAGAAATTTTGGCGGGAGCGCTGGGCGTCCGGCGCCCTCACGCTGGCAGCGTGCTCAATGAGTCAGCGTCGGCGCCGATGGCGAGGTTGGCGAGTGCGATTACGGCGCGCCCGGCGTTCGCGTGGCGTCGCGCTAGCGCGGTGCTGATCGAGGCATGTCGCGGGGAGGTCGCGGGCGCGCGGCGCGGCAGCGTCTGGCGGCGCTGGCGGCGTCTGGCGGCGTTGTCTACCCAGCGTGAGCCGGTCGAAGTTGGCTGGCGCTGGCCGCGTCAGCGGCAATACAAAAATTCGGCGGTTCGAGCATAACGGCTCTATTTCTAATGGGGGCTATACATATGTGTTTGGCGGCCATGGGAAGTCCCTCTTGGTCATTCTTACACATTCTAACACCCTTTGAGCTAAGCATACACCCTCCTCCTCCTCTCTCTCTTTGCTTGTGAGCTTCATTCAAGTGAGTTGAGGTGATCAAATGCTCTTTGCTTTGATCTCTTTGCATTTAGAGCACTTGTGGATCGTTGTGAGGCGGTTGGTTTTCTTGTTACTCTTGGAGACACACGCTCTAAGCGGCAGTGATTTGGTGGAGTTGTTGGCAAGAAGAGGGAGATTGTTTCTTAGCCACCTCGGGTTGATTTAATGAGAGGATTACGCACTCCTCGTCGGGAAGACAAAGTGCAAAGGAATACATTGCTGCTTTCGTGCTTTGGGTACCACACTTGTTGAGTGGTGTGTTGAGGCTAGCAAGGGCACCACCTGGCTCAAACACCATCCTTGTGTTGAGTGGCACAACGGAGACTAGCTTGCCGGTGTACAAGTGAACTCGGGGTGAACAAATCGACTTGTTCATTGTCTCATTGTGTGGATCATCATTGAGTGATTGATTGGTTTTCTTCTTCGGTGATTGGTTGACATCCTCTGAGGCGGGTATAACAAGCATCTTACTCTTGCATTACTTTGCTAGATTACTTTTGGTAGAGAGCTAGCACTTGCTTGTGTAGGTTGTTCTTGCTAGCATAAGGATCATATTAGGATTGTTCACTAGTTAAGTAGTGACATAGCTCTTGTGTGACATAGAGATCATAGAAGATATTTAAATTGTCACTAGAGGCTTGCAAGACAATAGAGCTAAGTGCAAACCGCTTTGCAGCAAGTATTTTACTAACGGTTTGTTTAGTGAGCTTGTAGAAAATTTTTATAGGCTATTCACCCCCCTCTAGCCATCTAGGACCTTCACGGAAACTGCGTAGGTGGGTGTGGAGCCCCAACGGCGAAGCGGTTGACATCGATGCCGTCCGCCCGTCTCGGGCTTGTATTCAGCGGCCGGGAGTGGTGCAACGAGGGCGGGGAGGCTGACCCGGCGTCACGCCGGTAGTGAATAGCTTGTGACCCGCGGCAGGATACGCGCGGGCGTGGCACGCGACCATACGGCGATACCATCATCTATCTCCCGTCCGCGTGACAACCGGCTCCACCATGGCCATCGGATACATCAAATCGGCAAGACCATCTGGCCTGCTACCCCGGCAGAGATCTGTGTTGCTCTGCGCTGAGGCTACGGGAAGCGGCGAGGCTTGGAGGCTTTACGGGGGCGGCGAGCCCGAGGGCCCGCCGAGACTCATGTGAACTCCGGCTTTGCGCGCAGGGAGGGCGGAGTGCCGGCGGCTAGAGGAGAATGTTTGCAACGCGAGGCGCCCTCGCGGCGTCGTCGGACGGCAGCGGCACCACGCGCGTCTCGCACTACTACAAAGGGAGCTAAGAGGCGCTGGCTTGAACATTAGGGCGGCTTATACGAAAATTCACGGGTGAAACAAGCGCCCCTAATGTTGGCACATGCGGGCGGCTCTATATAACTTGCGCCCCCCTCTTGTTGGCTCATTAGGGGCTGCATTCCTGGCCGCCCTAATGTTTTTGACACATTAGAAAATGATTTATATTTGACCACCTAATGTAACCTCAAATCGAGGGCGGTTATATATAGAGCCCCACCAATGTGTTTGGTCAAACTTGGTCAAGCGAAGCATTAAATGACCTCAAATCGAAAAACTTTGAATACAAAAATTGTATATATAGAGTGTAGATCTTGAGGGAGCTACTACGAGAGTTGGTGTTCGTGATTTTTTGAAAAAGAGGGAATCTAGGGGCTCCAAAAGCGTCTTTAGTTTGAATTGGAAAAGTCAAACTTGGTCAAGCAAGTGAAAGCGAGAAGCACTAAATGACCTTAAATCGAAAAACTTTGAATACAAACGTGTTTAGAGCTCATCAAGATCAACGTGAATTATATGGGTCATTTTGTCTTTTAAGAAAGTGTTAGTAAACACTAGAAAGTCGCGATAATTAAAATAATCGGAGAAAATTACCAAACAATTTGAGAAAATTCTCAAACTTGGCGGTGCCTTTGCACATACCATGTAGATACCTCGAGAAAAAGTTTGAGGCGATAGCACATTAGGAAGCGGCTTCGTAACAAACCGCCCCTTGTTCTGTTGGCGCACATTAGGGGCGGCTCGTAACATGAGCCCCTAATGTCCCATTTTACATTAGGGGCGGTTATATTTGACTTTGTGAGATACATGTGCAGTATACCAAATGTATTTGGTGCTACCAGTTAAAACTTAAGTGATCAATTTTAGATGAATGACACGTTTGATTTTGCATCACCTAAGCTACAGTTTACATCAAGTAGATTAATCAGTCCATAAATCAGTGTTGCTGCTTAGCCTGATGGGTTGAAATCCACCGCACCCAGTGCTGCATATACTAGCCAGTGCTAGATGGACATAGTTGCTCTTCACAATATCATTTTGCTTGTATGTATGAATCATAGTTCGTTTTCAATATGTTGTTTTGTTCAAGAAGGGATTGCTGCAAGGATGCTGGCCTCTCCTGTCAAAGTACGCTGCAGAAATATGCTGCAGACTTGGATGTAATCTGTTATGCTATCATAGGCTTTGCTGAATATATGCCTTTGATTATTTGTTTCACATGTTATACAGGTAAACATTCCTAAGACCAAGAAGACCTCTGGTGTTGCTGCTGGTGCCTCGATCCCCTCCTCCGCCCTCTCTCCTGCCTGCTGCTGGTGAGTTGCCCGTCGGTGAGCTGCTGCTGGTGAGCTCTTCTGCCCCGCTGGTGCCTGCTGCCCTGTCCTGTTCTGCCTTGGAGGTTTGAAATTCATGTTGCCTATGATGCTACTGTCGATAAAATTCATGTTGGAATTCATTGCTGAAGCGCTCTCTCTCTCTCTCTCTTTGTGGCAGGTAGCATAATGGTACTTGATCTAGGATGCACATTAATTCCCCATACATAGTCATGGATGTTGCCATAGAGAAGAAAGGTATTGAGTTGTCCCCACCGCTAAATAAAACAATAATTTCTTAGAATATTAGTTATTTTCTTGTTGTCTAAAATATGTCTTTGCTTAACAGGGGAGATGGAGTGCATGGTGAAGTAGTTTGATGTCTTTCTCCATATCCATGTTTGTAAATTCATTGTAGTATTCAAGTTGAACATGTAAATGACTAGTATGGAGACTTTGTATAAATGAACATTTGAAGTTCAACTTGTATCAAACTTGTGACTTTGTGTGGATTATATATATGTTTATTTGAAGTATGGAACATTATATGAATTATTAATTGAATCTGTGATTATATATTTATATTTTTTGTGTGAAATTTCAACACTAGGGGCGGTTTTAGATAAACCGCCCCTACTGATATGGAGACATTAGCGGTTTGTGATGAGTAGAACCGCCGCCCCTAATGTTGTGAGACATTAGGGCAGTTTTTCCAACGCCCAATGTCGATGAATGCGTGGATGGCGCGCTTGTTTAGGGCGGTTGAAAAAACGCCCTAATGTCCCATCTAAAAACGCCCTAATGTTGACTTTTTGTAGTAGTGTTGGATGAACATCTTACTCCCTCGTCACCACCTTCGACAATCATGGACTCCGGCTCCCCAAATCTGATGTCTCTGCAGCGTTCTCCTTTGCTCTCGGATGGCTCTTCGCGGGTTGATCCGATCCGATCCGTCGTTTCGAGAAAACCCTCGTTCTAGTTTCTTTGTTTTGGGGCGCGTCGGAAGGTGGAAACAAAAGGGAGTAGAAAGCGTTTTTGTTTTAGGTCAGATTCAATGAATCTTGCGCGCCTCTGGCTGGGAGGGTGGTGAAGGAGGAGGACGGCGGAGGCGAGGCGGGCAGATGTGGTAGAAAAAAAGTAGAAAAAAAATGGTGGAATTGAAATTTTCTCTCTTTATTAGTATATATAGGTATAGATATATAAAATCGGAGACTTGTAGGTAGTTTCTATATTCACGGACAGGGTTAGTTAGGGGTAGGTGTGGACCCAAAAAAAAATAGACTGAAAATTTATTTATTTATTATTTTATATTATATATATATACAAAATACGGAGCCCCGATCTAATACATATTGGATCGCGTCCTAAGTGTCTCCTGTATAAACTGAGTTAGGACAAGACGCATCTAGAGATGATACGAAGTTGGATTCGTATAATGTATTGGCGGTTCCGTTGCAACGTGTTGCGAAAATTATTAATATGTACCTTATAGCTTCTTGAGGAAAATGTAAAAGCAGCAATATAATAACTCTATATGAAAATAAAAATAATTAAAATAACACTTTTTTTTTTTGAGATTACACGATTACAAGCCTTGGATCTCACAACAGCGACGTACACTCACCTCCTATGAACACACGTACCACAAACCCCTACCCTATGAGCACCTCCGAAGGGGCTGGGCGTCGGCGAGATCGAAGATTTTCGAAGTCACCATATGCGCCTGCGTCGTCGATGGGAACATAAACACCAGAAATGCACTTAATAGCGGTAAACCGCTGAGAAAATCCCAAAAGAAAAGGTCACGATGCGGGGATTTGAACTCACGGTGGGTAACGTCCCACTAGACTATCTACCATTGGACTACAACAAATTTGGTCGCAATTAAAATAACACTTGGGAGACAGGACTAGATCCTACGAAAACAAACAAAAAAAAAACTATCCATATGATGTCACCATTATTAGGCCTATAAACGCACTAGTCTGTATAAATCTTTTTTCGAGACCAGGGGATATAGCCCGTTTTCATTAACGAGAGGAATGGTCAATAGACCTACACATAGAAAGATACAACAGGGGACGGGTAATCCAAGGATTACCAGCGAGGCCGCGAAACACAAACAAAAGCAACGCGCGGGGCGGAGACCCTCCACCTAACACCCCGCAAGCCAAGCGAGTACTAAAGAAAACTCAACATCAAATAGCGGTGGCGATCATTGCCGTAGATGAACATGATTAGAGCACTCCTCCGAGTCACGAGTTTCGGAGGACCGCGGGCGAAGCACCGCCATGAAGGCACACCTCCGGTCACTTAGGGCGGGACCACGGGCGAGCACCGACATGAAAGGCACCCTCCGGTCACGGAGTTCGGGACCGCGGGCGGAGCACCAAAGACTACGGCAGCGACAAACACTAAAGACTATCCGAGAAAAGAGCAGCAACAAGCGCGACTAGGCCTTCACGACGGCGGCGCGACGAGCGGCAAGGCACTGCCCTCAAACCAACCAAGCGCCGCGAGCGGAGGAGATGCTCGGCGTGTTCGCCGGGGAAGGACACGGCGCCCGGGAGGCGCCGTCGACGCCATCCGCGTGGGATGGGTTTCCCGCATCTCGAGAAGGTGAAGAGGCGGCCGTCGCCACCCACGCCACCACCACGGCGGTGCAGGTGCAACATCGAGCCAACCCGGCCAACATCACCACCATGGCGGCGTTGGAGGGCGCCCAACCAGCGCCAAGGTCGACGCGCCACAAAAACGATCAAGGCGAGGAGACACACCGTCGAACCGACGCTTCCATGGAAGGATGTGGCGCTGGCGCGCCGTCGTTCGCCACCGAGGCGGGGGCTTTCACGACCTGGCCGCGTGCGTCAACCGCCGCATCACGGGGGCATACCCGGCCCGGAGACCCCAGGGGCGGCGGACCACCATGCCCCGCGGCCGCGACCATGAGGAGCACGGCCGGCCGCAGGGAAGGGAGGGGGACCGGGCAAGGAGCCCGATCCGCAGCCCCCAGCCCTCGGGGTCGCCAGGTCGCGCCGCCGCCGGGTCGCCGGCCGAGTGCGGCCGCCCGCAAGAGGAGGCGGGGAGGAGCGAGGAACGAGATCCGGGGCCAAGGGGCCGGATCCGGCCGCCCAAGCCCGTGTGTGGTCGCCGGAAGGTCGCCCGCCGCCGGCCGGGAAGGTTCGGTGGAGGGGGAAGACGGAGAGCACGGGGGTGGGAGAGGAAGGAGGGAGAGCGCGTCCGCCTTGTTGGCGCACGGCGTGGCCGCCGTCGTCGCGGCGAGGCGGCGGCGGCGGCCGGAGGAAGCCAGGGGAGTGGGGTGCTCGCGGGGCGGCGGCGGCCGCGCCGCTTCGAGTCGCCCTCCACGAGAGCCGCGGGGGGCCTGGGCGTTTTTCGCCGCGTGGTCCTGTATAAATCTTCTTTTATTATAGGCATCGCCATTTGGCCTACCTAGCTCCTTCCATACAACGTACTATTTCCTTCCACTTTTATCCAGGAGCGAAGACGGGCCCTTTATAAGGACAAATACATATAGCGGCCCCGCGCCCAGTGGGCCGTAGTGGAAACTGTACGGAATAAATAAACCCGTAGTAATCCTCCCAACCCACCGATCCAAAAAAAAAAAAAAAAAGTTATTATTACTAGGGCTCGTCGGGGACTGCGCCGTCGACTTCCCTGCCGGCGGAGCGGGAGGTCCCCGTGTTTTCGAGAGAAGGGCGGCGGCGAGGGTAGCTATGTCTGATCTGGTGAACTGCTACTTAATAATCTATATGGTCTCCTTGACGCAGCTTAATTTCTCCTGTGGTGAAGTTTGCTGACGACCCCAATGCAGGATCAACTGCCGGAGGAGGAAGTACTGCGCCGTCTCGACACTGACGAAGCGACTGGATTGACGGAAGAGGAGGCGGTGCGCCGCCTCAAAGTGTACGGGCCGAACATCGTCGTTGATTACCCCCAGGTCGCTCCCTTCTTCACCATATTTTGGACGATTTTGTGCGGGTTGGGTGGGGGTTTCGGCTTCGGCTATGGGAAACTACTGTGGGGACGGAGGTCAGGTGGCTGGCGACGGCCGGGAGAGACGCCGGACTGGTTAATTAGGAGCGCGTGTGGAGGAAGTGGTGGGATTTGCAGATGGTTTTCTGCTTGCTTAGGCGTGGTCCAAAAGAAAAGAAAAAAAATTTGCAGACGGTGCATACTGTTTGTCTCGTGCTCAGCACTACAGCTGCTGTCAATTTTGCTGTATTGTCCTGAAAGGTTCAATTTTTGCAACTTCAATTCTGTTACATGAGCTGCTGTTTGATGTTGCTGTCCTCCAACATGGTGTCGTTGCAGGTGAATGGCCATCTTTGTGCCATCCTCAAGTGCATCCTTTTACTCTGGGGATGGGATCATCCCTTCACTGAGTACATCAAGTACGAAATTGGATGGGAGTCATGGGAGCAGCTTATCTTCCCCTGGTCCAAGGAGATGATATGTGTCATGCTCATCAATTTCTTGTCATGGACAGCAATAGTGGCTGCAACCGTGTCCCTCGCCATTAGCTCAGCTGCTATGGCACCCTATGAACTGGCCATTGTCATTACCTTGCTCTGGGGAAGTCTGCTTGCTTGCTGCGTCATCAAGTGCCTTGCCAATCATGCAAAGGCACCTCTGGAGGCTAAAGCTTTGCACCAAGGGCCATGGTCCTGAGGGATGAGGTATGGAAAGATGTTCATGCCGCCAATCTTGTCCCTGGGGATATCATATATCTCAAGTGTGGTGACATTGTGCCAGCCAATGCTCTTGTTCTCAATCTCGCAGGATCGGGACCAAAACCATTCGTTGTAAAAAGGTTTGTCGACAGCGTGCATGGCTCCCTTATATACTATGGCTGGTCTGTGTACCGTGGGGAAGGTACTGCTGTTGTTACCACAACGAACGCGGCATCCCCAAGAGCACTCTGGAGCTTTATCCAAAACGTTTCTCTCGTCCTGGGCAGCTTAGGAAGGGTGTCATGGTTTGCTGTTTCCTCCTGCTTTTGTTTGGTACTTATTGGAATCATTGCTGAGGCACTTGTCAAATTCTTTTTCCTGCAAAGCATGGTGCACAGTAGCCACACTACTAATTGGTGTCATACCAATGTCCATGCCTGCTATGCTCTACCTGGTATTGTCATTGGGCTCTCAGCGGCTTCGAAAGTGGGGATTGTTAGCAGGGGAACTGCTGCTCTTGAAGATCTGGCTAGCATTGATGATGTGCTTTTAACATGACTGGGACTTTGACATGCAACAAACCCTGTTTTTAACCGGGACAAGATTGAAGTGTATGCAGAAGGTATTGATAAAGATCGTGCTATCCTTTTGGCTGCACGTGCTTCAAAGCTCACAATGAACTGTATAAAGAACCAATTGATGCAGCCATTCTAGACCTTGTGGATGATCCAGAAAAGGTATCTTTTGATAAGTGATGGTCAAGTTATGTATGCCTTGTCCTTCTTATTCCATTGCAAGATCCTTAACTAATCAGTTGATGTAGGTGCGAGTCGGGATTAAAGTTCTGGAGCACGCTCCCAGACCTGTGTTGCAATGGCGTTAATGTACCAGACAACTTACATAGATGAAAATGGCTCCATTTGTTCTGTGCTGAAAGGTGACCCTGCAATGGTAAGCAATCTATCTGGTCCATTTTTTTAAAAAAAAAAGAAAGAAAAGAAAAAGATGTAGCAACCTCGCCTCTTGTACCACATCACCAGTTTACATTGTCTCGCTCTAGCTTACATGACCTGCTGATCCAAATCATAGCACCTCCCAGTTTGTTCTCTGAGCAAAAGTGTAAGTAGGTTCCTATGCATGTGTGGGCCCATCATTAGGTTGTTACTCTGTGAGAAATTTGATCTAGGGGCCGTATTTACAGTATCACATAGATGGATTTTCCAATTGTCTTAATTTCTTGGTGCAGTTTCTCCGTGAGTGCAGTTGGGCGAAGAAGCCAAAGACCATATACTGACACAAATTGACACGCTTGGTCTTGATGGGTATAAATGTATTGCTGTTGGGCGTTCGTTAACTGTCGTTTGGACATCATTGGTCTTCTACCTTTCGTAGATGAACTCAGAAGTGATAGTGCAAAAGCTGTTGATAGACTTATTGATATGGGTCTGAGTGTAATAGTACTCACAGGTGATCTCAGTCATCACCCCCTCCCTCCCATCTAGTCTGATTTTCATATCAACTTTTTGAATCAGTTAGTTAGTTGGATAATTATATTCTCCATGTTTGTGCATGTTATCTTACTGTATTCAGAAAGTCCAATGGCAATTACAAAGCACTTATGTAGAGGACTTGGGAAACTGGGATCAAATGTGTTACATGCGATTCGATGCGTGAATTTGCACGCAACAAAAATGAGACTTTCTTGAATATCAATGGTATTTCCAATCTCTTCATAGGTATGCTTCTTGTCTTGAGAACTATGTCATAGGTGCTGTGTCTGTCTCATGCAGCCAGGGATATCTCTTTGTAAATTGTTTGCTTATTACTGAGTTGCTCTTTCACTTTATTATTATTTCAGAGCGCAATCGTCATTTCATAAACAGTCTCAGAAGCAAGTTTGGGCATCGTTGTGCAATGGTTGGGTATGAATTCTTGGATGGTGAGTCTATCTGTGAAAGCAACATTGGAATTTCAGTCGCTGATGCCACTGATAGCACCAAAAAGTGAATCTGATCTTGTTTTTGACTGAGCATGGCTTGCTGTCTCTTTTTCTTCTGCTGTTCAAATTAGTCTTGAAATTTGCCAGATGATGAAAGGATGCATGGTAAGTCGTGCTTTCGGCAGTTAACAATTCTTGTCCCCTGAGATTTCCAGCTTGTGCATGGGGCTAATATGTTCATCTATTGCAGGTTTATGCTGTTTCATCTACTCTCCATACTGTGAGTAGAAATTCTGTTTTTTTCCCACACAGATTGTTTTAATCTTTCGACACTAATAAACCTGTTTATCTGTTGGAGTTTGCTGTCCGTCTTATTTTACTTCTATGGAGAGTGGAATTATCCTGTTTTGCAGTGCTGGTTATTGCCGCTTATAACTACTGTGAGTTTGTAGCTTCAGCCTTAGCTTTTTCAACTTCTCAATATGTTATACTCCCTCCATTCCAAAGTCGTTAGATTAAGCGTTTCTAGGTACATAGCTTTTTGCTACGTAGCTAGATTACATTATGTCTAGATACATAGTAAAAACTATATATATAGAAAAGCCGAACGACTTTCAATTTGGAATGGAAGGAGTACTCCATTGCAGTTTCATGATTTACTATCTTCCTTTTTAAAAAAAATCCCAGGCACATCAATTGTGATGTTGTTTGAAGGGCCCTAAATCATCCAAGTCACCAAATAGTTTGAAAGCAAAAAGATTATAGCAACTGGTGCTGCTTCTGGAAGCTATATGGCCTTGAGCACAAATTTTTTTTTTTTATAATCTCAACTAGGACCGATCATACCTGTGAGTACTCTTGCCTTAATCTTTTAGGTGTGATTTTCTAGCACCAAATTTGATTGTAAGTATTTGACAGCACATATTCAAAGTACGATTCGCTGATGAGCCATGATGAGGAGATGAAATCTGCCCTGTTCCTTCAAATGAGCATGGTTAACCATGCTATCGGACTTTTTGCACGATCATTTGATGGCCACTTAATAGATTGCCCTGGATCTCTTGGAACGACTTATTTTGTTGTATCTCAACTGGTCTGTTTCTACATCTCTGTTATGTGCATAGTTTTCTTCTGAATCTTTTTCATTATATAAATAGCGATTTAGATATTTTCTTGCTGATTCTCAATTTCAAGTATAGGCTTGTAATACTTTTCTGAGGTTTGTGCTCGTCGTCAGCGTATATTGCGGTGTTTTGGACATTAGGTTGAATATTTTTTTCCGATGCTTTCTATATGCATATGAACACATGACCAATACTCTTTATGTACAAAGCCAGTAAGTTATCAAGTATAAATTTTAAGTTTAGTGCATGCATGGCTTACAAATTGTATTTCTTTTCAGGCAGCAACAGGAGTTGTTGTTTATGGTGACATGAATGCCGTTCTAAGGGGCATAGGTTGGGGTTGGACTGGGTTCATCTGGCTCTACAACCTTATGTTTCTTTTGCCCTTGCATTGATCTGTAAGTATTGGAGGGTCCATTTATTTATTTATTTATTTATTTATTTTTCTCCCTTCTATTTTTTGAGTAGGTGCATCAATGTGTAAAGCTATGGAGACAGCTATTTTGCTTTCATGTTACTCCCTGTGCAATTAGAACTTCAGTGTTTTTCTCTTACAGTAGTTTCCACTTGGCCCTCAAACGTGCTCACTTTTACAATCACAATTGTAAAACATATAAAAGATGAACTTAAGATGCTTGGCCAACATGGCATGGCACTTAAGATGCATTTTCAGTGTTTAATCAGCCGTATCTGAGTAACTTTTGTTCATTGGCAGGTGACCGTTCCAACCTTGCAAAGTTCATCTCACCTGAGACAACCTGCAGAGGCTGTTCGCAACATGGACCGAGTGGATGGCGAGGTGCAGGATGTTGCTCAACCGGTGTAAAATGTGGATGGAGATGTCCATGGTTTCTGCTATCTCATTCCTGATCCTTGCCTGGTCCTTATATGCGTGTCTTTGCGTTAAGGTCCAGCAGCAGTAGGTCCCAGGCACAGCCTTGGGATTCAGCATTAATTTAGTTGTATATATAGCATCTAGCAATATGTATCGGATTAGCAGCTAAGTAAATGTATTTATTACTAATCTCCAATGTAAAAATGGGGACATACCTGTTTTTTTGCTGTCTATGTGCTCCCTCTGTTAAATCTCCCTACCGAGTCAGAGAAACATTTTATTTGTTGCGGAGTTAGAAGCATTTTATTTGTAGTGGTAGCATCTATAGCTATCTTCAGGTCTAAATAGTGGCTAACAAGTGATATATGTCTTTAACATGTACAATGGAATTTAAAACCAATCACTTTTTCCCCATGTAGTACATGCTCTGATGCTCATGCTCTGCTCACTTTTTTACCATGTTCATCCTCTGCTCGGCGCATTAATAGTTGGGTCTTTTGCGTTTTACCTCTCAAGTTGGTCTAGTGTATCATGCCCTCGGCGTTTAGTGGTGTTGAGTGGGGAATGTAGAGTAAATAATTAGGGGACGCGTAACTGCTTTGTGAATACATCGACACACGTACGGTACAAAATTAATGTATATATGTAGTGAAATTTCAATTAGGAACTCAGTGATACTGTTACACGGTATTTGAGAGGTGCATTGGCACCTCTAAGAGCATCTCCTGCCGTATATAAATATAATACCTATCTCTATCTTTGTAAAACCGTATTAGTGATAACTATGTTTTTCTTGCTCAATAATTTTTCAATACCTCTTCCTTTATTCGGTGGCCACTAATATTTTCTTCATCTCCCCTCAAATAAAGGGGTGTTGTACCTCCCCGAATAATATGGAATTGTCAAACTAGCACCTTTTATCCATCGCTATCCTACATATATATTGGAAATAGATTCTTGAAAAAAACTAATAAAAATACTCTAAAGTCAGTCTCAATAAAAGTTTCATGGGTGCGGTGGTGGTAGGTCTTGGGGAAGATTGGTGGTTCGAGCGGATTCGGCTTCCTTTGCGACGGAGGATGCTATCGTCGGCTCCACCATCGTCGTTTCAACACGGATAGTGATCGACGGATGGGCGTTCAACAACTTCTTCGCCTTTGCGAGATCGGCGTCTTCTGCGGTCCACCTCACGCCGGTTTCTTAGGCTTTTGGTGCGAGGTTTGGTGGCGGCGGTCTTCGACGGAGACGGTTGCGGCCGGTGTACGTTTACGGTTGGGTCTAAGGACCAGGTTGTAATTTTCTTATTTTTGGGGTCCTTACGGATTATAGGCGGGGTAGCTATCATACGTATCCTTATACGGTGTACTTGTATTGCTTTTCTCTTAATTAATCTGGTATACTTTATCAAAAAAAGAAGTTTCACTGAGTTTCATTTACATTAAATAAGTTGCCACATGCATTTTTATGAAATGAAAGTGTATTTTAGAAGAAAGAAGAGAAATAAGTGTCATCTAAATAAAACTATTTTAACACGATTACTAATTATGTATGAATTATAAAATTAAATGTTATGAGACTTAGAATGAAACTTTGCATTAAGAGTTGAAAGCAAATGAAAATCGTTTATCTTCCCTTTTCTGAAGCAAGCAGCAGAAAACTCTATGCAACTTGAATAAAAGTACACACCGGGCCGGCCGGCACCATGGCTTGACTCGCACCCTTGAGTCCTTGACCAGATCAGGCGAGATCGGCGACGAGGAGGGAGGCTCGGGGACAGAGCATCTGGACCGTCCATAGTACAACAATCCACGATGTCAACCGTCCGATCCGACCAACTACTTTCCCGCCGCAGCCCTCCTTTTTTTTTTTTCTTTTCTTTTTCCTTTTTTTTTTTGACGGAGGAAACCGGTGGCCTCTGCTCAGTGACAGGCGAGGCGACACCGCCTCGATCTGCGCGAGACCGCAGCGGCTCGCCGGCGGCGATGATGGCCGGCCGAGCTCATGGCCAGAGAAACCGCCTCCGCCGCCTCATCCCGCGGCTCCTGCTCCTCGTCTTCGCCGTCTACGCTACCTCCTTCGCGATCTACCTCCTCCTCCAGCCCCAGCCCCAGTCCCAGTCCCAGACCCAGCACCAGTCGCCGCCGGACCCCACCCTCAGGACTGAAGCCCATGACGGCGTCGTTGCGCCGCCGTCCTCGCAGAAGCCGTGGCCGCGCCTCCCCTCCTTCCTACCCTGGGTGTCCAGCGCCGCGCCGCCGCCGCACACCTGCGAGGCCTACTTCGGCAACGGCTTCTCCCGCCGCGTCGACGTCCTCCCCGCGGGCCGCGGCGGCTGGTTCGGTGCCACCACAGCGAGACGCTGGGAAGCTCGATCTGCGAGGGCGCCAGGGTGCGGCTTGACCCGGCGCTCATCGCCATGTCCCGCGGCGGGGAGCCGCTGGAGCAGGTGATGGGCCGCGACGAGGATGAGGAGCTGCCCAAGTACCAGCCCGGCGCGATGCAGGTTGAGGGGCCGGCGGCGGGTAGGAGTAGGACGGCGCCGCTGGTGGATGCTGCGTTCCTCGACGACTACGTGCCCACCGGCGGGATCGGGACGCACCACACTATGAGGGCGCTGCTCGAGTCGGCGCGCGTTGTGCCTCCCGGTGAGCTGCACTGCTCCCAGGTATTCTGTGCCTTGCTATCTATACTAGTAGTTGAATTGCTCATTGATGACTAGTAGTTTGTTAATGCATTTCTGAAATTCAATAATTAGGAAGAGTAGAGTCAGCTCAGTGTTTGATATAGGTGTATTTAATGAAAGTCTATCTGATCCAGCCCTTCATGCTGGAGACACTGAGCAGTCTTATGAATATTTAGTTGTGTTAAGAAGACTGTGAGCAGAAATAGGAGCTAAGAATGAAGTCTGAGTCTGACTTATATCCAAAATAGAATATCGTGGGAGTATAGAACTAGTGTATACATTCTGCTTTTGGCTATTTGGTTTAGTTTGAATTTATTCAATTAATGCTGTGCTGCTTATTATTTCTGTTACTTTGAATGTGAGTTGATTGCAATGTAGCAGTTTCGTAATATGATAGATATATTTCAGTTACTTTGGAACGTGAGTTGATTGCAAAGTAGCAGTTTCATAATATAATAGATAGGATGATAGATATAATTGTCATTGGACAGAATGAGTGCCCTTGGTTATACCTTTTGGACACTCAAAAGAGTAGGTTTTTAGGCTCTTACTGGATTAGAGTTTTTTAATTCAATTTTGAATCAATGTTTGCTTCTTACATTCCTTTATCTCTGGAATTCAGTAGTCCCTTCTTAACTGTATTATCACACTTGTTATTGCAGTGGGTTGAAGAACCGACACTTCTGGTCACTCGTTTTGAATATGCGAACCTTTTCCATACAATTACAGACTGGTACAGTGCATATGTTAGTTCCAGAGTCACGAATTTACCAAAGCGTCCTAATGTTATATTCGTAGATGGGCATTGCAAGGTATGTGATGCGCTGTGTATTTTGTTACGGTTCAGTTCATTATGTTTGTTGGTTGAGTTATGACCAACAATTCTGTTTCTTCAGCTATTACTGGGGTAAACAACATTAGTCATATTTTTGTATGCTTGATCCATAGTTTGTATCGTGCAATGATAAAACAACATGCCAGCATGGTGATCTTCCTTTTTTCCTCATTTATTCTGCTATGTCCGTTACTCATGTTTGGAGAACAAGTACAATCAGAAGCAGTTCTTGATTGTATCCCAAATTCCCAATCTGTCAGTTTCTTTGTTCTACATTTTAGGCAAACAGCACCATTGCTATATTTTTTGGAAGCTAGCCCTGATCGTCATCCAAAACTTCTTCCAGTCGCACTCCATGCTTCCATGTATGCCCAGATTATATTGTTCCTCCATTATGTCATTTTCTTTCAGATTTAGCATGACTTAATATGATATTCTATTACTAGGTAGCAGCCAACTTATTTGTCTGCACAATGATTTATGTTTCTTTTTCCCTCTCTTGTATATTCTTGTCAAGTAACAGATGTGACCTGATCTCCACAGGCACAATTGGAGGAAACATGGGAAGCACTTTTCTCAAGTGTGAGATATGCTAAGAACTTCTCTGGTCCTGTTTGTTTCCGACATGCCATTCTTTCACCATTGGGCTATGAGACTGCCATGTTTAAGGGCCTTAGCGAGAGCTTCAGCTGTGAAGGTGCCTCCATGAGAGTCCCTCCGAGAAAAAACCGGACTATGACAAAACTGCACGGTTATCTGAATTTGGGGAAATGATTGTAGCTTCTTTTGATCTTCTGCAGGATGACATCATGTCATCCAAAAAATCAAATGGGATCAATGTTCTCTTTGTTCGCCGAGAAGATTACTTGGCGCACCCGCGCCACAGTGGTAAAGTTGAATCCAGACTAAGCAATGAGCAGGAGGTGTATGATGCAATTGATAAGTGGGCACAAGGTCTGAAATGCAAAGTGAATGTCGTGAATGGTCTTTTCGCCCACATGACCATGAAGGAGCAACTGCGTGCTATCCTGGAAGCTTCAGTGGTAATAGGGGCTCATGGGGCCGGTCTAACACACTTGGTTTCAGCAACTCCTGATACAAAGGTTCTTGAGATTATCAGCAGCATGTACCGGCGCCCACATTTTGCATTGATCTCACACTGGAAGTCTTTAGAGTACCATGCCATAAATCTCCCTGGATCGTTTGCAAGGATCACAGATGTCATCAGTGAGTTGAGAAAAATACTGGAAGGTCTCGGTTGCTGAAACAGAGGTACTCATCAAAGCCACCACATGCCATGCAGAACTGATACATGTCTGCTTCATCATACACACCTGGTCAGATTAACTGCACCGATGCATATGGATTGTATTTCGAGGGCAGTGTTTCACAGATTATTTGGACCATTGTGCCAACCGAATCGTTCCTAGTTCCCAGCAAAGAATTTTATTGTGCTGCCAACTGCAGAAAGCCAAGAAAGCAACCCTCTGTCTGGTTTCTGACAGCAAATGTTAACACGTAATCCGACCTTAGGTTGTCCACACTATACTTGGACATGATTCTTGGACCATAATCTTGACCAAACCATATTCTTTTCTGGTCTATAGATTAGCATATCTTTTGTATGATACATGTTGATGAGTACTTTCTCATTGTTCAGATGTTGTGAACTGCCTGATAGAAAAATGTCATAGGTTCATCCTTTGTGCATGCTGTATGATTTACTCAGTTTTGTGAACCCACGGAAGCAAGGTCGCCAAGTCCAATGGCAAATGTTTTTTTTTTTTTTGAGTTATATGCATTGAACTATGTGTTTCATATGGGTTTCATCTCTAGCCTACCCCAACTAGCTTGGGACTAAAGGCTATGTTGTTTCCTTGTTGTTGTATGCATTGAACTATGTCCTGAAAGGATCAAATGTTTGTAATTTCAATTCTGTGTTATTACATGAGCTGCTGTTTGATATATTGCTGCCCTCCAACATGGTGTTGCAGGTGAAAACGGGTCCAAAAGCCACCAATTGTCGGTGTAGTTTGTTGTGGTGTGGTTCAATGTGTGTCAATAGCCCACCATCTAGTACTGCGCCTGCATCCTGGAGAGATGGATTTGGCCCTGAATGTATTGGGCCGTGTTGTTCGTGGGCCCTCTTGTTTATGGGCCTCGATCAGAATGGGAAGGGCTGAAAGCAGCTCGCCCATCAACTTCAGCTGCTCGAAGATTGATTGGGTCTTTTGCCAGTATTTTTGCGAATTAGAGGAGGCGTACTTGCTTTGCGACATAGAACATGTACCTTACAAATGTACATGTAGTGAAATTTCAATCAGGGACAGTGTCATTGTTATATGCACTTGCACCTCTAAGAGTATCTCCATATAAAACTGTCTGTGTTTTTCCTTGTTCCAGAGTACCTCTCCCCTTTTATTGGTGGAAACCAATATTTTCTCAGGCTCCCTTCGAATAAAGGGAGTTGTATCTCCTCAATAGCATATGCTATCATCCAATTCAACTATCACTTTCAGCCATATTTTCTCCTACATATATATTGGAAGTAGATAATTGTCACAGACCAGATCAATTGGGCTGGAAGTG
Organism: Hyparrhenia diplandra; assembly: GCA_015847255.1. Taxonomy (NCBI): domain Eukaryota; kingdom Viridiplantae; phylum Streptophyta; class Magnoliopsida; order Poales; family Poaceae; genus Hyparrhenia; species Hyparrhenia diplandra. The sequence goes on from JADLZK010008690.1 coordinate 30,381, forward strand.
ACACGTTGGCGGAGATACTCTAACAAATATATAGCTCCATTCAATTCATCCGATGGTGTTGAGTCTGTTGACATGTTAGTTGGTTGCGGTCATTTGAACCAACAAGTTTGCTTAATCACAATACAAGCACAAACAACCGTAGAGCCTGACGCAAAACCAAGGGAGGGCCAATATAAAAGACCAAATGCTTTGAAAGACCGAATTGGTTGATATTTAAGATTGACAAAATTATCATAGATGTTTTGTTGTCGCTCACGACGTTACAACCGAGACATGCATGTCACGACGTGCACTAGGATTCTAGGAAGGCCGGGTGCTTGGTGAACATGGTATGAGAATGAACCTTTTGTAGACCAGAAGAAACGACAACGACTGTAGTTTGATGAACCTTTTGCACGGTAGTATGAAGATTTTTGCATACTAAACCCGGTAGTATATGGGTGTGATTGGTTGCTCGGAACCAACCTGTCCCGAACGAAAGAGGCGTCCAGGCTGCATTTGTCCCTGACCGAGCGATACAGCAGGTCGTGTTTGGTTGCCCCTGCACGGCCTCAAATGCGGGATTAGGAGAAGTTTGTTTGGTTGCCCGCATGAACTAGTGAACTGGATCGAGTGGTACAGGAGCTCGTGTTTGGTTGCACACTTGGACAACACAGGTGCATGGTAGCCGGTCACCACTTCACCATTCTGGTGACCTTACCCCCCATGTTTTCCACATTCAAATGATCACAAGGCACATTGAAACCGATCAAAACCTTCAACACGTTGCCTCAGACTTAATGGGTTGATCATAATTCATGTTTAGGCTTGGAGCTTAAGGACGAAAGCATAACTATTGTTCCAATACGACATCATTTCGGGCATGAAATCATCAAAAGCTTACAGCCTCAAGCATTAAGAAAGCTGAGGCATGTAAGTTTCTGATGATTCAATGAACAAAATGAGAACCAAACCAACATTTGCACCTCAACTTTCCAGTTCCTCACAAGCCCAACATGAACATCAACAAAACCTAGTCATTATCTTACATTAGGTACCACAAATGTCATCATCGGCAACAGCAACAATGGCAGGCCCTCAAAGATTGACAACCAACTTTCAAGCTCAAAGTAGACATGGAGACATGGCATCGTCCCCTCCCAGCCATCCAGAATGGTGCTAACCAGTCGGTTGCTTGGAAGGGGAGGTATGCCATGCCTTGATGACTACCTTGAATACAACAAAAACAATCTAGGCACCTCAGTTCACTAGATTTTGCATCATCGGCCAAATAAAAACAAGATTGAGTTGATTGTTGAGTTGATCAAAATGAGAGACAAGGACGTGCCAACAAAGCGTAGTAGTCTAGTTCAAAAGAACAAATGTCCAAAGCCCCAACAAAGAAGGCCACAACAACAACGGCACCAACAGGCCCAACTAGCCTCAAAGGAGCCCGATCACTAGCACCAAAGACGAGTAGAATAAGAAGAATAAGCACGCTCCACAAACCAAATGTGCATACACGTAACCAACAACCACGGGTGCACGATGATGAGCTCCCGCAAGTAGTGGTGCACGATGAGCAACCGGGGAGGAGCATGGTCCAAAATAGGAACATGATCAGCGGAGGTGCAACCCGAGGAGGATGTTGGTTTATGACAGAACATGGTGATCGGTGGCACCGCTCTGGAGCACACTGCAACACATGGACTTGGTCACCTCCAGTGTACTCCAGGTAGGCGATTTCTGCCTCTTCCCTATTAGGAAAGCTTTGGTGGAAGTTGTTTGGGTACCCATTGACTGAATTTGCAGCAACAAACCATGAGTTGGTTATACCAACTCTCCTTCCTCGGTACACCACATACCAAGCCATCACTCCCTTCACAACACCAAAGAAGATGTAGTGAGAACATAGGCAAAATCACCTCAACTTAAGTGTAATCAGCCCTGACATGGAACTACTGGGGACATCATTCACCTGCCATCATCTCAACCTAGTACGGGTTGGTGTTGCAGTGAATGGTGTCCCACAACGCTTTGATGGCGGGCATGAGGAAGCATAAAAAGTGGCCTCAAAGATACGAGAATGGAATCGCGAAATCAAACACTTCTTGCAGTATTCTCGGCCCATGGACATCAACCAAACGAAGGGATGAACAAATCAAACTTCTTGCAAGATCATCATCGATGGGCCATCAACCTAATGAGGTAGTCATCAATAAAACACATTTTGCTGCATCACTGGCCATAAATAAAACACAGAAAACTGAATGAAGGTAGGCCTCAGAATGCACAAAACCAGAAAACAGAGATCCCTGGTTTCCAAAGCCTTTCAATCATCATAGGTGGCGCCAACATGGAATAGACTCATAGCACCCATGGAGTGCTCTACATGATCAACAGGATGCCATCCTATTAGGACATTGGGCCACATGGTTGCAATCGCGTTGATGATGGTAGAGCACTTGATGAACACAATGAAACATCAACAAGAAGTAATCAAATGTCACCTCAGATTTTAAGACATAGATCATCATAGGCCGGACAAAGGGATACAATATGAGTCATAATCAAGAAGAAGGCCTCGAATGCACAAAACCGAAAAAAACAAATGAAGCCGCTTTCTATGGCATTTCAATCATCATTGGTGGTCGGGAACATGGAAGAAACTCATAATTGACCATGGAGTGTTCTAGATCATCCACAGGTTGCCATCCAAAATAGACATAGGCCCAGATGGTTGCAATCCTGTGGATGATGCTAGGACACTTGATGACTGCTATGAAATAACAGGTACAAGTAATCAAATGCCACCTCAGTTTTTAACACATAGATCATCATAGGCCAATGAAAGAGACAGATTAGGAGGGAAATCAAAAAATAAGCAAGCAAAGGAAGCACAGATGCGGCCACGAATGAAAGTAATCATCATGAATCGACAGCATGCATCTCATAAGTAAGCATAAATCACAGATCCGGCCACTAATCAAGTGTGGAAGCATGAAAACGACATAGATCTGAGCCGAGCAGGTCAAGAGTATCACAAAATCAAAAGGGGAAAACCTAAACACCGCCTGAATCGGAGAGGGAGGGGAAGAGGGGAACGGCGAGCTATACCACCACAAGCACCAAAGCACCGGCGAGGGCGCGGCGACGGAGGAGCAGCACCGACGAGGCACCGGTGAGGAGAGGGAAGGAGGAACGCACCAGAGAAGTGGAGGGAAAGAGTGAGGGCGGTAACCCTAGCCACGAGCGCCACGCGCGCTTTTATCCGGGGGGGCGGCACGAGTTGGCGCCAACACCGCCAGATCTCCCCGCCAAGCTCGAAAGGGGGGGCGCGCCGTCCGGGCTCGCGAGGGAAGCTTCGCCCCAGCTTCCTCGCCGACGGGATGAGGGAGGGGAGAGGAACGGTGTGGAGCAATCGAAAGGATACGGAAGGAAACCAAACACGGACTCAGACGCCTCGGTACCGAAAATAGGGAAGTGGACGGGTCGGTTCGAGCAACCAATCGCACCCTATATGAACCCTTTGCAGATCGACTAGGAACGACAGATGCTTACCTCACAACAGACTTATGCGGTACACCCTGACCATGAGACAGGACAAGGAGTCTCCACCCTGAATGCATTCCTCACGCACGTACACGAATTCAATTCTGGGATCAGTCGGTACACTCTAGAGAAATTGTAGCTTGATGAAGCAAATTGTTTAATATTCCCTCTATTCTTTTTTACAAGGCACAAAATTTATCATGGCAGGATGTCCAAACTACACTTGAACTATTTATTAATTTTATATTTAGTTAAACATTTAACTAGAAATCTAATCATATCAACTTTTTTATTACAATAATAAAAAAAATGTTTGCCACATTATTAGTTAAAGATTTTAAATTTGATCAGTGTTGTTTTGTTTCTATTGTAAAATGAACTTCTCTAATTCTTTGTCAAATCTATAGAAAAATGTACAAACAAGAAAATGGGGCCTTCATTAACTTATAGAGTTGGTAGCAGCTGCCTTGTATTCTCTCTCATGCATGGGCTTACATATATAAATGCCATCGCCGTCCAGTCTGCCTCTTGTCCTGCCGTGCAACCACAACACTATGTGTGCATCACGTCACCAGTGCCTTGTTCTCTGGCAACTATTCCCAATTCAATGGCTTCACTGTTTCGAGTTTATGATTATACCTTGAACCCACTCTGTCTGCCGGGACATATCCTCTACACTACCATCCATGCATACTCTAAAATATGTATCCTTTTGTACCTTCTAAAATATACTATATCTGAGGCCACGTACAACGCCCAATGTCCACACCACACCGTCTCATCATCTGCTGGGCACTCCCATATCACCACCGAGTTATTATTACAATGATTATGTGGACTGTCTCGCTAGCATGTGGGTCCACCAATGCCAAACGATCATTTGGACGACATTGCTTTCAGTGGGGAAAAAAATGAATCAAGGCCTGCCGCTGCTATTGAATGCTTAGAAAGATTTCTAGAAGGCAGCATCATATATATTCTTTTGCACCCACGTCTAGGGTAAGATTCAAGGACTCAAATACTCATACCATTTATTTCAAAGTACTAGCCAGAAATTAAATAAATGATGTTCCGGAGTAGGTTTGATGCATGCTTTAATAAAGGTTTAATTTTTGAGTATTAGATTCACAACTAAACTACAAGCACAGCATTGATGTCTAAATTAGCACACACTCCCTCTGTCCTTTTACAAAAATGTGCAGGTCAAAATTTCTCAATTTTAATAAACTCAGATCTCCAAATTCATTTGTTATGAAAATAAAAATTCAACAACGTATCTAATGGTACCATTAATACACATTTTCTTTGTACGTATTTGGTCAAAGTTGAGTTCATTTGACTTTTTAAAAGTAAGAACGACTTATAAAAAGGGACAGAATGAGTAATTGCAACTAAAGTGAGTAGTAGGTTTGTCCTAGCGCGGCGGCATATTAGGATCTATGTTGGCTGGACCGCCGGGCGCGGTTGGCTAGCTATGTACTCCACCTTCATCTCAAAAAGATGTGAAAATGTTAGGAAGAGTTGTTGTTTGTGGTCGATCTTTTTGTTGTATCGTTGTGCTCACCGAGGTTACCTTCTTTTTTAATATACTCGGGCAGCTCTCCCCCCCCGGTTTGTTTAAAAAAAATGCTAGGAAGTGTAGTCTCTGTCAAAAAAAAAAAGCAATTCTCACTCTTTGAGTCAAACAATTTAAAGTTTGATCAAAGCTATACAAAAAATTAATATTATCTACAGTAATCTTTTTTGACGCAAAGGTATCTACAGTAAAATTGATCAGTTAAACTAGTTTAACTAACACAAATCTCATAGTTACAACTTTGATGAACAAAAAGAACGGTTAAAATCCATCCGGCCGTAGATTTTAACTACTACTTTATCATATATATATGAAAACATATTATATAAAATATAGTATAACATTTATAACTCTTAATAGCTATATACACCATATATATGCATTGTAGTTTTATTTATATATTTAGTATGATAAACATTAGTATCGATTTCTACAAATTTTGTTCAATTAAGAGTCGAATTACATCTCCTCGGGACGACGTACGGAGGGACGGAGATGGTAATGAATTGAAACAGTGGCAGGTTGTTGGTCGTCCGATCGATCAGGCCAGCCACTACGGCGCACTGTACAAGTGAACAGCTAGCATACTTGATTTGAACGCTCCCGGAGGGCCTTCATCTGTGCCGAAATGGGCACCCAACAACAAGGCATGCACACACAGTGCACGTCTTCAATGCTGTCTAACCACACATTGCTACTTGCGTTGCACCACTGCATCGCAAGCTATAGGGTACTACTACTGCATACGCATAGCTCCTCGCACGTCATTTTATCGTCAGAAGTAGGTCCATGAATGAGTGTATGTGTATATGTGTGCATCACATAGTTGCATTGCTCTCAATTGACACTGAAAGCAAAGTCGATCCAAGCAAGCACGGTGAAAATCTTCACGTAAAGAGGCTCTAAGGCAGATCATGCTTGGTGAAGGGCCGAGGCGATCGGGCGGCGCACAAGCCACCACACGTCTGATTGTCGGTGACGGCTAGGTATAGTATGACTAGCGAGTAATAGCGTTCGACCTCCATCTGTAGGGAGGGCTGAACTGATTGTATAACTCCATTCCCTAAGGTGTTATTTATGGCGCGCCGTTGTAAACTTCACTATTTTCGCCGATGAGCAAACCTTTTGTGTATTCGAAAAGAAAAAAACTACAGTGACGACAACATTCGAAATATATATTAGCCATATATATATATATATATATATATATATATATGTGTGTGTGTGTTTTGCACTAACTGACACTGTCAAAATATACATATATATGACCTTAGAAAAAAGACAGGCAGGTTAATTTCCTATACCTGACCTCTCTGCATATGTGACGGCATGCATCTATGTATGCAGCTTCGACCGTGTGTGGTGCATGCCAACACTTAGATATGCAGTAGGTATGCACCCGGCAGGCAGCATATATTGCATGCATGAATGCAGTAGATTTTCTAAGCCTGCAGGCTGCAGCTACCAGTGGAAATGCTGCTTAGGTAACCACAGTCACACGCAGATGAGGTACTACAGGATGTCTGCTGCTACCTATAGTGTTACATCAATGTGCTGTTTGCCGTGCCTTGTGCCTGCAATGCATTGACACCTCCACATAGTATTACACTACTTCAGATCTAGAAAAGAATCGACACGATACACGCTGTGATCGATGGTGCATGAACCCCAGACTATAAGAGGCCGACCGGACTTCATTGCCCGCCCAAACATTCACCGGTTCATGATGTAAGCAGTCCTTGTTCAACAATGTCACCACACACACACCATGACACATTACATTGAGAAATATAATTACAATGTCGTCTGCATCCTGACATGATTGCTGTTCATGCAGATATCGAAACACCAAAGCATGCATTTGAGCACCTCATGTGCAAAATATGTTCAATTAGATGAAAAGATAGGTTTAGTTCACAAGCACGGTTGAGCTAGCTACATGGAGCCATGGACACATGGAGTGAAAGTTCCAAGGACCATGAAGTGCATATGCCCAACATGAGAAGGTTGAAGATGATAGACGGATGGAGATGAAAGCAAAGCACAAGGCCACACCATCCTATTTTTGGCAGCTGAAAGGTCCTAAATGGCTAGAGGGGGTGAATTGTCTAATAAAATTTCTACAAAGTTACTAGAGCAAACTTGTTGGTATAACAAATAGTTTAAATGCGGTTGCTCTAACTCCAAGGTTAGACAAGCCTTCCATTTGCACAATCTAGTTGTTATTATCTTTATTTCACACAATGAACAAATATATGGTTTATTAAGCTAGAGATACAACTAGCACAATTAATAAATCAACTAAAGATGCTACACAAATATGCTAGCTACACAAGATATCAACTAGATAAGCAATAGAGCTACACAAGCACAATATATATGAAATGTAATTGCAAAAGAGGTTTGTGCTTATTATACCGACAAGTATAGGCAATCAACCAATTATCGCGGTCGAGGATGAATCAATCAATAGTGAAGCCAATTGTTGGTATTTGATAAGCCTACGTAAATATTTATAATAATCTGTAGTTTAACGGATACTAGTGAGCATTTCACCCGGGAGAGGGTTTTAATATCGAATCCACGGGGAGGATGGTGTGAGGATAACTAAGGCATATAACTAATCGATCCCCTCGAGCAAAGAATCAAGGAACAGGAGAGGATAAAGAGGTAAGAAGATTCCTACGTTGTCTAGTTCTTCTTCTTGTAAGCTATGTTGATATTGTCTTATAGGGACGTACTCAAAGGAAAGTAAGGTCAAAACTTACTATTCCTCCAGCAACATTGTCCTACTAGTCCTATCCAACGGGAGATGGAATACAAAGGAATCAATGGTACTGTCACTACCACGAACTACCACACTCCGGAAGGTAGGGTGCATTCACAAGTAACTTCGATCTAGGCACCACGCCTACACCTAAGCATACCCCTCTAATCTATAGATTCCCATAGATTAAAGTACTCAAAGAGTTATGAACAATAAGAACAATACTAACACATAAGATAACACGATTACTTACTCAAACAAGAAGTTGATCCACCATAGAAGTATCGTGGATCAAGTGCCACAAGGCCTTTGATCCCTGAGGTACAAGCGTAGAGGAGTCACCGACATGTCCGGTGCTTCCCCTTCTTCTCCTCCACTCACTCTTTAGCTCTCAAGACTAGATCTAGTCACTTTCATGAAGGACTTGGATCTAATCTATCAACTTGATATGCTTTTGCTCTCAACTCACTCTAATCCTTCTAGTTCTACATGATCTTCTAATATAGATTAGAACTAGAGAGGAGAGGTTGTCCTCACATTAGGGACACCTCGACCAAAAGGTCAAGAGATAATGAGATAGAATGAGTTAGGGTTTAACCCTCGGGGTCGTGGGGTCTTTTTATATAGGCCTTGGCGATGAACGATGACCATTGGATCAAACCGACCTTCAATAACGGTGTAGATACAACCTCAAGGTCGGTTACAAACCGACCTAGAAAGGAGAGGCTGACATGTGGGACCCACCTGGCGGCCGGCCAAAATGAGCCTGGCGGCCGCCAGAGTTTTGTCTCCCCTCGGCCTCTGGTTCCTTCTGGTGTCTTCTGGTATCTTCTAGAGTGTTTTAGTCCACATTTTGGATCGAGTTACTTCACGGTCAAGTCTTGTCATCATATGGGATTTATATTCCGGAACTTTCTCCATTATATTCTTCTCTGCATTTATCTGTTAAGTCCCTAAAAATATATAAATCACCAAAGCTCATGGAATTATGTTAGTTAGACCCCTAGACTTATATTGATATTCATTTTAAGCCCTTATTTCATGTTAGTTGACTAGTAATATTATGCTATAACAGGTGTCAACACCAATCATCAAGAAAAGATGACACAATGATTTGTTCACCCGGAGTTTACTTGTGCACCGACGAGTTATGTCTCCGACTATGTCGACCAACACTTCGATGGTGCTTGGGCTAGGCGGTGCCCTTGCTAGCTGGCCCCTCGGCCTCTCCAAGCCACCACTCACAGAGGTACTCGATGACATGAGCATTGTATTAGAGTTGCAATTCGTCGCTCTAACGAAGATGCACAAGAACCTCTTATATATAAATCAACCGGAGGTGGCTAAGAACCATCTCCTTCTTTTACCAACGCCTCCACCAGTCACCAAGCCGGCTAGGAGTGGTACTCTCCAAGAGAAGCAAGAAATCCACTGGCGAACAACGACCTTCAAGTGTGAAGATCTCTAGTTTGGTTTTGGATAATTAGTGACACCTAAGGACTAATCTCTCGATGCCTAGTGTTTGACTAGATTGGAGATTGGTCGTGCTAGAGTTGGTGTATGGTGATCATGGAGGATGGATCGAGGTGATCCAAAAGATGATCAAGCATGCAACTTCGGTGAAGTTTCGAGATCAATTGTCCCCAAGGCAAAGGTATAACCATAGGGCTTTTGATTTCACACTCAAGACACCATAGAGGGTGTGAGTGTTTATAGGATCGATAAGCCGCATACTATAAAGAGGGGAAACTTATCGCACATATCGGTTCTTCTAGTGCCTTTAGGTTCAAAATTCATATGCATGCATTCTAACCTAAAGAGCTAACTCATCCTTGTCAAAAAATGATTTCAAAAATGCTAACTCATGGTGTCGAGGTGTTCTTCGACGGTCGGCAACAAGAAACAAGTGATGGAAGTCGGTTTGGAGCAAAGGTGAAGAAACGACAACACAACCATTTAAAAATTTGCGCTTCAGATGGCGAACGGACGCGGCGTAACCGAAGCACGAAGAAAGTGACCGACGCCCGGTGGGTGCGTCCCCAGAGAGCCGGTTTTTCGGGACGGGGTCGACGGGTGACCGGAGCCACCAACCGGAAGCATCCGGCAGCCGACCGAACGCTGCCGACGGACGCCGACGGATGCACGGAGGCGGGGGCCGCCGGTCCGCTTTGGGTTGTCAGTTTTAGATCGACCCACCGACCGGACTCACCGTGAGTCCGGGTCCTAAGGCCCGGCCAGGCCGCTGTAAAACCGCGGGTTTTTCCCCCAACGCCACATTTCGTGGTGTGGCCTATTTATACCCCCTTGGCTGCCTCTTGCTCTCTCTGCCTTGGTCATTTGAATCACTCCTAACATTCTAGAGCTGAGCAACAACCCTCCCCTCTCTCTCATTCTTGCTTGTGAGCTTCATTCTTGAGAGAAGAGGTGATCTAAGTGCATTTGCTTTGTGTTCTTGCATCTAGAGGCACTTGGGGATCAAGTAGAGCCGGTTGGTTTCTTGTTTCTCTTGGAGACACCGCTCCTAGCCGGCTTGGTGATTTGGTGGAGGCGTTGGCAAGAGTTGGTGATTGTTCTTGGCCACCTCGGCTTAAATTGTGAGAGGATCACACTCCTCGCCGGGAAGACAAAGTGCAAGGAATACATTGCTCGTGTCTTGGGTACCTCACTTGTGAGTGGTGTGTTGAGGCTAGCAAGGGCACCGCCTAGCTCAAACACCATCCTTGTGTTGATCGGCACAATAGAGAGTAGCTTGTCGGTGTACAAGTGAACTCCGGTCAACAAATCATCGTGTTCATTGTCTTCATTGGTGATTGGCTTCATCCATTGATTGTGATTGTGTTTTCCTCCCCACGGTGATTGGTTCATTGCCTCGACAAGTCGGTATAACAATTCCTTTTTTTGCATTTACTTACCTTGCTTACCTTGAGTAGAGAGCTAGCACTTGCTTGTTTAGTTGTTCTTGCTAGCATAAGGATCATAGTTAGGATTGCTCACTAGTTAGAGTAGTGACATAGCAATTGAGTGACATAGAGATCATAGAATTTATTTAGAATTGTCACTAGAGGCTTGCAAGACAATAGAGCTAGTGCAAACCGCGACACGCCTTTTGTTATACTAATCGGTTTGGTAATTGAGCTTGTAAAAAAATTTATAGGCTATTCACCCCCCCTCTAGCCATCTAGGACCTTACAAAGTGCCACTAGATGCAACAAGCAAACAATGCACTAAGATCTCTCCCAAATCTCACCAAAGAATGCACAAGCAAGCAAGAGAGTGAGTGGGAATGGTTTGCTAAGCTTAGGGGATGCCTCAAGAATCAAAGTGTGGTGAGAGAGAGCCCCAAGCCGCCAATGCCCTTTATAGAGACCCAAAGGTTCGGCTCCTACCGTACCCAAGGGGGCTCTAGACACACTGACACCTCTGTGCATCCACCATGACCTCCATTCTTCATCACTTGGCTAGGATTCATCTCATACTAGATCACACTTAAGCATAGAAATTAGTCCTAGGGTTTCATCAATTAGCCAAAACCAAAAATAGAGATCTTCAAGAAGATGTTAGGAACTAGGAATGATTATCTCGTGGAACTTATCAAAATTTTAAATGCCTTGGTACGAAAAAAAATGTATGCTCCACATATAATCCATAAAGTTTGTCCGTACATCCTTAAACAAACTAGGAGAATTTCCCGCGTGTTGTTGCGGGCAGTAAGAAGAAATTAGGATGGATTTGAATGGTATCTAGTGAGAATTAGGAGTATAGATATGTAGGACATGATGTACATAGTGTAGGTAAGTAAATCACACAAAAAATCTAGGAAATAAGTAATCATTTAAACAATACGGTTTAATTATATCATCATATATCAGTGTCAAGAAACTATACTCCCTCCATATTGGAAAAGGAAGACATTTTGGAAAAGATTTTAGTCAAACATTGAAAACATAAATCATGAATAGCTTTTAAGTCGTTGAGTTTAGAAATGTGAAAATCATATCAATAGATTTGTCTTGAAAAATACTTTCATAAAAGTATACATATATAATTTTTAATAAATATTTTTATAGAAAAGAGAAGTCAAAGTTGCGCTTTGGAGACCGTGTTGCTATCCTAAACGCCTTTTCTTTTCAAGTATGGAGGGAATATATATTTTTGAGAGGAACTTGATTTATAGATGCAACAACCAACCGAACATGTGTCTAGAACAGATTGTACCAGCAGTTGATGTTGTAACCTGCAAAAATCATTATAGGTGAATGAATATAATTTCCAAAAAATCAGTGTCTAGAACATATGGTACGGAGTATGACACATGCGTGCGAGACATGGGTGAACTTTCACTTGGTAATGGGGTAACTCTTCGATGATGTGGCTTTTACCAAATCGCAGAGAAATTGATTAGTGGGGTTCTCTTGTAGGAGAGTTATAGATATAGCAAGTTTTTTTTTACCTAAACTTGCATTGTGAGTGGAGGTTTGACGCTTTGACTCGGAGAGGGACCACTGCTCCTAATTCCAACGAAGGCCGATGCAAACAAAGCAAGCGCACGGGCGCGCGGTTGGGACCCCCGAAATCCCGCTTCCAACGCAGCATTCGATCCACCTCCCGAACACGCACGCACGCATGCACGGCACCGCCGCGGACGATGAGACCCGGTGTGAAAAGCGGGCGCGATTGCAGGCCGCCGGCCGTCCGTCGTCCTGGCGCGGGAGACGGCAAACTACGAGGCATGCAACCGGCAGCGGCAGCAGGGCGGCAAATTCCTAGAACAAACCAGAGGAAGGAACGGAGCGGAACCCCTGCCTTGCGCGCACGCGTGCGCCGGTTCGTCGGCTCGCCGCTGCATGCGTCCGATCCCCGCGACACGATCGAGCCTCGCTGCCTTCGGGAAGGAGACCTCGGCGGTGGCCGGGGACCGGGCGCCGCGCGTCCCGAGGCGGGTGCCGGTGGAAGCCCCGGCCTGCGCCTCCGGCCCCGAGCAGATCACGCGCCCGGCCGGCCGGCCTGCCTGTCGCCGCGCGCGGCGCACGAAGCAGATCGCACACGCGCGGCACACGATACGGCCGGATTCGAGAGCGGCCGGGCCGATCGATCCATCGATCGATCAACCATGTAATGTCTGGATGGGAAAAGGCTTGGATTTGTTTAGTGTGCTGCATGCATGCGTCTCTTGTCTTTCTTGGCTCGGGTCGACGGACGGGTCGGCACTCCTTCCCTTTGCATGCGCGCCTGCCGCCTCTTGTCATTTCCTTTGAGCCGTTTCTGGGCTGGTTCCTAGTCCTGGCCTGCCTCGACAACCAAGCACATGTGGATCGAGACACGCATGCAGGAGTATGTAGTCGTCCATGCTGTTTAGCTACTATAAGGGCAGTCAACGCCTCCATGGGAATGTCAGAATACTCACTCAATCTCTGAATAAATCAATTTTATTTAAGTTTAATAACTGACTTTATATAAAGAGACAAATATTTATGACACAAGATCGATTTTTCTCAGTTTAACCGAATTTTATATAAAAAAGTCAAAACTAGTGCGGGCTACGTTTTGTAGGGTAAAACTGGGGCATGATTTCTTCATCCCCAATCCAAAGTATACGTTCAACATATATGTTCTCCAATCGACGAGAGGAACGTCATCAACACCACCCTATTGTGTAGACTTGAGCAAGTCTCCAGCACTAGCTATAGCCCATGGGACTACCTCGGGCGACTACGTACCATGACCACCACCACGGCTACAACAAATGATGACATTAGACGGGCTCCAACTCTTCAACACGAGACTGCCGCTACAAGATCAACCCCAACCAAGACACTACGAGGAGTCGAGGACTTTACACCGAACAAATGGTAGATTCCAGCATAAGGACACGTGTTGTCTCGCGAAAGGGGGAGGGCGGGTACCATAGAGTGCACGGTAGCGCACCGCACAACCCACCTAGATTTAGAGTTAGGAAGGAGTCTAGAAGTAGGAGTTGGTTTTGATTCAAGTCGAGTCGAGTCCTCCCTTATAAATATAAGGGCGAGATGTATCCTTTCAATTAAGCAAGAACAATTTAGGGTAAAACCCTTTCTCACTCTTCTCTCATCTTTGCCGCCACTCCTCTCTACCTCATTTGCATGTTGCCACCCATCATGCATGGGCCCGCCTGTGGCCTCTCCCGCTACCACCGTCCCCTCCCCATGCTAAAAACAGCTTTGGTTCTAAAGCAATTCCTCCTTCCAAGCTCCCTTTTCTCTTCTCAAATTTTCTCCAAATACCCCTAAAGAACTTTTAACATGTTATCTTTCGCATGCCAGATCGGCAACATAACCCTACTGTTTTCGGTTAGTATCATTAGATTTACAATTTTTATAAGGTACTTATTTTATATCATAGATGTCGTTACTCTTTTCTATAAACTTAGTCAAGCTTAAAAAAAGTTTAACTGACATGGATTCTAGGAACTGATGATTTCTTTGGACGGATGGAGTAATTCATATCCTTCTTCGTGATTCATTGTGCTATAAGAGCCTCCGCTCCCAAACCCCTACTCTTTCCGTCCACAAAAAAGAATGCAATTATAGTATGTGCCAGCCAAATTAGTTCAATTTTAACCAAGTTTATATAGTAAAAAATAATATTAGCATTTATGTCTACCACTAAATTTAACATAAAAGTAATTCTATAACTAATCAAACTGTCCTTATTCTGTATCATGAATGTTATTATTTTAAAACTTAATTAAAATTTAAATTGTTTGACTCATCCAAAAATTACAAGTGCACTCTTTTTATGGACGGAGGAAATACCTCTGAATTATAAGGGTCTATGATTTTGCTACGATATGGCTTCCTGAATCAGTTCTATAACTTCATAACTATAAACAAATATTTAAAATACATGATTCCACTAACTATTAAAAAAACTCACTGTGGAGGTATAGCATTCGCCCCAAGCTGTCTCCCGTCTCGCACTATAACTACCCCTTGCCAGCCACGGCACCCAGCTCGCCCCAAAGCAAAGTAGTAGTAGCCAAGAACAGAAGCAAAGTTCGCTGCAGCAAGAAACCACCCCATCCATCCATCCATGGAAGACCCCTACACGAGCTTCTTCAAGAACAGCTACTACTACTACGCCTCCTCCTACCCAGCTGCTCCAGCTGCCCACCATCTCCCTTCTCCCCTTCCACCGTACACCACCCTCTACCAGGCCGCCGCCGCCGCGGCGCCGCAGTACCACCCTGCTGCTGCCTGCTTCTTCCAGCAGCCACCGACGACGACGCTGCCGCCTCTCCACGACAGCCCCCGTCACCGCCGCTACGAGAGGCGCTGCCCCTCCTGTCCCAGTCGCCTACGCGCGTCGCCTCCCGGTCTCAGCTGCCGCACGTGGCGGTGGACTCCGACTCTGACGACGACGCCGATGACTTCGTCCTACGCGAGGTCGTCGGCAGCTCCGTGACCCCCTCGAGCTCTACACGCGTGCCGCTCTTCGCCGACCTCAACTGCATGCCCTCCTGCTGCGACGACGGCGACGGCGACCCGATGGACCTGGAGCTGGCCGCGGCGCCCACGGACGACGTCGCGCTGCGCATCGGCCTGCCACCGGCTCCTGTCAACGGTGGCGCCGAGGCTGACCTCCTGTCCGGGCTCTCCGGCAGGGCCGGCGGCTGCGGTGGCATGGAGGCCGAGGAGGACGAGGACGAGTGCAAGGTGGACACCGGCGACGAGGTGGTGCCGTTAGGGTTCGCTTCGACGCCCATCGGGAGGCTCAACAAGGGGCAGTACTGGATCCCGACGCCGGCGCAGATCCTCATCGGGCCTACGCAATTCTCGTGCCCCGTGTGCTACAAGACCTTCAACCGATACAACAACATGCAGGTCAGATCAGTGCCATGGCTTTCATTTCTTGCTGTTTTCTTGTTCTTGAGCTAGCTAGGTAGTTATAGTTTGGTTCTTGGATTGTTGTTGGTCACCAATCATGCATGTTCTCTGGTCGGCGAGGTTTGCTTTGCATGCCATGAAACAGACTCAAGCTCAGATGCTGATGCACAGTGGCTGCTGCCTTTTGCGTGATTGAACTAGACTGGCATGCCAGGGGCAGCCATGCATGATCTTTATGCTTTCCTTGGCTGAGTGCTTGGCTTTTGAAGATTCATATGAGAGCTAGTAGTGTGGTGTGTGGGAGCACGCAGCAGTGGAGATCCCAGTGAAGATTTCACCTTTTGCTCTCTCTCTATCTACTAGTAGCTCTCTGATCCATCATCTGCATCTGGCACTGGTTTTTGTTTTCTTATCCATCTGGTTACTTTCTAGTAGTAGTCTCCAACTCCAAGTCGTAGTAGGAGTACTAGCGGCCACTAGCAGCATACGGCGGTGCTGATGAGATTTGGCCAGCAGATACACAGGTGGTTTCAGGGCAGGCTTTCATGGTTTGGAAAGCATAAGATTGTGTGGCATCATGACCTGCGGCATACTAGCAGTCTTGAGTCTCCTCCTGCATGAGCATGCACTCCTCCCAAGAACACAAAGAGATCTGCAGTGTTCTTCCTGTAGTCAGCCACAGTCACTCTGGCTGCTCTCTTAAAGGAGCAACACCAACACGTACAAAACACACACACACACAATCAAAGGTTAGCTTGGAGTTGACAGAGACTCTCAAAAGATCACCGCACCTATCCTCACAAGTTGCAACAACTGATTAGCACTGCTGCATGAAAAAAGTCTAGACTAGAGCTGCCTGGAGTCGGAACAGTGCTGGGTAGGTTCAGTCAGGTCACCTTTGGACTTTGGTCGTCATAAAACTCCAAATCCAAGCAAGCTACCTAAGCACAATGTGTCAAACATGCATACACTATACTCTTCTAACACATCAGTGGCCGGCTCAGTGCATTAATAGCTAGCTAGTAGATTCACGGGATCAAAAAAAAAAAAAAAAAAAAAAAAAAAAAAAAGCTAGTGGATTCACATGATTATTATGCCACCAAACACTGCAATGTAATAAACGAAAAAAAAAACAGCATGTGATATGATAGGTATTTAATTTTGCTCCACATATTTGCACATTGACATCATCAATGTCATCGATCGATCTTTTCTGATTCTCGGGTTGAGTAGTAGGGCTCAGTGATAGATGAACTAGTTAGCAAGATAGAAACTGCAGTATCAGCTGCTAGCAAAATTACTAAATGATGATGTTGTGTTAATCCATCCATTCGTTGATTTAAAAATTTCTAACAAACAAATCTACATATCATCCATGGCAGATGCACATGTGGGGGCACGGGTCTCAGTACCGCAAGGGCCCCGAGTCCCTCCGCGGCGTGCAGCCGACGGCGATGCTCCGGCTGCCGTGCTACTGCTGCGCGCCGGGTTGCCGCAACAACATCGACCACCCGCGGTCGCGGCCGCTCAAGGACTTCCGGACGCTGCAGACGCACTACAAGCGCAAGCACGGGCTCAAGCCCTTCCTGTGCCGCAAGTGCGGCAAGGCGTTCGCCGTCAAGGGCGACTGGCGCACGCACGAGAAGAACTGCGGCAAGCTCTGGTACTGCCTCTGCGGCTCCGAGTTCAAGCACAAGCGCTCGCTCAAGGACCACGCGCGCGCCTTCGGACACGGACACGGCGCCTTCGGCTGCAACCTCGACGGCGGCAGCGGCGCCGACGGACTCGACGACGACGACGACGGCGCCGTCTCCGAGATCGAGCACGACTTGTGCGCCGCCGCCTGCAGCAGCAGGTCCGCCGCCGCCGCGCGGTGATCATACATGCATCCATCTCGATCTACGTACGCTATTGTAGCTAGCTCTAGTAGTGCTACCCGGCTGGCCGGCCGTGTTGTTGTTCTTGCATTGTTAGTTGCTGCTGTGTTGCTGTCGACGCCGGCGGCCGGCCCGTCGTTGTCTGTGCGTTTGCTCCATCGAGTAGTTTGTTAATTAGGGTTGTGGAGGTCGCAGGTCCTGTCATCTCGTCATGATGATCTATATCCATCTCTAAGCTAGCTATTACCTCAAGGCTCAAGGTTAGTTTATCATCCTTTTTGTGTCCGTTGGTGCCGATCGATACAGAGGACTCCACTGTTGTTATTAGCTACCAGTAGTTGTAGAATGCTGCAGCTGCAGCTGCAGGATTATTGCTGTTGGGTGCATGGTGATCTCGACAGATCATATCATGCCATACCATATTAAGTCATGATGGAAAAACAGCTTCCTCCTCAATATATGATTTCATGTTTGGCATTTCTTAAACTTCAATTTTTTCTCGAGTTCGGATCATATGTTATTAATTAACTGCTGCTAAAATTTCTCTATTAGCTAGCTCTAGTCACGTTTAGCTGCTTCTGCTGCTATAGTACTCCTGTACATGAGAAAATTTCTGAATACTGCCGATCCATCGTTATGCATGGTGTCAGTGGCATGGGATCGATGCATGAATGACTACGTCGATGGATGGAGATGGTGTTTGTTGCAAACCGAAACGGGAAAATTTTCCCCATTCAGCTAACCTACTTATCAGCTGTATCATGTACTGAAGTAAACGATGTAGGACAGTAATGGAGAGCGACCACACTGGGATCTAGATCCATATCTTCTCTCCACTAGATAAGCTATATGCTAGCTCGTCTCTGCATGTGGAAAAACTGAGCCCATCATCTCTCCACTGTCTCAGTCAAGTTTCTACTATGGATCGACATGCCCCTTTCTGTGCAAACACACAGACCAACCTCTAACCATGTTTTTGCAACCTGCCTCTCCAGGTCCCTGCAGTAGCTACTAGGACACACACTCCAGAGTCCACGTTCCAGGTTTGTATGCCCTGCAAGGAGAAAGCAGAAAAGGAGATGATAGGGACTGAGCTGTAGAGAGAGAAATAGGATATGTACTACTAGTACTACTTACTGCCCCTAGCTGACATATACTAGCACCTCCTTTTTTTTGTAAATTAATAAAATCGTTCAGACAATATATTCCTATTTTCCCAAGGTAATTAAGGAACAACGTAGTAATTTCACAGGAATCAGTTCAATTTCACACGAAAAACGCAGGAACAAGAAAACTTTCCCGCATTCTAAACAAGCTCTAATAAGGGATGTGCTTTTGTCTTCTCTAGGTGATTTTAGGTCAGCTCAACTCATGTAAGTGAACTAACGAAAATTTTGAATTTAGTATTGAGCGAAGCATCCAAATACACAATAAGGCAGTGATGACAAGGCAAGCACTTACATATCCGGCCATGACTACAACTCTACAGACACTGTTCGTTTTCAAACTTGAAATCCCTCTGAAAATTTAAAATAAGGGGAAAAATATTCAGGTGCATATATATTCTCCGACGATCTGTACATGGTCGTTTGCAAACTGCTTTCCGCGAGAGGATCTACTTTTTGGGCGCACTTGAGAGATTGTGGGCATGCATATGGGCATGGCCGACCAAAGTATGCATAGCCAAAGTTTGATGGATGGAACATCTCATACATACCATGAGAAGTTCGTGTCAAATGATGAGCTTTTTTCTCACATCGGCTGGATAGAAAGAACAAACAAGGATAGGGGTGCACAGGTACAAGGAGCTCACCACACCGCCACTGCTTTTTTTACTATTTCTTAGAAAAATTTAAATATTCTGAATTGTACTTTTCTGAGTTGAATTAAATTAAAGTGGGCTATATATTACCGCCTTAACGGCTGAGGATGATAAGCCTTTCTCTATCTTTATCGGAATATTGGGGAAAAATTAGTATTATACTTCCTCCATTCCAAAAAATATCGCTTTTTAACTTCGGACATTTTGACCATCTGTCTTATTCAACTTTTTTAATAAATATTATATATTTTTATAAATTATTTTATCATAGAGATACTTTTTTTTTTGAATTAAAGGGCAACCGCCCCTGTCATTGCATTAGCAAGGACCATGAAAGTTTCAAGTTCTCAAGTGGGTTACACTTGTCCATGTATACAACTCAAGGCTCCTCCCAACAGAAAACTCATACACGACACCCACATAAAACTTCTAACAACCAGCAAAACTTTTTGATCTTACTCCCAATAGAAACTTAGCCCCAAAATTCACAGAGAGAAACCTCTAACAGCCAGGAAAAACTTCCGGTCTTCGCAGCCTCCGAAAACAGACCGACCCAGCACCTACCCGGCATCTCGAGATCACCTTCTCGTGAAATCTTCTACATCACCTCCCTCAGCAAGCTGATATCTTTCGCCTTGGCGAACATGAACTTGTCCCACTTATCATCCACCTGTCTCAGCCACATATCCTTGCGGGAGCTCATGCAATCAGCTTGAGCCTTGATATTCTTGATGCATAATCCTCCCTCTTCTCCACTGGACACATGATTATCTAGGTATGAAGAAGGCCAATGATGTTGTACAACAAGTTTCTCACATCCAGCCTAGGTCCTTTATGAAAACAGAGGAAATTTCTTAGTTTCCAAAGCCCCACAGGACTGCAGTCGTGAGAGATACTTTACTAATAATTTATTTAGTTTTTTAATTTACATAAATTTTTTGAATAAGATGAACGGTCAATATGATGTATGAAAGTAAAAAGAAATTATTACTCTTTTTGGAACGACGGAAGTAGACGACTGGTACAATGTTCCCTACGTTACTATAAATCATTTTCTATAGTTGTCCTTAGTTAATTATTTTTTCATCTGACTAAATTTGTACAAAAAGCTAAGATTCATAAAACCAAATTAATATTATTTGATACACCATAAGCTGTAATTTTTAAAACACCTGTTGTCCTTTTTCTGTTTTCTCAAGAAAAATGTTCATTTGGTTATAAATATTTAAAGGTTTTTCTGTAAACTTGGCCAAACGGAGCTCTACAAGTCGATTTATTCAGGGACAAAGATAGAAGTACTATATGACATATAACCAGTGCTTTACTTTAAAGCTGCATAGTATATATGCCAAGCAAGCTCTAGGTTTTTATTACTTATGGTTGGCCACACAGGGCCAGAGGTGGTGAAGCCGTGAAGGCAGGAACATGCCATCGGAAAACAATGAACTCTCTGATGTCTCCGACAGTAGATGTTTTGTTTTTGTTACCTGAAGTTATTTCGTTGCAGGTCTGTTTCATGACATCACAATCAATCCATCATATTGTAGCAAACCTTTGCTCGTAGCTGGACTGTTTTGTAGTGGATTTTAGGAATTGAACCCACGTGTTTTTCCCGTACTAGTGTTTTTTCGTCTGGACAAGTCTATCACGCTATTGAATGACATTACTTTTTTTATGATCTTTTTCTGAATATAAATTTATTTCTAGAGTTGTCTTTTCAAATTTAACCAAATTTATGTTTATGGTATTAAATTAATATATTAGATATACTATGAAATATATTTTTACAATTTGTTCATTTAATTCCACAAGTGATTCTTTTATAAATTCAGTCAAGTTTGGAAAAATTAACTTAAGACAATTCTAGAAATTGATATATACACCCCTATATATGTCAGGAGGGTTTGGTACCATGCATGCATCCCACCAAAGCGTTGTTGGTAATAATATATACTAGCAAATAGGATAATTGTTCCTTTTATGTTAAAAAAAACCTCGTCAGGATCAATTTATAGTGACACTCACATGACAGGACCCACCACTAGCAGTAGTATTTTATAAAAGTCGTTTTTATGTGAACCACATCTGAAAATCGTTGGAAAATAATCTTTTTTTATTTTTAATTAAGTTGAGCTTGCATAAAAATTTTTTGTGGTGCATATATCATGTCCATCCCCGTATTTACTGAAAAAAAGTATGTAATGTTTACTTTATTTTATACGTGCTAGGAATGTACACCATACATACTGTCTCATGCAGGTTAGTCGTATATATCTAACTAACTGAGCTCCAGCACTGCTTGTTAAGTGGAGGTTTTATGTGTGTCGTCAAAAACTTAAGAAGAAATTAGGTGAGCTCTTGCTCTAAAGGTCGATGTAGGTTATTTTTTTATGAAAGAAAAATGATATTAGATAAAAGCTGGGTACACCAACACGTTAGAGACATTCTAGATTATAGTAGAAATATATAAAAAACTGATTTTCATCTAAATTGTAGCCACAATGTAAATAGCTCAAGATCTCAAAACCAATCTGTACGACGCTCTGCAGCATGCATGATCGCGGGCAAACACTCGGCAAAAGTGCTGATAACAAATGCCCAATGAGCGACCGCCAACATTCATGTGGGCAGACTTGAGAAACCTCTTCTTTCCAATGTCTTCCTTCTTCTTTTCGCCACCAAAGAATGAGGAAGACTGATCCGGAACTTATCTCTCGAGTCCTTCATCGTGGCCGGATCTAACCACCTCCACGTTGATGTCGCCGTCCGAATAAAAATCTCCATGTCATCATGACGATGAGGATGTTGATGTCGCAGCTGTCACCCTCATCTTCAACGGAGCCGCCATGGAGATAACAATTCCACTCTACCCTGTCATCATTGTCGGAAAGGATCGGAGGAGATATCCCCATAGCCAAGAGCCTTAGGAAGGAGAGACCCTAACCCTAAGAACTTGATTTATTGAAAAAAAAACTAAAAACAATGAATCCCCACTCCCTCCGGCCTCGACGATATGCCGGAGGAAGGAGGGAGGGGACCAACGTTGGTGGAGGGAGTGGTGGTGGTGGTGGCGGCGCCGAGTCTCAGCGAGGGCAGTCGCGGCTCATACCCCAACGCATGACCTTTTATGTAGCTAATCCGGGCTTAATATTTATCCTGAATTCTTGATAGGGAGTGCTCCTTCCATCTAAAAACCAATTATTCTAGGTTTAAACTAAGTCAAACATTCTTTAAATTTATCTCTAGGCATATAAAAAAATAACATTATTCCTATCTATGTTTCTTATGAAAATATATTATATTATACATCTTATGTATACTTATTATGCACCATAAGTTTTAATATATTTATATATATTTACAATATAACACATATCGACTTTAGAAAAATGTGAATGTCAAAAAAAAAAAAAAAATACCAATGCAAGGCCAGTTTTTTTTTTTTCAGTTTTTAATCATTATGAAATTCATTTAATCTTACAAAACTCTGATATAAATACATAAAAAATGAGTAGCCAAGGGAGTAAAAGATGAGCTTCTTGACCGACAAACATATATATGCATGGCTATACGTGCATGCAGGTGATCAGGAGGGCATTTGGATTCCCAACGCACAAACTAGGCAGGGAGAAGTGGCGACGCACATCTACAGCAGCGCGATCACCTCGAAACTGGCTGGAGATTACACACTCGATCATGTGGATTAATCAGTGAATAATCAAGCTACTAGCACTCGATCTGAAAAGGGCATGTCCTTTCCCTAATCTCCCCAGGCCACATGCATGTCTGCAGAGAGAGTCAAACCTTTTCTGCACTGCACACACGCGCACGTAGCGTAAACTAGACAAGCCGGCGATCCTGTTTCGGCAGCAGATGCCTCGAAGCTGCGATGTGCACGCATTGCCGAGGTGCACGCGCGCGTCGCGTACGAGACCGACCACCCTACCAACACACATCCCTTTCTTAAATTCTCTCGTCTCAATACTAGATTAGTGGCCATATGTAGGCCGGGTTAATTAATCGTTACGCTAACAACCTTCTGGGAGACCAGGAGAAACAGAGGAGGAATAAACAAGCAAGCGATCGAGGGGCGCGCTATCTGTCCTTGTCCCTCGCACGGGCCTGGCCCGCTGGCAGCACTGTCGACTTCACCCTGATCAGGTTAGGAGCCACTCTAAAATGTTTCGGATCTGCCATTTGCCCTCCTCTGACTCGATCCTTCCTTCGTTCTCGTCGTATCAGGCGCCTACCCAGACAACAGGTACACTCCAAGGAGCAGGCAGCAACTTGCGAGATACACATGTTAAAATGGTCTGCATAACCCCTCAACTATGGGGTTGGACTACATAACTCTAACCTTTAAAATAGTCTATATCACCCTCTGAATTTTTTCAAAACCGGTTAAACTATCCCTAAAACAGTTTTGAAAAATCATATTAAATCACTGAAAAATCATAAATAGAAAAATCCAATTGTGTTGGACTCCAAATGAGTAGATCTACATAATGAACATATAATATGGTATACTTTAGTACATTTTTTTTTGTTGTAGCTTTACATCTATGTTTTTCTGTAGATCTACTCATTTGGAGTCTAACACAATTGGATTTTCCATTTTATGATTTTTCTATGATTTATTATGATTTTTCAAAACTGCTTGAGGGTGTAATTTGACCGTTTTGAAAAATCAGGGGGGTGATATAGACCGTTTCATAGGTTGGGATGTTATGTAATCCAACCCTAAGGTGGGGTGGGGGGTGTGATTTAGACTTTTTTCCTTAATAATTAATGGTATCTTTTACCAATGTGGCCGTGTAACGGCATCTTGTAATAATGTTAAAATCTCTAGCTTACACCTAATATACAAAGATACACATGGGAGCAAAGAAATGCACTTAGAGGGTGTTTTGGCGGGGCTTCTCGGAAGGGGCTTCACTAGAGAAGCCGGAGCCGTTTGTAGAAGCTCGAAGTGGGGCTCCTCCAAAATGGCTCGGCTCCTCCTTTTTCCACTAAAAAATGGCTCCAAACGACTCCTCCTCCCGCACCGTTTGGTAGGGCTCCTCCGAGGAGCCGGGGCCGGAGCCAAGAAGAAGCCCCGCCAAACAGTTCCTTATTTGGGCTCCGATGGTTTCTATGGTTAATAAGTTTTTTTTTAGCGGTAAAACCGAATTTCATTACGTGAAGCAACGAAATTACAAGAAGCTAATAAGTTTGTTGATATTGTTTTATTACGGTAGAATAATTACTGCAATTTTTTTAGTAGTAGCGAAACTTGGGGTGGCCGGGGCACTCCAAACTGGGTTTGAAGGGCCACCTCACAGGAACAATCCATCCATCCGTCAATCAATCCAGTACCACCAGCCTGCAGAGATGATCGAGCAGGTGGCCGAGTGTCAATGGACTGGGGGGTCGGCTTAGCAGACAGCCCAGCAGCGTGACTTGGACTCCACGCTTACGGATCCTGCACTGTCCTTTTTTCTCCAAGAACGGTTCCTTCCTTGTCCATGTCGGCCCCGTTAGCCTCGATCTAGGCTCTAGCTACCACCTGCATACAGGTAGTAATAATAGTATCATGCATTCACCATCCGATCCGAGATTTATAGAGTAATAATCCAGGGATTGTCGTGAAAAAATTGAGCAGAAACCCAGAAAGGTTAAAGGTTCTTGCTCCAAAAGTTGGGTTGCTGATAATTGTTTGTTCTAGTTGGGTTGCTGATATGGATTGCTTGAGACATGATTCTAACGGAACCTAGGATATGGATATAGATTGATGCTTGAATCTGCTTGAGCTTACTTATAGCAAGTATATGCATGGTGTTATATAAGCAAATTTTTATGTGGAGTATAGAAGAGAGGAGAGAGATGAGAGTTCGGCTCTCAAGCCTAGTGAGAAGGATTAGGGAAGAGAAGGTTGACATGGGTAAAAGTAACAATAAAAAAAAATCTTATAGACAAATAAGAGACCACTAGTCTAATAACCAAACACTGGCCCTTTTTTTTTTTTAGGAAACACTTGGCTCTATTATCGAGTTGCTCTTAGAGTAATTCCAAAAGACTTTTCATATTCTTCCTAATTTATGGGGCTTGCTAAAATTTAGATGCCTGAATTTCAGATTCACTTTAGGTGATGGGTACTCCCTCCGTACTTATAAAGTAAGTCGTTTTTGGACAAGGTTTAGGTCAAACATCGGAAATATATATAAATTATCAATAACTTTTTAAGTTGTTGAGTTAGCAAATGTGTGAAAATTATATGAATAGATTTGTCTTGAAAAAATACTTTCATAAAAGTATACATACTATATTTTTATAAATATTTTTATAATAATAACAGGTCAAAAGTTTTGTGACCTTGTCGTTGCGCTAAACAACTTTCTTTACGAGTATGGATGGAGTATTACATAGCTATGTAGTTGTGTTCTCGCTGGGAAGGTGGACATGGAGCGTGCGCGTGAAAACTGTCGCCAGACGTCATTCATGTTTTGAGGCATCTAAAGCACAAGAATTGTGTTAATTTCTAGGTATAAAGATTTTGGTTTAATAATATTCTCCACCAGTCTCTTTAATTGGATCTTCTAATATAGACATATTCTATTTCATATTTTCTTAGTGGACAAAGATATAAGACTGAGGATATGCTAGACTGCTAGAGTAGGTACAAGACATAGAAAAGCTGTTAGAGAGGGTACAAAAAGAAAAAAAAATGATCTTTTTACTTAGGTGATTGCCCAAAAACGATGATTTAGAGACTTAGTCGTTGAAAAAGTCATGGATATAGTTTTAGTACGAAGTCATGCTTGCATTGTCGTAGCCGTCCTTTCCCCTAATCATCCCTCCACTTCACATGCCAGAGAGCGTAGTACCGTCGTCAAACCTTTCTTCACACAAAAACAAACAAGGTAAGCTTGCATTATGCCGGCAAATGCCTCGAAGCTAGTAGCTGAGACATGCACACACGTACGCAGGCACGCAGCCGAAATTCCCGCGCGCGGTTGCACCACCACCCGTTGTATACCATCTCCATGTTGTTGCCTGCGTGTGGTTGATTAGTGGCGATCGATGGGGTTAATTAGTTGCTAAACACATCTGGGAGCTAGCTAGCTGCTAGGACTAGCTGGGGGAGACCAGGAGAAGCAGAGGAGGATAAACAAGCGACGCGCTGTTCCCTCACACGTCCCAGCAGCTAGTGCAGGAACAGCTCTGTTCCCTTCTGTTCTGCTGTGCTGTGTCGTCTCCCAGGCCGATCGACAGGTCCACGAGGCACTTTTCAGAGACCTACCCAGCTCTAGTATGTAGCTAGCCCCAGGTCGTCAACGCGTCACTCCAATTGGATCCACGACACCATCACCTGCTATGGAAATGAAATGAATTTGGAAGACACTGTCCGAACATTAACCGAGTCGGTCACAAAAAAACCAACCGGCTCCGTTAATACTTGGTGATTAACGGAGGCGATCACTTTTATTTATAGAGGCGGTAGGAAGTGCCCGCCATCAAAAATCGATTTACAATGGTGGATATTTTAAGAAAATTGCTCGTGCTCCATCCCTCTCCCCGGATCCGGGCGGAGCGGATCCACAGTGGGAGCAGCCCCCCACCCGCGGAGGCGGCAGCGGCCCCTAGAGCAGCGTCGTTCCTGATCTGCGGTGGCGGCCGCTTTGGGGCAGCGCCGGCCCTAGAGCAGCGTCGTTCCTGGATCCGTAGTGGCGGCCGCTTTGGGGCAGCGCCGCCCTAGAGCAGCGGGTTTAAGGCGTGCTCTGGTGAGCTCTAGCGGTGGATCCACGTGGATGTGGCGGCATGTGGGCAGATCCCAATTAGCGGCATGCTGAAAACAGCATTGTGTGTGGTCCAACGAGGTTGCGGCGACGAGCTACAATGGTGTTAGCGCTTCAAAGGGCCCATCGGGTCCGTCACACTTTTTTGAGGATTTACTGAGCCGGGCAAAGAAAGCGCCACGGTTAATGGACCATTATCCATGAGCTTTCAATGGAGGCAATTGTCTTTGCCCGCCTTCATTAAATTTATTGTAGTAGTGCATGCATCCAGCTTGCTCGTCTTGTTCGTTTGAACTTATCCCCCTCAACTGTGATATCACGTGAACACTAAACCCTAACTAATTAAACTGATCGCGGGCGGGGGGATTGATCATGTGACTAAACTTTAGTCCCTATCACATCTCTTAGGAACCGAATGCTAAATGGTGAATGTTTAGGGTTTATGGTCTCAATGAAAAATGGATGAATGCAGTCGGGCTTGCACTGCTCCTGGCAATGGACAGGAGATCGATGGGCATGGGTCGTCGAAATGCACACATAGGATCAGTATACACACGACGACGACAGAACACGCCGGCCGTACCGTACGTACACGGCGCTTCACCGGCCCGAATAGGCAGATAGTAGGCTGATGGCTCGGTTGGTCGGTATCATGCACGGTATGGAGGTAATGGAGGGGGAGGCAGATGAGATGGAGTAAATGCCCGTAGTACGTCGTCTCGGCAAAGCGGGTGGTAGCAGTAGTGCAGTGTACCACAGCAGCGCACTGGTTGTACTGGAACAGTGACACACTAGCTGCCGCAGCTAGCTTTGCTAAGGAAGGAAGGCAGGAAGGTGGCACGGGCACTGCATCTGCATCTCCATCTGCATCCGCCATGGCAGTGCAGACTAGTCAGGGACGAATGCAGGAGAAAGGGTGTGTTTAGCACCCCAAATTCCTTCCAAATTTCACTACGCAAAAGAAGATTCCCCATCACATCCGGTCTACCGGCAACATATATGGAAAGTACGAAAATAGGTGAAAAAATTAAAATAATTACACAGTTTAGATGTACATTATCGAGACGATTCTTTTTTGAGCCTAGTTACGCCATGGTAGGATAATATTTACCACTAACAAACGAAACGTGCTACAGTGTACGATGTGACATACATGTCACATCCCACCAAAATTCATCCCCGAATTCGGGGCTCTAAACGGGGCCAAAGACGGATCGGAGTAATAAATGGCACCACGTTACCTCCGCCTGTCTCCCAAGGCAAGGCCGTCGTCGTCGTCGCGCGGTCATCCATCCGTTGCCATGGCAGATTGCAGGCTGGCTGGGCGCTCTGGTCATCACTCGTCAGGTCAGGTACGTCGCCGCTGTAGCGACAAGAAGGAAGCACCAGTAGCTGCGGCGTGCGAATTAATGGCGACTGGCCGGCCGACGGCGAGTAGACGATCGATCTACCCGTCGTTCATGGCGCTAGCTAGCTGCAGATCGGCGACGACGAGCTAGCACTAGCAGAGCAAGCAAGATCATATCGTCGCCAGGTGGATCTCGTCCGGTCTGGGGCCGGCCGGGAGATGGAAGAGAAAAAGCTGACAGCAACCAGCTCACAGCTCAGCTCAGCTCCATCGGAGTGGCGTGCGTGAGAGCAAGGAAAGCGTGTGCATGCACTGCAGGCCCAGGCCCCGCTGATGGCCGGCCGGCCGGGCGGCGCGGCTGCTTCGATCAATTGCTGCTGCTGGCGTTGGCCTTAGCTTGCCAGGACCAGAATCCAGAGATCGCATCGCAGATTTGGGGCTGGCGCAGCATATACTCTACTCGCTCTGCATGCTAACTAACTGCACTTGTAATTCACTGATCGATGATACGACCGATCGAGTAGTATAGATCTTAGGACCACCATGCCCACCAAGATCATCCATCGATCATCCATCCGGCCCCTGCTGCTGCATGCGCCGCCTAGCTCGCTCTCGTTTATTCTAGGCTTCAGTAGTAGTATATATATATCTAATAAATGCACTTGCTGCTTCTTAATGCTCATCGTCACCGGCCGGACACAAACTACTGTAAGCAAACAGTTTGGAGTGTTCGCATCGCAAATGCAGCTAGCTCGATCATCGATCGATCGCAGGAATTATTCTTCATCCGTTATGCTGTTTGCAGCACCTAGCTGTCCAGGCAGATCTTTGTGGTGAAATTCTCGGGCTCCATCGGTGGGTGCAGCCGTGCTGTAGCCAGTATCATCATATCATAGTACGAGTGTGAAAGTAGCTTTCAGTGCATCTCCAGCCAGCCGCTGGAAGCCTGGAACTGGAAGCAGGCTGCCGCTGCTTTGTTCGTTCGGACTGTAGCGCTGCGGCGCATGGTGTTACTACTGGACTGGATGATATCAGCCCAATTACAGGCCCATCTACATAAGGACTTCGTTTAGCCCAAACGTTGTATTGGCACTGGTCGGTGCAATTTCAAAAACAACAATCTCATGTAAAATATTCCTCAGCCATAAGCATAAGCATAATTTCCTTGAAAAAACAGGATTGCTATTCTTAAAACAAACATATAAAATAAATTTTGAATCTTAACTTATCTAACAGTATGTTTTCGTTTATAAAAAACTACGGATTTCTTAGGCCCAAATCTCTCTCTCTATTTTTTTCTCTTTTTTTCGAGGAAAGAAGCTTCTCTCTTCTGATTTTTGAGTTGAGGAAAAAATCTACTTTTGGTCCCCCCAACTTTTACTTAAAAGTCTGATTTTGCTCCCGACTTCAAAACCGACAAAAAAAGTCCCTCAACTTTTTGGACGGTGGTTTTGCTACAATATTTGAAAAAACCATACTAAATCACGTAAAAAATCATAAAAATGGAAAATCCAATTTATTTGGACTCCATATGAGTTTTTATTTTTTTTATTTTAGGTCAAATTTTGAAAAAATCATAGTAAATTAAAAAAAAACTCCACACTATGTAGATCTACATGTTAACACTGAAATTTGGTAAGCCTGGATGATGAACTGGCCAGTGCAAGATGTTAATACAAGCCAGTACAAGATGCTAATGAGAGGCATTTGGCTAAAGGTCGTTCGGTAGGCAGCATGTTCGGTAAGACTGCGGCACTCGGGAGGCCATCACCATTCGGCTGAGTCGCGTGTCTAGGAGGATTTTAAGCACTCAGCTATTAAGGATGATTCGACAGGCTGATGGACGTTGGGATAAGCTACTCAAAGAAGAAAGGGCCCACATTTGTACACGTCATCAATGACTCCAAGAAGACTTGGAGTAAAAGTTATCTCTAGCTAGATTTTTCCTTATTTGTAATCGTAGTCGGTTAGGACTCGTGTCAAGACCGGGGGTATAAATATCGGACCCTAGGCAACTGTAAATATCAATCAATCAATCAATACAACAACAACGCGGCTCCGCGCCACCCCTATCGAGTCCAAGTCGTGTCGTCGATCTACTGCGAGAGTAATCATCGACCCGTCGACCTCCGTAAGTACCGGCAACCTTGCACTATATCTAGTATCGTGTGGCGGATTTAGATTATGATGCAAGTAGTCTTGTTACCATGCTTAGTATCGTGCGGTGGATTTAGGCCATAGAGCAAGAAGGTTCTTTGTTAGGTCATGAGTCGTGCGGCAGGCTAAGATCTAGCTTGGAGCTAGTTATCGGCTCTATAGATTTGACAAGATCTAATAAAGTTGGATTTTCTATTTTTTTTATTTTTCCTGTACTTTACTATGAAAGGAGGCCAAAAGTAGATCTATACATGAAAATATTCTCCCACAATACGTGTTGCGAAACTTTAACCGCTTCAATCCTACTGCCTTGGTAAATTGTCAACTAAAACACGTAGTTTTAGCGTGTCTCTCTGGCACACTGCAGACTCTAGTCAGTGTAAACACTCCCTATGGCAACATAAACCAAACACTTCATTTGCATTCAATTGTCGCTTTAGTTGTTTGGTTGATTATACGAGGCCAAAAGTAGTTGGGTCAGAGTTGCTCTTGTGCTTTGATTTCTGATGAGGATTACTTTCTTTTTAGCTAGCATGATGAGAGGAGTTCACGCCTTGGTGAAGCTTATGGAGGGGTTATCCTAAACCTAGTAGCCCAGGTAATTGATACCTTGATAAAATACACGTGCATTGGTTATCATTTTTTTCGCTTATACTTATCTGTTTGTTTGTTTGTTACATGCGAGGAGGGCCATGTGTGACACTCCCTCCGATAATCATTTTCAATCTCTCGTATCTCAAGTCAAGCAGTTGGACTCAGAAGTAACTAATTTTAAGTTTAGACTGAAAACTATCAACCATAAGTTTTATTTTTTGACTTATGATATTCATCTGATGACAGATATTCTATCTGAAATTTGTCAAACTTCTAGCTGTTAGATGTGCTAAATATTTGTGCCTTGCTTAGATCAGTGTTCTAATCCATTCTTAACATGAAAATTTATTTTACCTTTACATGATCTGGCGAGTATGACAAGAATGATCAAGGAATTCGACAAGTGCATGAAGGATTTCAACGCCCACGAGCTGGAAATTGAGTAAGTTAAAAACTAAGTTGCAGAGTATAACCTGAAGGGCTATGGGTTAATCAAAGAAAAGAGGCGGTGGAAGGATTTGGGGCTGGCGCAGCATATACTCCCTCTGAATGCTAACTAACTGCACTTCTAATTCACTGATCGATACGACCGATCGAGTAATAGATCATAGGACCACCATGGATGGCCACAATGCGTGAAGCATGATCGATCATCCATCCGGCCCCTGCTGCATGCGCCGCCTAGCTCGCCCTTGTTTAGGGCACTCACAGTGCAGACTCTATTTATAGAGTCCATGGTGTCGGATATTGTAGCAAAGGCTCTAGTTCTTTTCAATACAGTTTTTTTTTAGAGTCTAAATAAAAATCAACCACTCAATTTCTCTTCTATATCGATCCTCCTGCGGCATATGAATCGTAACAGGCGATGCTCCCGCGATCGACCTCTACCGGGCTGGGTGGGTGCACGAGAGAGCCCGCCACGAGCGCGGCCGCCGTTGAGATCGCCGGCGCGGCGTTCCCATCCTCCAACAGAATTCTGATATGATACGAGACAGAATGAACACAGCGAACACTATCAGACTATCGTAGCTAAGCTTAGCCAATAGCTAAGTATAGAAAGGGACCCCTCCTCCCAGCTCCCTAGAGCTCGGCTTTTTCCGCCTCCGCCGCCTGTGCAGCGCCGTGGGCGCCGAGCGGAGGACAGGAAGGCACCGTTCGGATGCACAGCCGCACAGCAGGGGAAAAGCGCCCGTCTCGGCAGCTAGCCACACGGGATCGACAATGCGAGACCGACGGCCTCATAGATCGCGTAGACGTCGATTCCAAATAATATGTCGAGTCTTATTTTTGCTCCCTCTTTCCTCAATAAATGATCTAACACATCAGCAAAATAACTAGGCACTCACAGTGCTAGAAACTATCGTGGTTTCTATAGTCTTGGACATTGTGTCAAGAAACTATCTCAATGCAATTTTCTATCATGATGTCACATGGCCCATTTTGTCACTCTCACAAATTGTCTTGGTTCACGTGAAGACCTGGTTTCTTAGTTAGACTTGGTTTCTTGTGTTTTCCCTCTCTCTTCAATAAATACAGCGCCACATCAGCAAAAAGCAATAAATAGAGAGGTAATAAATGAGGATAGAAACCATGGTAGAGTCTGCAGATTATGAGTGCTCTCATTCTACATCTACACTATATAGAAATAAATGCACTTGCTGCTTCTTAATGCTCGCTCATCATCACCGGCCGGACACCAAACTACTGTAAGAAAACAGTTTCGAGTGTCGCATCGCAAATGCAGCTCGATCATCGATCGATCGCAGGAATTATTCTTCATCCGTTTATTATGCTGTTTGCAGCCCCTAACTGGCCAGGCAAATCTCTCTTGTGAAATTCTCGGGCTCCATCGGTGCGTGCAGCCGGTTGAATCATATTACAGCCCCAACTTCTTTTCAAAATTTCATGCATTCCCATCACATCGAAACATTAAATGCACCCAAAGACACATGCCCGAGTATAAAATTTAAGTAAACAAAAAAACTAGTTGCACAATTTAGATATACATTGCGAGATGATTCTTTTGAGCCTAGTTCAGAACAAACAAAACGCGATACTGAGTGTTTTTAGTTCGAACGGTGTTTTTCAGTCAAAATTCAGCCAAAAATTTTTCAGGCTCGAATTTTGGGCTCTAAACAGCTGCGTATGGTGTACTACTGGACTGGACTGGATCAGCCAGCCGGCGCGATGCTTTTTTTTCAGGTATGCGAATGAAAGTCGCTTTGGGTGTGTTTGGTTACCCGCCTTAGCCCGGCCGGGCCAGATTTAGCCCGTAAACAGGTGTTTGGTTGCACATTTCGGCCTGCTAGCCGGGCGACCGGGCGCCCGCACACCACTTAGACAGCCCCGAGTAAAACGGCGGGGGCGGCCGTTTTCCGGGCCCGGCTTGGGCCAGCCCGTGGTGACGCTCCCTGTCGATCTCGCCTTCATCGTTCACCGCTTCGATGCCACTCACCATCTCGCCACCTTCTCGCGGCGGCGGTCTCTCGGGCGGCTCCGCCCCCAACTCGCAGCTTGGCTTGGCGGGTGGCCTTCGACTCGAGCACCGGCCTCCACCACGCGAGCCGGCGAGTCTTGCCGACGGCGCCCATGCCTCGAGCCGGGCGGGGGTGGCGCAGCTTCGCACATCCAACGGGATGGCACTCCCCCCGCCGCTCCCGTGCTCGAGTCGTTGTTGCGTTGGAGACTCAAATGATGGATATGCAAGCATGATAACTTATATGCTGTTCTATATCTCCATGAATCTAGGAACTTTTACTTGCATTATATTATTTGGTCTACGCATCGGAACCTGATAACATCCGAGATTATGCGGGATTATAGGCGAAAGATCCTTTTTGGCTCTCTCTTTAGCCCTATGTCACTTATCCCTAGGAGGCCTTCCTCCACTAGCGAGGTTGTCGGAGGAAAACTCTATCTATTTATTCTGGTGTCCCGGGGCTGAGCAGCTAGCCGCGGCGCTAGCGGCCTACTCGGCTGGCGGACCTCGCCACGGGGCGTGTACGGCCCCGGTTCGTTGACAACCACGGCGACGCCACCACTCCCATGTTCGGCGCCCGGATCACGGCGTTCGGGGCCGCCACCACCGCCCGTCCACCATCACGCGCGAGAGCCCTACAACAACGCAGACGCGGCGCTCGCCGCGTGACACGGCGCTTCAGCGACACCCGTCGATGCGCGCTCCTCCCCCTGCTCCTGCGGTGGCTCATCTCCACCATCTTCGGCGTGCGCCCCTTAGGGCGACGCGAAGGGCGTCGCAAGCTCCGCCGCCATGGCGGTGCCGTGCTCGCCACCGCGGCACCCCCACCCGCCCCTCCTATCCCCTCGCCATGCTCGCGAGCTCGGGGATGGCATCGAGCTCCCTCGCATCTTCTTTCCCTCCCCTCACCGGCCGCTTGTCGTGCTCCAACCGCTTGATAAAATGCTTCGTGAGGAGGTGAACTCACCCACCGAGGAAGAGGTAAGCGTATGCAAGCAAAGCTAAGCAACCAAACATGAATTCATTGCAGCCAGGCTCCACAGCGCATGAAACAAAACAAACACCTCTGACTCCCTAGAAACAGGCTTGCAATAGCCAGGCTAAGATCCTAGCCAAGGCTAGGCCAACTAACCAAACACACCCTTTGAGTGCATCTCCGGCCCAGCCCGTGCATGCTTGTTGGCTCTGAGTCGGATCAGAAGCGCAGCCTGGTGGTGTACTATGGACTGGATCAGCCCAAGGTACACGCCCATCTAGATAAGGACTTCGTTTAGCCCAAACGTTGTATTGGCACTAGTCGGTGCAATTTCAAAAACAATAAAGTCATGTAAAATATGTTAAGAATTTCTCAATCAGAGGAATGATGGGCTCATACCATATGGGCCTTAGAGGCTACCATATATGCCCTGATGACTATATCTATATAAAGGGACTATACGTGTACCTATAATGACTAATGAAGAGATGACTCCCCTCATGCATCTATCTACAACTTCTACACGCCTCTTTCTTGGATCAGAAACGGGAAAACGGATTCGGCAATCCGTGAACAGGCCGATTCTCAACAAAATATTTGTCATGTCCCAAGTTGGGCCCTGGCCCAAAGGCCCTTCACCAGCGTGGTGGGAAGCGGCGGTAGGCACCGCCGCCGCCGTCATCATGGTGAGATCGCCAAACAAAATTAGGAAATAAAATAACTGAGTCTTAGTAGGAAAAAATTCAGGTTAGCTTGTAAAGAGTTATTTCAATGTATAAGGAAACCTCTTATAGATCGCTTAGCGTGGAAGTCTTTCCCGGACTATAAATACAAGGAAGTTGTAATCGTTTGGAATTAATCAGAAATAATTAAGGGGTAAAACCCTAAGCTACCCCGGCCTTCAAGCTCTCGCCCTCTCCCTACCCAGCGGCGCGGCGCGCATTTTGCTGCCCACGCTGCCCGCATTCCGCTTCGCGGCGCTGCGCCGCGCTGCCGCTGCCCTGTCGTTGTTCGTCTTTCGCCATCGCATCAACGCCACCGCTCCTCGATGTCAACGTCACGTGCGCCACGGCCCGTGCCGCCGTACGTCATCGCCACCACCCCTAAGATCGCCGTTCTTCACCGATCAACGCCGTGATCGCCGTAACGATCGTCGAATCCCGTTCGAAGCTGCGGTACCGGTATCCGGAGACCGAACGATTCCACCACCGGCGGCTTTCGACCACCACCGCCGTCAAAATCCGATGGACGCCACGAGCAGTACACCGCTGCCGCACAAGAGATCCGAGCCCTGTTCAAAGCCCTCCTGCGAAGTTCGATGAACAGCTTCGCCATCAACGACGATACCGATTGGCCACGCCAACGGCAACCCGCAACACGCGGCCATGGCGTCCGGCGACGCGCGCCTCCGACGCCACCTCAACCACCACCGACGACGTCCCTGCCATGGGCGCCGCCGACGATGGCGACACTCCCACAAGCGTTGCCTACGTCACCGCCTCCACGATCATCGACGTTACAAGCAACAAGCACGTCCATCCCAAGGAGGACGCCCCAACTGTCGTGACCCAGATTAGATCAGGAGGCCACCACCGACGTCCACCAGCTGCTCAATGAAAAGCCTACTCAACTAGGCCTACATCTTGCGGCTACATGCAAGGCAACGCGATCTCCCCAACCACCGGGCAAGTCCCTCCCCGACTTCAATGGAGCCATCGCCTCTATCCTCAAAGCTGGCGGCATCACCGGCGTCACCACGACGTCGCCATCGACGACAACGCCCGCGGCCCCGACAGCCGACGAGACAACAACGCCGCCCGCATACAGCGCCGCCCGAGAGGAGGGAATAGTGACGCCCCTATGGGTGCCAACGACATCACCAACCTTGACAAGGAAATCTTTAGCAAGATCGCCGACAACATGGCGTCGACCACGTCGCTGCGCCTCATATCACCACCAACAACACTCCCGCCACGGGGATCACCATCAACAATGACGACAACCCCGACATCCTCAACATCGCCGATGACGACTAGTTGTCAGCAAAAGCTTTCATAGCCCATGTGCTTTCCTCATGCATAAAACTATCTTACATAATTCTCATCCCGAAATTTTAGTGTCAACTGCGCTACTACTCATAGACAGTTTTATATCAAAACAAAGCAATTCATTGCAGTTGCGGCAAGTGGGAGTCCGCTAAGCCCTCCTTTGGCACTTGCATCGCCTTCTCTTAAACCAGAGGTGGAGCTGAAAAAATTAAAAACAAATATATAATTAAGAAGGGAGTGAAAGGTTTGGATAGAGAGCAATGCAATTAGTTAGGTTAACGTGTGTGATTTTCTCGATAAGGGTTACTTTTTAGACAACATGATGAAGGCAGTGTGCATCTTCAAGCGTGTGGATTTCGCAGGTGAGGAGGGCTATGTGTGCCACCCTCTTGCAAGGAGAAAGATTTTGAAACTCTGGTTTCTAAAGTGAAGCTCTTAAAGTCAGAGGTCACAAGTCTGAAGTTTGAGCTAAAAATGTCAGTCGTAAGGTTGCTCCTCTCCCTCCCTTGCTCAGTAGCCTGTAGCTATTCATTTGGTCTGATACAGTTTCTTATAAAAAAATCTACATTCTTACCTTTGTAGATTGAGACAAATGTCACAAGATGAAAAATAAGTATGAAAAGTTGAAGCAGGAGTTTAATGCCCATAAGCTTGGGACCGAGTAAGTATTCTTTCTCAGCTATCCAATTTGGTTATATTATGCCTTTGATTTTAAAGTGTCTGAAATTTGTTGTCTCAGGTTGAGTCTTTCCTCCAACTATAATAAGCTGATAGCAGGTTTGCAGGAATGTCCATTCTGTTATTTACCACCTACCGGTTTATCTTTCGCCGACACCAAAAAGTGTATGCGTTTCATTTGTTTAATTCATACTGTATTTCGACACAATGTGCATCCATCTAAAACTCTCCATTTGTTTATTTTGTGATAATCACCAAATGACTTGACTGTAACTGATAACAAAAAAGCATCGACACGAAGCATTATCTGTGATAGATTAAAATATGATTATGAGCATAATATGAACCAATAAACTGAAAGGAGGCGGTGGAGGGAGAGAGAAGGATAGGAGAAGGTGCTGGGAGAGAGAGAGGGGAGCGAGGGCGTCGGCTGAGGCCCGAGGGAGAGAAGTGAGGAAGGTGAGTTAGAAGTTAAGGGTTGTGCTTGCTTTTATACGATGAAGATGTTATTGGGCTCGGGGCTTGGTATTGGGCTTAGAAATGTTAGGTGGCGGTTATATAATAACTATTATAGTTAATTAAAGAAAACCACCACATCTATTCAAGATATAAACCGTGGTGATTTTTTAAAAAAACCGCCATGGTTAGAAAATGGAAAGGTCTTATTGAAGATTTTTTTTGTTGTGTAGTAGTGCAAATCTGTCATGATCTTTCTTGTGAATTTTTGGGGCTCCATCAGTGGGTGCAGCCGTATGTGCTGTAGTATTAGAGTATGTGAAAGGCGCTTTCAGTGCATCTCCAGCGAGCCGCTTGAACTGGAAGGCGGCCGCTGCTTGTTGATTCGGACTGCAGTGCAGCTGCTGAAGATCTCTAGTTTAGTTTTGGCTAATTAGTGACATCCTAGAACTAATCTCTCTATGCTAAGTGTTTGATTTAGTTGGAGATTGGTCAAGCTAAGGTTGGCGCATGATGGTCATGGTGGATGGATCGAGGTGATCCAAATGTTGATCAAGTGCACAACTTGGAGCTGTTCGAGGATCAAAATGGGCTCAAGGCAAAGGTATATCCATAGGGCCATTTTAATTTTGCACTCAAGACACCATAGAGGGTGTGAGTGATTTAGGTTCGATAAGTCGCACTATAAAAGGGGGAAAACTATCGTACATATCGGTCATCATGTGCCTCTAGGTTCAAAATCATTTGCATGCATTCTAACCTAGAGAGCTAGCTCGTCCTTCGAAATTGATTGTAAAAATGCTAACACACGAGCTCATGGTGATGTACACGTGGTGGTGTTGGCACATTTGCGAAGGCGGTGATGGTTGCAGGGTTGAGATGGGTTTGGGTACGTCTCACCCATTTTGATCCTCTGGAGCTTTTGAGAAAATGAAACGTCTATTTTCTATTGCGTCGGATGCATCATGGTGGTGAATCATGCTATCTCCGAGCTTAAGTTGGGTAGCATGTCGAAGCAAAGGCGACGGAGAAACGATGACATTTCGTAGTGAAACGTCGACCAGGACCACCGCGACCGATCTTTGGGGTCCCGACCGAGCGTCCGATCGGGGTGCTTCCGGCCGATTCGGTAAGAAGGGTCAATTTCGGTTTGGCCGATGGGTGCGTCCGGTCGGCCGACCGGGACGCTATGACCGAAGCCGGGCATTGGCTGTCGGTTCGATGGGCCCGACCGGTTGTCTTTTCCGACCGGACGCTGGACGGTCGCGACCGACCGCGGACCGATGCGTTCGTCGGTTTCGCAGGAAACGTAGTTTTGCCCCCCAACGATTCTATTTCGTGTGGGGGTGTATAAATAGGAGTTTGGCCGGCTATGTGAGGTCTCTTATCATTTTGAATCATTCCTAACACCTCTTGAGCTGGGTAAACTCCCCTCCTCCTCTCATACTTTGCTTGTGAGATTCGTTCCTGAGGGTGAACCCCGGCCAAAAAAGATGGATATCATACCATCCTGATCCATCAATATGGAGAGACAAAGAAGAATCCGACCCCAATCTCCGTTCCGTCCCACCCCGCGCCTCCAGCCCTGCTCACCTCATCCCGCTGCCCTCTGCGCTGCCGCCGCCCGAGAGAAGCCCGACCGCCAGCAGCTCCCCGCCACCGCTCTGTGCGCTGCTACGGAGCTTGTCGCCGCTGTGAGTCCGCATCGTCCTTTCCTAACCAGCAGTTGTGGGCTCACGGCCAGAGCCAGCGGCGGGCGGGTCGGCTCCTCGCGGGGAGCCCGGCGAGGGCAGGACCATCGCGTGGATCCTCAGCGGCGGTGGCGCCGGGTACCCGCGATACGACGCATCCTACACCAAGTGGCGCTGCCGCTGGCAGCTGCCGCGGACGTCGCTCCTCCATTGCTCGCCTGGTAAGTGCTCCGATCTCTTGCCGTCGGGTTGCTGTGCCGCAGCCGCCATGTGCTAGTGCTGGCTGCCGTATCTGCTAGGTTTGACTTGCCCACTGCCGCTACATCTGCTGCCTTAGCTGTTGATATGTTTGTTGTGGCCGTCCATATCTTCCCCTGCTCGGTTTCAATTCCCATCGCTTTGTTGGGCTGCTGGTCGTCGATCTATGATTTATTTGAGATAAATCAGTTTGGCAGACATGATTGCATATGATTCGTTGGCCTCCAACTTTTTAGCAAAAGAAGCTGATATGAATATTGTTTTTGACCAATCTCTACACATTTTCGGTATTGCATTCAGCCTAGCATGTGTATATATATATTTTGCTGCACATCGTGAACAGGTTGTGTATCATATGTTATATATGAATATTATCAATACACCTACAACGTGACTGGCTTACTGAAAGTATTTATTATATATGAATATAATGGTAAATGGTCACTATTTCTACAGATTTATTTTTTTAATTGTTTAGGATTTGCTCTAGATAAGACCTGTTGTAGCAGGGTTTTCTTTTTGGTATGGCATTATTTTGTCTTCAGAAATAGCATGATCTATTCTTTTCTTGTCAATCTGCTATGATTATTAAACAGCTCTACAGTGTTTGCTTATGACTTACATCTCA
This sequence comes from Hyparrhenia diplandra, assembly GCA_015847255.1. Taxonomy (NCBI): domain Eukaryota; kingdom Viridiplantae; phylum Streptophyta; class Magnoliopsida; order Poales; family Poaceae; genus Hyparrhenia; species Hyparrhenia diplandra. Next base: position 70,904 of record JADLZK010008690.1, read on the forward strand.
ACAAAGTATCATGGACCTAGCAAAACCCATGGAAGCATACTGAATAAAATCCGTATCTTGATTTTGCTAAAACTGAAATGTGCAAGTTGGTTGTACACATTGCATACATAACAAGGAAAGTAGTCTTTTTTCTTTAGAAGATGTCTAGAAAATTAGGTCAATAATGCAAGTGTGAAAAAAATGACGGCTCCTGATCTTTTCACTAACCCGTTGTCAGGATTTGTTCAGGCTACTGCTTAAACTTTGAAGAAACGAGGTGAACAGCCCTGCAGCTATACATTTTCAATGTGCCCTGCAGCCCATCGGTAATGATTTAGCTTCCCTGTAGCCTGTAGGTGTATTGATATCGTTCGAGTGCAAAGGTTTTGCATTATCGTTGTATGAATAAACTATTGTTACATTGACCATGTGACATGTGATTTTGCCTCAATTGTATGGAAGTTACAACCTTATGGACCAAAGCTTGTGTAATGGATTATAATCTTTCCAAGTTTGCATCTCCTTGACTTTTCTCTGCTTGTTACGTTTGCTGGTCAGTGGGCACATCTCTGTGTCCAAATAACAATTTAACTGATCCAATCCATACCAACCATAGCTGTAATTGATTTTGTCTCTAAAAAGATAGGTGACACTATTGAAGTGTGAAAAAAAGGTCCTATTAGTATTCTCGGGGAAGTAAATAAAAAAGACAAGCGAAAAGTAATAGTTGGGAGACCTGTAGTAAAATGTTGTGTTACTGATCTTTTTATAACAAAGTGCACCTGAGTTTTTCCCATCACTATTTTTGATCTGGCCTCTGTGTGAATGCAAGCAACACACTTGTCAAATATATGCTTTATCAATTGGACTTTATGATTTTCAAAAGACAAACTAATTGTCTCTGAAGGCAGAGGAAGAAGAAGCTAGGAAGGAGGCTACAAGACGTCCTTTTGATCCTAAGACATGGTGCAGAAAGTTAGATGTGCTGATTATGAAATGTCAATGTGTGCTCAATCAGACTCAGCTCGGAGGGAACCTGATCAGGCTCGAACAACCCAATCAGCCCTCATAAAATGATGATTGGCAACAGATAGTCTATACATTTTGATCCGGGTGGCATGGGCATTCACCTAGTTATTAAAAAAAAAGAGAAAAAAAGCAATTTGACATGTTATTGCTCAGTTACAGGCATGTAGGCCTTATATTATAAGAATGAATCAGATATAATGAACAACATGTTCAGTTTAGCTCCTTCTGCCTTGTAATGTAAACCACAGTACTTTCTTGCATTCAGTTATAATTTTCTAATGGTTCCTTTGATCTCATGTGTGAACTTTCTTGTGTTGTTATTTCTTCTGATCTAGGTGGTCACTTCCACTGCCTTAAGCCCCATCTGCCACGTGACCTGATTGCGGCCTTGTGGACACAGCACGGAGCAGGGTTGTGCCACCTCTCTGAGTGCCATAGGCTTGTGCATAGGTATACACACGCAGGTGGCCATGGCATCGCGTAAGCTTCTCATGGACCTCACAGCTGGGAGGCGGTTACAATACCACACTCAGCAGCTATTCTGGGCCACCAGTCTCCCTGAAGCTACCACCTCTCGGTCCCTCGTGATGGCCGCTGCAACGGCTCGGCTATCCAGCAGGTCTCCAGCAGCTCTTCTGTTCTCTTCAAGGACCATCTCGTCGACACAGCCCGTGACACAGTCCGCAGGAGATGTTTCTGGCTCTGGCCCATCTGCAGTGGATCACAAGTTTGTTTCTTGACCTTGCAGTCTTAGCACATTGATCCATTAATGCATTTTTGTGTAATTAGGATTGCTTACAAATATGAATATGGAGAAATTGAACACTTAGATGGTATGTGTAGGATGTTTGATAGAGCAATTTTTGTTAAGATTTGAGTCATTTGAATATATTGAAACAAAGATTTGAGTCATTTGAAATTCTCTACAAATCCCAACTTGCTTGGAACTATGAATATTTTGTTGTTATATTTGTCATCTCCACCTGGGTCAATCAGGTATCCCTAAATTAGGTACTCTGAACATTCTGTAATTTGCCAAATAGTGACAATGGATGCTAGATAGGAGAGACTACAGTTGCTTGAATTAACAAATGGATATGTAGAAAGTTAGGCCAGCTACTGGTATTAGTTGATTACAACAATATGTAGAATAAAATTTGACCTTCAGTATGTTTAGCTGATTTTTACTTTAGAGTTTGGTTATCTGAACTTAAGTTATTATATGATTTTTTTCCGCATGGGGTAGTTGGTGATTACGATTGTGTACATTGAACAGGTTGGCAATGCAAGAAGATGAGTTTCACAAATTAGCAGATGAGACGATTCATGATTTGCTTGAAAAACTTGAGGTAGTGAATCCTCTTTGTTGTGGCCTTCAAATATTTCGAACAACATGTTAACTCAGCATATCTCTGACTAATACTACTCTTCATGTCTCTTTTAGGAGTATGGTGACTCCATTCAGATGGATGGCTTTGACATAGAATACGGGGTTAGTTGCAACACGCGATAGTGAATCATGCAATCCTTGCTAGTATGTGTTTCCTTTTTCATGTATTTGATATTGATGCATCCTTCTTTTCTTGGACATTTTAGAATCAGGTTTTGACATTAAGGCTTGGGGATTTGGGGACATATGTTATAAACAAGCAAACTCCAAACAAACAAATCTGGCTATCTTCACCTGTGAGGTACAGCAATGCTATGTTAATATCTCAGTTGTTGTCAATAGACACCTGAATTTAATTGTCATCGTCTTGTTTGCCATGTTTTATATCCTCCTTTGTCAAGGTAGAGGCATATTATATTACACTAATAGTTAATTTTACTGGTATCATGAACCTGTCACTTTTAGGAGCTTTTTGAATAGAAGATAATAATGACCCTTTGTGATATGAGGTTTGGTTTATCCCAATATGGTTATTTGTCTTGTCTTGTCGACTTAAAATTTATTCATACTTAATTTCAATCAAATAGGCCCGCGCTTGGGTATCCTGTACAATACCAAAAGCTCTTTCCTGAACCTGTATGCCATTTTTATTCTTATATAAAATGCTATCTCGATATGAATGCAGTGGGCCTTCTAGGTTTGATTGGGATGCAACAACTAACGGTTGGATATACAAGCGGACTGGAGTGAACCTTGTGCAGCTTCTAGAGAAGGAGATCGGTGAGCTTTGTGGTACTCAGTAGAACTTTCGTAACAGCGCTGGAAATGCCACACTGCTAGGTTGTATGGAGAGTAGTGCTCTGAATGTTGAAGTGTAATATGGTTTGTCACAGCCATTTTTTCTACACATTTGCCAACAGTTTAGAATAAATAACTTGCCCTCTCTGGTAACGGGAAACTGTATTATTCACGTGGCTCATATCTTTGTTTTGATATTCTCTAGAGATGCTCGTGGCGCTTTGTAATCTATTTTTCAGCTTTTGTCAGTATCATAATCTGAGCAATGTCAGCCTGTCCACATTGTTATTTCTCAGTATCACATTGGAGTTGAACTTGCAAGATGGCAAAATATCACTATATTCTGTTGTACCAAGTAACAAGGACAAAATTACATCAATGCTGAAACATGGCGACACAATTTGCTACTGTAGAAACACCAATCAGGCCGCCGCCCAAGCTACCAACTCGGCAAGTCGCTTATTGCCCAGCAACGAGCATCATCAACGCTGCTGCCTGTGCATTGCGGCAGGCCGGCACCGCCCGCAATGTTCGTCGTTTTTGGGGTTATATAAGGGCAAGGCCAACCAGAGCAGTAGTTCCTCACTGTGGTCTTTTCTACCTTCATGTCCGTTTTTCCGTCTCTTCTTTTTGTGCGTGGAGAAGACTCTCTCCTAAGGGGTGTTTAGTTGGTAAAATATTTTGGGTTAAGCATTGTAAAACTTTTCGTTAGGGCAAGGCCAACCTAAGCTATCGGAGCCTGCAAAAGAACTACTTGACACTCTGCAAGCCACCACTTTACCTCCAGGTGGCATCTAAGCCTACCTGGTCGGACGAGACCACCAGCGGACTCACCGCGTTGGGCATGCCCTAATGGGCCCGTCGGTCGGCCTTGTCGCCGTTTTTGCTCATAGTTAAGCTGGAGGACTTCATCTCCGCGAGCATGGGCTTCCTTTTCTAGATGAAGTTTTTTTTATTGGTTTTCTAGATGAAGTTGGAGGGTGCAAAACCAAATAGCCCCGTGTCTCTTATATATAGCCAAGAGGCCAAGGTTCTCCCGGCGCCTCCATCTCCTCCTTTCTCGGACCGATCTCTTCTGGTAAGTAGACCCTACCTATCTTTGAGTTCGTTTCATCAAATCTATAAATCCATCGGCATAGAACCCTTTTTGTTATTTCGTAGGTGCGCCGAGATTGAGAGCCGAGATGGCTGGCCGCTTCGTCTTGCAGAAGTTCGCCTCCGGGATGTCTAGGTCGACGAGCCTCCTCAGCGCTCACGTGTCTGCTTCTGCTAGGGCCACTACTCCGGTCATCCCCGGTGCTTCGGTACATACAAAAACTCTGGTTGGGAGAATTTCTCGTCAGTTGAATTATATGCTTGGAATTCCAACACCAGCTTCAGCACAGGATCTTACTGTGTTTATGCACTAATGTCCTTGCTAGCTGGAAATTTGTCCAGTCTCCTTGTAATTGTTCAAATTTCTGAATTTTCATAAGACAACTAAAGTTCTACTTTTTTTGGTTGCCCAGGGAGCTGGCATCAGAACCCTCAGCAATGTCTTCCTTAGAGCTGCAGCTCATCCCGGCACGGCGGTTCCTGGCAGCCACGTGCGTGTAAGTAGCTACCTTTTCTTGTTCACTCTATTCAATTACTGAAGCCCTTTTCACATGTAAGTTGGCCAAGTTTGTTAAAAAAGGTCAAAATCAATGAAAGTTCTTGTTAGCACTTAGCACCCTCTCACATAGGTGGTGGCATTAGAAACCTCCGCAATCTTTTCCATAGTTCATTCAGGCATGGTGATTCCTAGCAACCATGGAACTGATGGCTTTGTAATTTTCTTCTAAGATTTCTGTGACCTATGTCTGCTTTTGGGGTGATAGTATTGACATAGCAAGGGTTGTAACCATCCAGTGTTATGTTGTCAGAAAGTCAACTCGCAACCTTTTTTTTTAACTCAGTTTGAGCTTGCAACCTGGTGTTATTATCAAGAATTGCAGTGCTTGCTGTTTCTTTTTTCTTCTTTTAATCTTATTTAGGACGATCTTGGTTGTTAGTGTGATGAGATTACATCATTGTCGATCACTTTGTATTAGGAATGAAACATCTGTCACAAATATTCATTCTAACACCTGATCCGGCTTAACTGCCTAATGCAGGGTGCAAGGTACCTCAACACATTCTCATCCTCCCATGAGGCTGCTAAAACTGGCTGGTGGGCACGAGTGCAGTCAAAGTAAGCTCTAGTAATTTTCATCTGATGAATTGTGAATGATTGTGTCTATTGTGTTCAACCATACTTGTTATTTTCTGTATGGATCTTTCTGCTTCTTGTCCCTTTTATAAAGGAAAAATCGAATTGTTGGCAATTGACAATACAAGATTTTGCAAACACTAAAATGGGTAGTAGACCAATACTGACATGTAAAGGCATGAAACAGAGTAGCTTCTGTGGAAAGCAAAGCTAATGGCATTGAATAAGAATTGTTTTTTGAACATTACCATGAGAGCATCATGTAGTTTGGTTTAAGATAAAACGCAGGTGCTGGTTATGCCATGTACCGTGTTTTTCTGCTCTATATTACCTTTTTGAACTGACCAGTTTAGTCAAGGCATGTTAAGGTGTTTTTTTTTTTTTTTTTTTGAAAGCAAACGGGGAGAGCTTCCCCACCTAAAGGCATATTAAAGTGTAGGTATACACAAATGAGTAAAGTGTAACTTTGATTGTTAGTCTTAAAATGAGTGTTTGTTTTTCTCTCTTTTATTTGCCTTACCATTGCATAATATCATGTTTTGAAACAGCAACTTGGTGAATGAATATGCAAATTGAGTATTGCAGGTTTATTCATTTCATTTTTTCCCCTGATTTGCAGCCTAGAACTGAGTCCCTTGCCGCATATGTTCCTGGTGACTGCTATTGGTTTTGTTTGGTTAGAATATGAAAGAAACAGGAGCATTGTCCCAGTTGCTCATTGCTCAGGATGCTGCAACTGCATCGGCAGTCGTTCTAAATCCTAAGGTGCAATGGAATTAGGAGTGCAAGTTGAATCAGTCTAACGTGGTCTTTTGGAGTGCTTCTAGCTTGCCGTACTGTACTTAACCTTTCCCCATTCGTGACTTAATGTGCTGCTTCAGTACTGTACTTTGCTAGACAGCCGCAAATACTTTGCTACTCTTTCGTGACGCGTGCCTGTAACAGAATGATATGCGATTGGATGCATGTGTCTCAGAATGGCCGAGATTCTTGTGCTTGAACAAGTCTGTTTTGAATGGATTTGTACGCTTTTTCTCAAGTTGGCGAGTAGCGCTCACATCACATCATAAGAAGTCTTACATTCTGATGCCATTCTGATTTGGACCATCGGATCAGGGGAAAAAAAAGAAGTGGACAATTTTGGGGAATTAAATTCTACGATACGCACCTCGAGACTTCGATCCCTTTGCACGGCTGTCCATCACAGACGAGGCACAGCACTTCTGCTGCTTGCTGAGATACATCTGAATGCGAATTGAATTGGCGGTGCAGATAGTGCGTGCCAAAAAAAACTCGCTCATCCTCCTGCTGCTTTGGCTACTAGTTTTTTGGTACCTTTTAATTGGTATATGATTTTGTTAGTATTATAATCTGAGCAATGTAGTCTATTCTTCAGCTTTTGTTAGTATCATAATCTGAGCAATGTCAGCCTGTCCAGATTGATATTTCTGAATGCATTGCAAGATGGCAAAATATCACTATATTCTGTTGTACCAAGTAACAAGGATCAAAATTACATCAATGCTGAAACATCTTGTGTGCCTCTTCTTCCATCAGCTCAGGGCTCAGTCTGACCATGAGGATGCAGAACTCCCTCTGATCCAGCGCCCTGTCCCCATCCATGTCACCTTCCTTCATCATCTCCAGGAGCTCATCATCCCGGAGCTGGCCAAGCCCGAGCCTAGCCGCGTTCTGCTTCAGGCTCCGAAAGGTGATCTTTCCTGCCCTGGGTTCCATCAGCAGCTGGAACCCCTTGCACAGCTCCTGCATCAGCCCCTCCACGCCGAGCTTCCTAGCCATCAATGGCAGAAAGTCCTGGAACTGCACCGAGGCGCCCTTGTCTGAATCCATGCCGGAATTATCCCGTGAGATCATGGCAGATTGAAGATCTGGCGGTGGTTGTCAGAGAGAGATTTAGGCGTGGGATTGTGGTCTGCGGTTTTGGGTAATGGAGGAGGTAGCAGGTAGGTGTTTATATAAGGGAAATGAAGGGGATGGCGGCAGGAGAGGGAGGAGTCCATGAGCTTCTTGGAATTGGGAGCAGTCTCCCCATGCATGCCAACTGAAGTGCAGGGAATTGCAGACATGGGGTGTTTGCTGCGTACGGCAGTTTGTTTCTGCGAAATGGCACAAATTGGCTGGCTTCTGCTGGATCTCAAAGACCGGTTGCTTGAACAGGTCTGCCGGCTTCTTCGCTTTGTTTTTCGCAGTAGACTTTGGAACGAGGGGGCTTGACTACATAAGAAAATGGATAAGTGTTGTGATTGGAAGTACTTGTATGAACACAAGCAGATCAAGGTGGCTGAGGATATATCTATTTGATATAAATAAGAAAGAATTAGAGTTGATTAAGAGTCTGGTGGCGTCGGTTTCTCGCCGTCTTGTGATTGTACAAAGAACTTGGCCGGGTTCGTGGGCCCAACACGTCAGTCTACCCGGTGTGCTGTGCTGTACTACACAGGAAGCATCCGATTCCGTGCTGGATATTATTGCTGTTGCTGCCTATGACTCGAAGACAGGAGACAGGTTTGGAGTGAAGGATTCAACGTGGCAAGTATGAACCGTTGAGAGGTCTTCGGGACGTGATCCGTAGGAAATTTCCTCCTAAGGTTGCAGCCTAGGCTACGTTCGACTCAGGATTTCGCTTGCCGTTACTTCTGAATTGCAGCATATTTGCCTTGCACGTACGGAAATGTAGAGAGCTGACGCTAAGAAGTTAAGAACATGTCCAAGAGTTAATCAATTCCCAAAACGAACCCTGATGATGACTCCTATGTTTCGTCCCTCCCAAGTCCCAATCGTGATGTGTGTGTGTGTGTGTGTTTGGTCTTCCATGAGCTGCGCTGATTTCTTTGCCGGTGCCTAGCTCCTGACACCTCACTGCTCTGCTCGTGTGCTTGTGTGGGTTATTAGCTTGTTGCCGAATAATAATACAAGTTTTGTATTTCTTTTATACCAAAATTCTTGAGGATTGCTGGAGTTCATGTGTTTCTTTTAATGAAGAAAATAAATTTTGAAGTGAAAGTAAGATCTCCGTGACTCATCTTTTTAGTAATTTTTTAGATGCTCTAAGACCCTGTTTAAACTGCTTTGGACATTTTTTTTTCTCGAACACGCCTTCACGCGTCTTTTTCATTAAGAGAAGAAGCCGAGACCGGCTGAACAAATAATACAACACAACCACAACACAACGCAACATAACACAACACAACCACAGAGGAAGTGGCGGCAAACAAACAAGAAAGCAAGAGGGAGAGGAACACTCCACCGAGGCACCCAACACAACCACTCGAGGCGATATGCAGCATCACTAGGCCGGTACTCGGAGACGCCAAGTGAATATGGAAGTGGAAGTCCTGGTCGTCGAAACCCACGCCTTTGGGAGCGTTAAAGGGGCGTCACACACTCGGCAAAGAACGCCCGAGGTGGATCCGAGCCGATGATGTCGGTGGCCCACGGCCAAGCAACGACGACGGCGATAGCGATGGCGTCAACCCCCAAGGCGACTCGAAGCCAAGCGGGCGTCGGTGGCCCACGCCAAGCAACGGCGATGGTGACAACGATGGCGTCAACATCCGAGAGGGCAGGGGGTAACTCGTTAGTTGAGCTGCAACATCACAAGGCAAAGCTCGGGGACGCAAACCGAATATGTAGTGGAGATCCCGGCCGCCAAAACCGGCGTTGGTGGCCCACAACCGCACAACGACGACGGACGGCGACGGAGGCGTCAACCCCCGGAGCAAGGAGGCCAGAGCGACGGCGGAGCATGGCAGGGACATCGAGGCGACAAAGAAGAGCGATGACCCGGCGCCGATTGCGTATGGACGCCGAGGCGACAATGAAGGTTGGGGCGGAACTACGAGGGGCGACGAAGGAGCTCGATGGGTTCAACGGAGCCTTTAGGAAGGGGATGACGCCCACGGACGCCACCTGTGTTGAGAAGTACCCACTGGAACTTTCGTTCCCGAGCCCCCAAACCGTGGACGACGGAACCGAATGACGACGCCTTCAAGAAGGTGATGACGTGGGCGCCACCATCGTCGGCCCAAGGCGCAAGGCTTGGGCGAGGCTTTTTCACCCGATGCCGTCGTCCGCTTACTACCCCGGACAATCCACCTTCGTGACCGGCACTGAAGGACCATCGGGCGCATAGAAGTCGCCGTCGTCAGGAAGGAGGTGATGCGTCCATGCCCGCGCTAATGGAGCCGGTGCGGGCGCGCGGCGTGGGGGCCGCCGCCGTGAAACGTTGGGGTAGGCCACGCAGCGCTCGTCGGAGAGGAAGTACCGGTAGCGGCTGTGCTTAACTCAAGTCGCATACCGCGGCGACCAACCCGATGCCGCCCGGATCCACCGCCCGGCGCCTCACCTCGAGGGCCGGGCGGAATGGGGCCGCCGGTCGCTGGTGGCGGTTCTGGCCGGCCGGGGCCGCGGATCCACCAGCGCCGAGGCGCCTCGCCGCGGAATTGCCGGTGGATCGGGGCGAACCAGTCGCGATGGACCAGCGACGAGCCGGTGCCGCGGGAGGCCGCGCCCTAGCCGCGCCATCACGGGAAGCGCGGACGCCTGCCTAGCTCGCCGCCCGTCGTCGCTTGCTGTGTCCGGCCGCGGCCCGGCCGGGCCAGGGAGCCACCGAATCCGAGCGTGGGCGCCCAGATCCGGCCGCCCCGCGGCCGGCCGCGCCGCCGAGCTGGAGCTGGGAGAGGGAGGAGGAGGGGGGAGAGAAGGTTGGGAAGGACGGGAGGGAGAGGGAAGGAAAGGGGCTGCGGAGGCTGCCTTGTTGAGCAAGCAGGCGCCGCCGCCACCACCGCTCAACGACGGCAGTGGCAGCGGCCGAGGGAGCTCGCCGGGGGGGGGCGGCTTCGCGCGGTGGGTGTCGCCCCCAAGACGCCTCACGGGGAGACGACGCGGGGGTCTGTTGGGAGGTTCTTTTGTATCAGTCACTCGGGACTAGAAGCTGAGAGAAGTGAATTGGCGACCGTCTGCTCTGCAGCAGGGGCTGCTTTGGACAATATAGTAATAATAATTCCGATAATCCATCCAACTACCCTAAATTATAGTCGAAGAACTGGTTCAGATTATCAGATACTTCAATTTAATCCCTACTCATCACAAGAGTTGACGAGCTAAGCCCTACTCATCATTACAAGAGTTGACGAGTGAAGGCACCGAGCTTCGTAGAAGTAGAACACTAGCTCCACCAACCAATCAACCATCTTGTAGCTGCTATTTGCTAATGGAAGCTTTTATTTCCGTTTGTGTGGCAATGATCGACATGTAGTCCCTTATTTTGAGTTGCAGCTCCTCATTTAATACTTTATGCATGTGTCAAAAAAAATTTGATGTGACGAAGAATCTTAAAAATTTGATGTTACCGTGATGACTTGGCGCAAGACCCGTAGTTTAGCTTTCAGTCCGTTACGGCTTGCTTTTCATTCACAAACAGGGACGCTGGGGCCCAACAGACAGGTAATCATTCGGTGCTAACCTGACAAATTTGATCACTAATATGTACTTATGTTGGCTGATTGTTAGGCCAACTCGAGCACTTTAGGACTAGAGAAAAGCAAACAACAGTATCCTATATTCTCACAGCTCCTAACAAAATCAGATGCACGGATACACTTACCAAGGAGTCTTTCTCACTGGAAAAAAAAACTGAAAATAATATATCTCAAAAAGAATTGTAAAGGAAAGTTAGACAACAAATCGCAGAAGAGGCAACAACGATGCTCGCCTGCAGTCACAGGAAGGTTAAACCATGAACTCCACCAGAAGATGGGCTCCCTTGATAGTGATGCGACCGGTTGCTGGCTTATCTATCTCGGTACTTGTAGACAATTGCACAGGTGTCCATTGAGCCAGTGCCTACCAATCGACTGCCAGGTGACCAAACCAAGGAGTTTATCCTTGCAGTGTGGTACAACACGTTCTTCACCTTGAGGCAGAATGATCAGTGTCGAATCCACCAATATTGACTATATCACTCAATCGTCTAGACCATACATGCCAGAAGAAGAGGCAGCAGCAAGGGGACTTTACTTGCTGACTGGGCAAACACAACGTGTGTACGAATCAGGCAGCCGCGGTATTACCTCGCACGTGTTAGACTTCCTGTGCTAAACTAGCTACCACAAATCATCAACACAAACCAAGCAATATGACCCCCAGGTACTACTTCATCTTTACTCGACTACCCATCACATAATGCACCCAACGAATCCTTACAATCCTTGCAAAAGGTAATATGATTCAACACGTTCGGTTTGGAACCATTCTGATACAAGGAAAGCGAAATGACTTGCACTGGCGGGAAGCCCAAACCAACGCTTTACAATTTTCATGATATTTTCTTCCACAAGGCACCCAGCACAAGCCTGTCCACGAGCTCTTCCTTCGTCGTCACTGTATAGTCAGTAAAAAACTATGTAAATTAACATCGTGCTGCAGTCACTAGTCATTAATCATTATGATAATTAAGCAAAACAATCGCATGGGGCCTGGGAAGGACAGTATTTTTAGACCAAAGTTTTCATAAAACACATTGATGCAAAGTGGTATCTTCTGAAGTTCCCCTTTTCATCTGGTTGCAGGAGGTATCTTAACATTGTGTCCTATATGCAACTGCCTTATTACCTCAATAATGAAAAATAATAAACCTCTAGGCCTGATATTAGTTGCTGCAATATTATTTAGAATGACCTGAATCCAACTAACCAATGAATTGATGACTTCAGATATTTCATGACTGATCATTGCTTGTAGTGAGTTGCAGATCATAACAAGATGCTTATAACTAACACTGCACCCAAAGATAAATAGAAGTGTATAACTGGTTCACTTGTAAAAGTTGCTACAATGCCAAATTGCTTGTAGTTTATTTCAAAAAAAAAAAAAAAATGCTTGTAGTGAGTTGCAGATCCTAAAAGGATGTTTCTAACATGGCACCAAAACTATAAATATATCACTTATAAAAAAAGACACTACAATGCCAGGCCAACTTTCCAATATTCCATTATGGAGACATCAATCTGCTGTCTAAATAGAAGTTGCAATGGGAAATAATTTGCATTAAATTTTGGATCCCGCTTTTTAAAGTCATACGAGATAGAGGCAAGATTTTCACCTTTTTTTCAATGTTATATAAGGAGGAGAGCATAGATGTCTAAAGAAGTTGCAATGGGAAACTGATATCAGTTTGAGACATTCATACAAGAGCACGTGCTGCACTAGACACAATCTACAGAAAATATTTTGTTATTGTGTTGATTCTTCTTTGAGTTCTCAACAAGTTTAAGAGACTCATGTATGTGTTTTGATTGCTTTCGGTGCCTATCTACATTCCAATGTAATTTGTTGTATATATCTTTGGTTCTTTTTGAGAGGAAGACAATGCACTTTATTGTAAAACTCAAATCCTATTTGCAATTATAACATATGAGAGGAAAGACACAATAAAGGTCACTAAAGGATTTCCAACATACCAGTTAGGACACACCAGCCCACTTAGACACCAATGTTGCAAAAGCAACAACTCCAATAATAGCTATAGAATAATTAAGCACGGCTGTTTGACCCTTGATAATGTCATGCCTGAAAAATTGAGGTAGTTATATAACAACTTTTAAAGTTAACTACAACTTTTAAAATCAAACTACAACTTTTTAAAATTTAACCACAACTTTTAAAATTTGACCACAACTTATTCACTCCCTTACTTTATCTCACATTTCGTTACTTCTAGCTCCTTTTTAGTGATGTCAAATGCGCTCTGCAGCTTGATGATCTTCATATTGTACTGCAAAGTAAGTAGCATAGAGAAGCAAAATCCTTAAACAATATATAAGAGCAAAGCAGAAAACAAACAGCCCAACCCTAATAATGTGTTTAAATACCTCATGCAGAATTTCCTTCATATCAAGTTTATGGTCATTCAACATTGATTCAAGATTATGTTTCTGCAAGTTGATACAAGAAAAATATAAAATAGCTTTCCACTAAAAAAAAAAAAAAAAGAGCCTATATAAAAGTTTGAATGTACCTCAACACATATGTCCTCATGCAATGTTTTCCCTTCAACGTCGGACAAGTAAGTACTCTGCCAATAAGATAAACCTGATTCAGACAGGGGATGACAAGGAAAATATCGTGTTGAGTGTTGACACAGTTTTATAAAATGGGAAACAGTTTACAACCGAAGAACTAGGAGGGCTGAAAGTAGCCAACCATGTTCTCTTCATGGACCACTCAACACTATTGGTGATGGTGTGGTGTTTTTTCAGAATCAACCTTAACACCTGCTCATGCGCTGACACAACCCCTAATGGTATTTCGTAGCATTTTTTTTCTTTATTAACACGTGCGTGACGCACGTGCATTTCCACTAAACAACTATTTTTCAAATAATAATGAACAAGACCTAATCGAGCCTCGATTTCACATCTCCAAAACCCAAATTTCGATTTGACATCAGAGCACTGCGAAACAAATACTCCAAAACCCGAAGCTGTGGTAGAGATTGGGACGAAATCTGTTCAACCCTCGTCATCTGCCACTACGCGCAACACAAACTGCAACTCTCATATGATAGAAAAGGGACGTACTCACTATGATAAGCATAGGCCTAGGTAGAAAGATACGCCATAAGGTTAGGTTCTGCTAGCAATTGGATATAAAGTAGAAGGGGGCTGCATCTACATGAATAAGAGGGAGCACGGAAGAGGCTCCATTGAATAAGCAGGAAGGGCGCCAGAGAATTTGGCGCGACCGGATCTAAAAAGAGTAGGCGCAACTGGAGGAGGCCGAGGCCGAGGAGGAGGATGGGTGGGAGGCTGTAGGACGGGAGAGTTAAGGGATAGCGAGATGGAGAGGTGCTCACCTTGTCGTTGCTGGAGTGGAGCCGGCGCGGTACGTTCCTCGCCGCCTTTGCGGCCGGCGCGACACCAGCTCCGGTGACCTTTACGCGCGACATCACACCTTTCGCGGCTTTCGCCGCCGCCGCCGCCGCAGTTGCCATTGCTCGCAAGCCGCAAAGCTAGGGCACCAGCAACGCAAGTGGGCCGGTCAAAATGTTCTTCTTAGTAATTACGTAAGTGGGCCGGTCAAAATGTTCTTCTTAGTAATTACGTAGTAACATAAAAGAGAATTACTAGGTGGAATCCACGGGTTTTTCCTAGGATTTTCGGCGTTATGCATTAAGTGGTAGCGGCGTTCCGTCGACGACGAGGCGCCAATGGTGACTTCGAGAATCTCCAGATCTGTAGGGTGCTTTCGGTCATTCGGGGTGCTTCATAGGGGTAGGGTTTGCGTGACGTGTCTTCATGGGGGTGGGTGTGCGTGCGTGCGTGTTGTGAGCGTCTGCGTTATCTTGTGTCATTCTCAAAAAAAAAAAAAAAAAAAAAAAGAAAAAAGAAGAATGTTGGTCAGTTTTTTTTTTTAATTTGGGTGGAAGGTCTCAAAATAATGTTTCTTACCTCATGGCCTTCCGTCCGTTTTCATTAGAAGTTAACGGTGTTATAAATATAGGTGATTAAATAGGTGATAAAAGATTATTTTGCCGATGCTCAAAAAAAAAATTATTTTGCCCATGAGTAAAAAAAAAAAATAAAAAACAGAATTTCTATTGTTTATAATATTTTAAGTATATGTATATATTTATACTATTCAATAGATAATCACACACATATTTTCAGCACATCTGCACGTTCTCATAAGCATGGCTATGTGAGATATATAGCCAAAATAATATAAATAATCAGCACACAAAAAATAATATATATGTGAATATATGTTGAATAATATAAATATTATTTTGGCTATATTTGTAAGCGCTATAGGAGCAATCTGGAAGTGTTATCATGCCATATCCTATGTTTGTGTATCTTTCATGCATGTATCGGCCTAGCTTTGCATGTCTCTCTCGAATTCCATCCGTGTAAACAGATAAATACACAATGATTTCTATTCCTCTACGTCATCAGAAATCTCCTTGCAATTCGAGTGTTGCAATGACTGACAATCGACTCCATGAATCTTGTAATAGTCAGCGGAGGTATAGAAAATCTCTACATGCGGATACTTTTGAATCTCTGTATCAATCGGAGCACCAACAATTAATGAAACCAAGTTGTTCTTTTGGTCTGGCTAGAGAAAATTATTTTCATGCAATGCTTCTCAATTATTATTTCTATCACGAGGAGCTATATAGCCTGCAGCGGACGACGCAGCGCGAGCAACACAGCGAGGAGCAGGCGGTGCTTGCCTGGGCGGCGTTGGGTTTGCGTAATATGTTGAGGCTTTTTCATGGATGGCATTATAAAAAGTGCACTACTCATCAATATCTCTCGAAAAATGTTTGTTTTCACGGATGACATCCACACTTTGAAGTCTTTCGTGTGTGCCCTTTCCGTCCGTGTCTTTGTTTATTTTCCTCCGTTTGGGCACGACACGCGAGCCCGGGCGGCAAAATGACCACCGATGCCCTCAGCTTGCCCTCCTCTTTCTCCTTCTCTCTCACCGACAAACGGACCCCACGTGCGACCGGCGCCCTTCTTCCCCGCTCCACCTCGCTCCCGGCGCGCGCCAGCGGCGGCGGCGGCGAGCTCCCATGGGCGTGGGCGAGCTCGCTCAATCGGGAGCCCCCGCCGCTGGCCGGCCGCGTCGCGCGAGCCCCCGTCGGCCCGCGCGGCCCGCCACCACGTGCCCGATCCACCTCCCGACGACGGCCCCCGCCTCCACGCCCTCCGAGATGATGTCCTCCGGCAAGGGAGCCCGGTTAGGGCTGCGGCGTCTGCGGTGGCCGAGGGCGGGCCGCGCCAAGACACGCCGTTGTCGCGGGGGGACGCCGGCCCACCGCCTCCAGACGGCTCACGAGCGCGCGTGGACGGGACCGGGCGGACACCGCCCCGGTCGCCGCTGGCGCCCGCGAGCTCACCGCTACCGGACGGGCGTCAGATCAAGGCCACCGTAGCCGCTAGCCGCTGCTCGCTGGCCGCCACTGTGTCGGCGGGTGCCTGGGCCTCGCTTCTTCGGGCCGGAGAGCAGACCGGGAGCTCGCGCCGACAACAACCGAGGCGAACCACCCCGCCTCGCCGAAGACCGCCGCCGCGCCGTCTGTCGGCGGCACCCCGCGGCGCCCGGCTCCAACGCCATGGCTGCCAGGGCGGCAACGGTGGCCCCCGCGATGGCACTGCGGCGACGACGCCGCCTCCCCGGCCGCCCAAGACGCTGCCGCCTCCGCGCCCCATGGCGGTGGTCAATCTACCGTCCTCTGTTCCGTCTCGTGAAAAAGGAAGAAGAGGGCGTTAGCGTAATTTGATTTCTCCCTCAGGGTTACTTAGGTAAAAGTGACAGAGAGAGAATTTATCGGATTAAGGCTTAGTGAATTTTGAAATAGCCTAAGGGTCCCGATGCAAAGTGTCCTCTCTCTTGTCCAGGGCTGAGGGCATCGGTGGTCATTTTGCCGCCCCGGGCCCGCGTGTCAGGTGCCCAAACGGAGGAAAATAAACAGCACACAGATGGAAGAGCACACACGAAAGACTTCAAAGTGTGGATGTCATCTGTGAAAACAAACATTTTTCAGGGGGTATTGGTGAGTAGTGCACTTTTTATAATGGCATCCATGAAAAAGCCTCTAATATGTTGGAGAGGAGAAGTTTTGAGTGGGTTAGCCTTTTCCTGTAGCATACGCAAATCGATGTATAGTAAGTCTCTAGTTTGCATATCGTCTGCTGAAGTCAGTCTAAGAGCGTCTACAAATAGGCTTGAATCAATTCCCATTTTTAATTTGTTATTTTTTGTCGCCGGTTAGAAACCTGCTCTCAAACAACTTATCAAATGCTCAAAAAAAAAAAAAAGAAACGCACATTTTTAGCAAGCTTTGACACAAAAATGAGTGTATGACGTGTGGAGTAAGTCGCTAAGAAATTTCGACATGTCGTGGCTCTGGCGGTGAACCGATACTGAAGACTAACCTTTGGCGTGGCAAGCTATGGTCACACCAACCAAACAAACCCATAGTAATTGAAATGGTCTTGTGTTGGATAATGTGCTTCAAAGTGACCTCCAGCAGAACACAACCATTTAAGTTGAAATGGTTGCCCTCGCTAGTCGTACAGAAGGAAACTCCATGGCTGCAGGCTCCAGCAGCTAGCAGGCCGAGGATAAGGGCACAAAAGGCCCATATGCGTGATATACTCTCATTCAGCCGCAATAGGCCTATTGCTTTCTTCCTCTAGCTGCCGGCCCAAAGTTCATTATACATGGTACAGAGTGATTTGGGGGTAAAATTTTGTAGGAAAATTGAGCTCCATACCTTGCCGTGCAAGAGCTCCGCCCCTTATGAGTACAGCACAATTCCATGAATTTGATTGATAACCATTTTAGTCATGCCCAAAATGAGTTATCGGCGCTGGCAAGCTCACTGAGTGAGGAGAGATTGGGTGTGAAGGCATATACATGGGCATTAGAAACTACCGACGGAGAGATCAACTCAGATGGTGAGGACTGAGGACCCCGGCGAACTCGCCACCAACAAAGGAGCTGCACGAAGGCCCGCCAGGCACCAGGGCTTTGGAAAGGCGTGGTTGGCGTGGTAGGGCTAGTGAGTGAGCAACAACGGGCAGAGAGTCACCGCTCACCTGCAGCATCGGAAGCCTGAAAGGCATCAGCACACACCCACTAGTACAGCATCAACTACGGCGAGCTGTGGTGGCTGCTCTGGGCGATTGATTGACCATGTGATGAACTGGTCTTCTGCATCTTTTTTATTTATTTTATAAAACTGGAGGGACCTCAGCCACTGCAGGGAATGTATTAAATAATACTCACTTAATTCTAAATTATAAACCGTTTTGATTTTTTTTATCCATTTTACTATCTAGCTAGATACATGCGAATTGGCTTGTAGTCCAATGGTAGGGACGGTCCAAATGGGACGCTACTCCACGGGGGTTCAAATCCTGGTGCTTTCGCACCTTTCTTGGGATTTTCCCGGGATTTTCCCGGCATTATGCATTAAGTGGTAAGCGACGTTCCTGGCCGACGCACGAGGCGCCACGGTGACTTCGAGAATCTCCAGATCCGGCCTACGCCCGATCATTCGGAGGTGCTCATAGGGGTAGGGTTTTGCGTGCGTGTGTTCATAGGGGTGAGTGTGCGTGCGTGTTGTGAGTGTCTGCGTTATGTCATTGTCCAAAAAAAAAAAAAAAAAAAAAAAAAAAAAAAAAAAAAAAAAAAAAAAGCTAGATACATAGTAAAATTGATTAATAAAAAATCAAAACGATTTATTTATAATTTAGAACAGATCAGAGGAACTAAAAAAGAAGAGTTACAGGGTTGAAGCTCGAGGCTTAAGAAACAGAGAGAGTAACAAAGAAAATGCAGCTAAAGACGACTGTCGTCAGCTCTGATCACGACTCCCGCTTGGATAAGTGCGTAGGATAGGGGCCAGCAACAGCAACCAGCTGGAGGCCGGGTCATGCACGTCAAGGATCCAAGTCAGCTTACGTCATGCGTGGACGTGTGGGCATGCAGGGTCGGTCCTGAGAATTTGGCGACCTGGGACCGGAGCCATAATAAAGAGTAGAATAATAATACTCGATATGTATAAAAAATACTACTAATGAACAATTACAAAAGTATTAAAAACGGTGTTCATAACATATCAAATATTTTCATTTTTTTTTTTCTATATGCGTAATCGATTGGAATCGATTATATCGAAATCTTAGTCTAATATTTCGTATCACAATGGATAAAGTAATTGAAAGCTAGCAGAATTCCGTTTATTGTGCCACGTCCGATAGTATAATTGTGTTGTCTCGTAGTAAAAAGGAAACCGAGTCAAGTCAAGTCAAGAAAGGCCTTGCGGGTCGACGCCACCAGCCACCGGCCGGCACCGCACTGAACGCGCGCGTTGCCGCCACCTTGACCACCGCGGCTCCTGCGATTTTTTAGAATTGCAGGGAGCTGCCGAGCTGGACCGCACGGGGCAAAGTCGATCGGTGACGATCGATGAGAGTCACAAAAGCAGCCGACGACCACCACGAACTCAAATCAACTCCCCGACCGTGATGCTAGCTTAATATAATAAGCAACATGGCACGCACTCATTACAACGGAGCCGGGCCGGGCGGCTCACAATCCTCCCATGATCGATCCGGCCAATCACCCAAATCACCTGCTCTCTCCCACCGGCTTCCCCCATTATGTATGGCTGCTTTCCATCCGAGATCCGACGACGGTTGCTCTCGATCCGATGCGGCCTGCTGGTAGCATTTCTGTGCCAGGATGAACTGGACAATTAAGGGCCTCTCCAACGATCTAGCCAGCTGCTAGCTATTTGATGCCAACTCATCGGTGCTGGTCCCATATTTAAGAAATTTTTAATTCCTACCTTCTCTCCTCTAATACGCTACTCCACCATACAAACCCGCTTCAGCCAACCACCGTGCATGCATTCTGGGGCAGCGTGCTCCTAGCTAGCGACGAAAGAAGCGCTAACTAGTTCATTTTTGCGCTCTCTCTCCTCGCCACGTCAGTCCGAAGCAAACACCGAGCCTAGTCAGCTGACTACGTCGCCCGCTGTTGGAGACGGCCTAAGCTAGAGAGAGACATGGCGTGAAATTAATCGTCTGTGTGGTCGGTCATGGGTCGTCAAGACTCAAGAACGCATGCACCAACGGCGGACGTACGTTTCTATCGCTGGATCCGGCCACGAGCATATATTGGGATTGAGGGAGTATAGCTAGAACGACAGACATTGTGTGACGGAAGGAGTACATTTACTGGTCTCATTAAATTCACATCACCTGGACGGGAAAGATCCTAGAACTTGCACCGAGACAGTGTTTAGTTGATGAAATATATTGGGTTCGGCTACTATAAGCACTTTCGTTTTATATTTGGTAATTATTATCGCACCATGGACTAACTAGGCTCAAAAGATTCGCCTCGCACTTATCAGCCAAACAATATAATTAATTTTTTTTTATTTATTTACATTTAATGCCTCGTCAAAAATTTGATGTTACGGGTAAACTTTTTAGGTTTACTCCTCTGTCCCAAAAATATTTGTCACTTACGCTTCCCAAGAAACGACTTAAAAAAATTATAGATTAAAAAATATTAATATTTATCATACATAATTAGTATCATTGGAAAGATCTTTTTGAATCTAGTTTTTTAACAAATTTATTTGAAGATACAAATATTGCACGTATTGTACAAACCGAGTCAAAGTTGTGGCACGAAAAACCAAAAACGACAAATATTTTTTGGGACGGAGGAGTACTTTTCAACAAGATTGCTAAAATTTCTAACTTTTTTCCCACTTTCTCTCCATCACATCACATTAAATACACCAAAAGACATATGTTTGGAGTATTAAATGTAGGTAAAAAAATAACTTATTACATAGTTTAGATGTACATTACGAGATGATTCTTTTGAGCCTAGTTACTCCATGGTAGGATGATATTTACCACTAACAAACTAAACGTGTTACGATGTACGATGTGACATACGGTTACAAAATTTTAGCAATCTAAACAAGGCCCCCAAACCGCATTTACTCCTCTGTCCTGCGATCGGACATGTCGCGCGGTAAGTGTCACAGCGTGCTAAAGCAACCCAACCGCATTTACTCCTCTGTCCTACAATCGTACATGGCGCACGGTAAGTGTTCCGACCTCGGCGTTGTGTCCAGCCACGCCAAGGTCTGGGGCTCCACATGCTACGTCTAACACGCCGAACTTTTGGTATAAGTTTTTTTAGTGAAAGTTTCATAAGAGACCTATTTGCAAACAAAAAATATTTTTAAAAAGGGGGAAAATGCAAAAATTGCACGCATCCGAGCTCCACTCCTAAACCCAAAATCCGCAGCCTATTTTGCGCACTCTTGTCCTTCCCCCTCCTTGGGCATTGGAGGCTAGTGTGCCGCCGCAGCCTCGCGCACACGAAAGAACCCGAACCCCCGGCCGCGGCCATGTCCATCCCGCGGCTCCTCCTCGCCGTCCTCGTCGCCACGGTGCTGTCGGTGGCGACCGCTTCTGCCGCCCACGCGTGTTCGGGCAACCGCGTGTTCTCGGGCAACCGCGTGTTCGCGGCGTGCGCGGACCTGGGCTACCTGGGCGCGTCGCTGCACTGGTCCTACGACGCCACGACCTCGTCCCTCTCCGTGGCGTTCCTGGCCTCCCCGTCCTCCTTCAACGGGTGGGTCGCCTGGGGCCTCAACCCCACGAAGCAGCGCATGGACGGCACGCAGGCGCTGGTGGCCGCCCCCACGGGCAAGGGCGGCGCGTACGAGGTGCAGACCTACAGCATCAACGGGTACACGCTCGGCGACCCCGGGGCCCTCTCCTACCCGACGTCCGACCTCGCCGCCGAGGTCCGTAGCGACGGCGGCGTCCAGGTGTTCGGGACCTTGAATCTGCAGAACGGCACGGGCGCCGAGGTGAACCTGGTCTGGCAGGTGGGACCCTACTCCGGTGGGATCGTGCCGCACGACACCAAGGCCGGCAGCGACAGCATGAACGCCAGGGGATGCTCAACCTCCTTACCGGGGCCGTCACCGTCGCCACCAAAGGGGTGAGTTTTAATCCCTCTTTGTCTGTATGCGCACTGGCTAGAGGAGCGCAGGCTATCATCGCTTAGTGAGCACGCGAGGCCAGGCCGCGTGTTCCGTGGCTGGGGATGGGAAGAGGGATCAGCCGTGCTGTCTTGAGGGGCTGCGTTTGCATGCACGTTGGGCTGGGCATTGGCGGACGGTAACGCCGGTGGCTGGCGAGATGCGCTAAGGCCCGGCATCACGAGTCGTCGCCCGTCAATGGTCGTCATCGCTTAGTATTTTGGCTTGCCCCTGCGACATCTTGCCAGAGTTGTAGAGGATGGTGAGGTGGCGCTCATATGCTTTGGCGAGTGACATGGTCGTCTCCATGTCCTTTGGATCCTGTAGCTCGACGTCCGTCTTCAACGGTTTCCCAAGTGCCGCTGTGTAGATGTTGACCTGTTGCTTGTCGTCGAGCTGTCTTGCGCGTGCGACGTGCACCAGGGACTGCTCCGTGTACTCGTCGACGGTGCCGGTCTTCCGCAGTCCCCTTTGTCGCCTCCTCACCGCATGGTCTTTGGTAAAGCGAGGCCACGGCCCTCTAACGGTTGTGTGGCATCTTTGGTCAATCACCTGTAATTGAATAAAAGGTCTCGTCATTAGTATCAACATTGTCCAAATAGTAAACAAGACATATAATTAGAAATAGATGTAAAATAAAGAAAACTTAATTTAAAAACATAGTATTACATGTATTATAAATAATCATCATGATTGGGATTAGTTGGATCATAGGTCTCGTCATCACTATCAACATTGTCCAAATAATCAACACTATTAGAAGGAGGAATGTACTCTTCATTGTCATTGCCTAAATGTAATTGCTCAAGCATTTGTAAGTCCTTCATATTTTGCACCTCGTCTCTAGCGTCCTTGTCATCAACCCATTCATTGTCTACTTTCATTCCTATAGCTTTGGGTAAGATGATCTCAAACCTCTCTTGTATCCCCTCTTCTTGAAAGAACTCCCCATCATATGTGTGTGGGTTCATCAAGTTGTAATCTTCATCGTTCGGGACACAGGTAGTTTACCGTGTGGCGATACCTTATGCACAATAGCCCAACCTTAAGATACTCTTTGGTTTGGTAGGCGTATGATGTATGATAAACCTATATGGCCTGTTGAGCCCACGGTATAGACATCGTCTCCTAGTTATACAAAATCCAGTCGAATTTTGACTAGGCCAAGATTCATGCTCTGTCTTGTAGCTCCAGGATCAAACCAATGACATTTGAATATGACAGGTTTAAGATGTTTGGAACCATGAAATGAAAGTTCATATATTTCTTCAATTCTTCCATAATACTCGCGACCATCAGATCTTCGCCCGGGGGAAGGCCGGGACGACGAGGGGCATGGGGGATGGGAAGCCGCCGGCGGGGGGCCTTTGTACTGGCGACCTCCACCTCCTTCTCCTCCTCCTCCTCCTCCTTTTCTCTTTCTCCGCAGCGGGCGATGGCCTCCTCCTCCTCTTCTCCTACTCCGGCGACGTTGGGCACAGCGGGCCGGCGGTGGCGCGTCGGCGCGCGAGCGAGCACGCAGCAGCGGGGCGGGGTGGGGGGTAACGGCGGCGGTCTTGCGGCGAGCGGCGATGGTGAGGCGTGGGCATGTGTGGGTGAAGTGTGCGGAGCGGCTTTTGCCAAGTGCCGCCCGATCTAGCACTCGAAAAGCCAGCGATTTTCTTAAAATATTTATTCTTCGCTGAGCACCATGACAACTCCCCCCCCCACCTGCCGAGTGCCCCGATCCGGCAAATCGGCAAAGAATTCCTTTTTATTTTTTAAAATAATTTGCCGAGTGCCCCTAATCCGCACTTTCGGAAAGAATTTCCTTTTTTAAAATTTTTTAAATACTTTGTTGAGTGCTCCCGATCCGGCACTCAGCACAAGATTCCCTTTTTTGTTTTTTAAATTCTTTGTTGAGTGCCTCCGATCCGGCACTCGGCAAAGGATTTCCTTTTTTAAAAAATACTTTGTCGAAAGTGACATCCGCCCGGCACTCGGCAAAGAGGGTAATTTTAAGAAAATAATAAAAAAATGTCTTTACCGAGTGCCAGCTATGCTGGGGCTCGTCAAAGTTTTCTTTTTTATTTTTTGCCCTCAAATTTTCTTGTGCAGCTCTCCTACACTGCCAGGTACTCCATGTCCAAAGTTTGGTACATTTTTATGGCTTTTTGCTATATTTAGTTGATTTATTTCATTTAATTAATTTTTTTAGAAAATGCAAATTTGAACTGCACGCGCTGAATAATGGAATTCAATGATTCAAAAAAAAAAATGATATTCATGCTTTTGAGTGTACTGTGAGGCCATATCTTGGAACGGACCCGAAATTTTGAACATATTGCATAAAAACATGACCACGAACTTGCGAGCGAAGTTGTTTTAAATTCTGTAAAAACCAAACGAAGTCTGAAAAATCATGAAAGTTGTCGAGATGTCGTGATATCATATGTGGAGATTCTGATAAAATTTTTGGGAAGTGTCAGATTCGGCTAGATTGGGTCGGAATTGACACGTGGATTGGGGAATTGGGAGGAGAGGTGGAGGGAGGCGGCGATGGTGGAGGTGGCGTATGGGCGGGGGCCGCGCGCCGGCCGTGGAGCGCTTGGGCGGCGGCGCTGGACGCCGGGCGGGGGCGCGCGAGGGCAGGGAGGGGGCGGCGCGAGGGAGAGAGGAAGAGAGATTGGGATAAATTTCTTTATTTGCTTGTTGCCCCGAAAAGATTACAGACCCCTTACTTATATAGCCCGGCTATTGGGACTTGTATCTCAAGCAATCTCTTTAAATGTTTCCTTATAGATTGGAATACCTTTTACAAGCATTTCCTATTTATTTATTTCCTAATAAGGGTCTCCCTTATAGATGAGATAGCCCCTTGCACACCAAAAACACCTAAAGATAATCCTAGATATTTTTTCCTCCTTTTTCTCCTAATTAGTTGCCAAGAATCCGCGGAAGGGATGGATGGCGGTGGGGGCGCGCGAGCCCAGGGGGGGGCGGCGCCGCGCCCCTTGGGCCGGTCGGGCCCGGTCCTCGTGGACCCTATTTCCTGGGTCGTGACAGGAAGGTTTCGTGCACGTTGTCCCGTCCGATGGTTACAAACCAGGACTTCGAAATTTCAGGTCCGTTCATGGAAACGGCCTCACACTACACTCAAAAGCATAAATATCCTTTTTTGAATAATTTAATTCCATTATTCGGTGCACGTGCAGTTCAAATTTGCATTTTCAGAAAAAAAAAGCAATTAAATGAAATAAATTAACTAAATGTAGCAAATATCCATAAAATTGTACCAAATTTGGACATAGAGTACCTGGTAGTATAGGAGGGCTACAAAAAATTTGAGGGCCAAAATAAAAGAAAAAGAACTTTGCCAAGTGCTAAAGCTTGACCGTTATCTTAGGCATCCTTTGCCGAATGCCAGGCTTTGCCGGGTGGCTGGCACTCGGTAAAGATGGACTTTGCCAAGTGTTGATGGTGACGTTGGTCGCAGCTGTGTTGAGCATTCATCAGGCTATTCCGTGGCTATCACTCATCAGGGATATATACGACACGTGGAGAGCAGCCAGCGAATAACAGAAACCAACCTAGTACGTTCGTCGTCTCTCGGTTGACGTTGAGCTATTCACCGTTCCGCTATTGCCATTGCCTCGGGGCTGCAAGCAGAAGCGCGGACTCATCCTCCACATTTCCATTTGCTGCTTTCTCCTACCCTTAACAATAACACTGTAGCTTCACCACCACCTCCACAGATCACCTTCAGCTTCAACTTCTCCGACGCCAGCTACGATGATGTAAGAAGGGACTTGCGGTTCCAGGGCTACGCGTTGCCAAGCAGCAATCTGACGGACCTCAACGTCGACAACGGGCTCAACAGTTCCATGGGGCACATGTGGTACAACTACCCGGTGCCGTTCTACGACCTAGCGAGCTTCAGCACGCGCTTCACCTTTGAGATGATCGTGCCTGACCGTCATCCAGGGGACGGCATGGCGTTCTTCCTCTCGGGTTACCCACCAATCATGGGTTCTGACGGGGGATATCTCGGCCTCTCTAATAAGGGCGACCCTGCAGCGCGGTTCATCGGAGTCGAGTTTGATACCTTCAAAAACGAATGGGACCCCGACGCCAAACACATAGGCATCGACATCGGATCCATGAGCTCGAAGAACACCACAAGCTTGCCCAATAACGTTACCCTGAATGGCACCATGACAGCTACAATCACTTTTGACAGCATCACCGGGATGCTGGTTGCCTCCCTTTTGTTTGATGACCATCCCTCTATTGAACCCGTTGTGGTTAGCTTTGAGTTGCAAGATCTAAAGTCATTGCTGCCGCCGGAAGTGGCAGTGGGGTTTACTGCAGCATCCAGCGGCGTATACGGTGAGCGCCATCAGATACTCACATGGTCCTTCAACTCCACTCTTGCAAACTCCACTTTTGCTGCTCCGACACTACCACCATCTAAAGGTATGGTACACTGCATGCACGCTAAATATCGCTTTTTTTTTTTGGGCCTTTTACGGAAAGGTCACTATATTCTATTTAAAGCCTTTTCGAATGTTTTCTTAAATAGCTACTAGTAGCTAGGACTATTATCTTTCTTCATATTTTTTTTCAATTGGTCAATGGATTATTATATAGTCTAAATTAGATATTCCCCAGGTGAAAGTAAATTAGCAACAAACTAGCTAGTCTATCAAATCGCGCACTGGCTAATAACTTTCATTTCATAGACATTAGATTAGAAATTAATGAAAAAATAGGGTCCGTAGCTAATAATCAAAATTGCTTACCTTTTCTCTCTCTCTCTCTTTCTCGTTTGTTAAATATTGTAGCACAATACTCATATAGATATGTACTTCTCTTCTCTAGTCGTGTTAGACTTTAGTTTGCATAGACTTTAGTTTGAGCTATGTGTTTAACATGGAAATCGATATTATCATCGCTTCCTGCATATGCATATATATATGGTCTACATCGCTATACGTGGTGACACACCTCATGGATAATACATTAGGTTAGTCCTTTTTTATATTAACACAATGGCAGAAGTAGGTAATTTAGAAGCATATATTAGTGTAATTTAGAATATTCTTTAATAATGCATATGGAGAAGATCAATTAGATGTTATTTTCTGTTATTTTTCATGTGGAATTTGGAGGGTTACTTCAGATTTTTTTTATATACTAGTGGCAATGCACGTGCGCGACACGCACGTGTTTAGCACGTGTTTATAGCTAGAGAGGTGACATCCTATTATATTTTCACTAATTAGTTTTACCACATATATAAGTCTATTGAGCTGGTAATGTGATATTAAAGTCACAAAGAAATGATAAATTTGAATGGATTTCATTAAAATATAATATGGATAAGAAAAACATTAATATAAATAACAAACATATAGAGGGGCTTACATTGCTTAATTTACATGTTGAAACATTTGCATTAGTAGGAGATATGTACTCAAATGGTTTTTGAAATGAATCAGGCCGAGGAACTACTGATTATATTAAAAGAAGATGAGCCTAAGTGGGCACAATGATGAGGCTAAAATGAAAAAAACAAACAATTCTGTCGGATTGGATAAACAAATGATGATGTAGTCATAGTCATCCTAATAAGTCTAATTTAATAGGTTTCAGGTTATACCATATTGTTTACATAAAAACAATGCAGTTTTAAGTGCAAAAGGCATTTGCTTCATCTCGAGATAATTTATTCATTGGTCTTTCTTATGAAAAAAAAAAAAAGACGGTGTGAAGAAACTCATTGGGTAAATCTATTTCTATTGCTATCCACCACTTCAATGTTGCTATACATGACAGTCTAAATTATTACTTTGGCACCTCATGGGATTAACAAATTGCTATCTTCATCGGTATATCCATTTGTACCTCATGGAGATAACATGGCATTTTAGTGTAAGCTGTGTGCATTTGATGTGTAGTGTATTTTAATTTACACACCCGTCCACATGCACATTAGACATCTTTATCTCCATTCACAAAAAAAAAAAAAAAAAAAGACATCTTTATCTCAATATATAGCAGTCTAGCAGACAACCAACTCTGTAACTCTATATACAAAAAAAAAAAAATGCAAACTCGTATGGTTCATCTTCTCTATACCCTATATGTCGCGGTCAAGATGAATTTGGTTGAAAAATAATTACAATACTAACTTGCCACCAAGTATGACAGGATTTGGGAGCCTTCCCACATCTTGAATTATTCTCTTTTTGTCTCATCAGGTTAGTGTTGTATAAGTACTTTTCAGAAAATACAGAACCATTCAAATGGAGTAGATAAAACGTCCAGCTGCTGTTTATTTCGACAAGGAAATCACAGGCAATACTTCCACTCGGAAACCTAAGCCAACCAATCATCAAAAGCAGGTATAAAAAATAAATCCTTTTCAGTTGTTGACCTTGTGATAGACTTGAGAACCACATGTAGGCATTTTAATTTAAAACAGACAATGACAAAGAACAATATGATTATTGTGACTGTAAATATAATATAAGATCAGTACAAAAGGGAATATAGAAAATTGGCCTGGAATAATCTTTTTGAAGTATGTCAACCAACTGTAAATACAAGAAACTCTTCCCAGAATGCAGGATCATCATCTTCCAAAAGAAGCCTACGGATAACCACAATTGTCTTCAGGCAACCTACATAACATAAGAATAACCATTGTACATTATTGGCTACTAAGGGAAAGCAGAACATTCTGAATAGGCATTATGAACTACTAACAATTTTGATAGAGTTGCTGCTAGGATAGCTGCAAGGAAACCAAAAATGGCATAACACATTTGCAGTCATGCCGTCATAACTGAACTCCACATACAAGCCTGAAATGTCAAACAGGCTTCAGGATAATCATTAATCATTAAAGTAGAAAACCACATAATACAAATCAACAATTCTTAGCTCGAAATGCATATATACTGACATGTTTTACTTTCAAGGTTTGATCAAAGTCATAGTGACAAGAGCTGCTGGCAAAATATGATTTGATGCTACTTTCTCATCAGCACGGTTCTGATTCCGGAACCCTGAAACATTCAGTCCTATTAGAATTATTCTATGATTTAACAAGCATCTGTACTTGATGGAACTATATATCAAAATCGCTAAAGTGAATAACTTATTGAAGTAAACACAAAACAAAAATCTACTATATTTGGGTCTCGATATTTTTTGGGATATCACTGATCAGCAAATACAGGGTGACCAAACATCTATAGTATCTGAGGCAAGAGGAAACTATAAACGTCTAGATAGAATATTTTAACACTGGATCTCAACCACCAGCAAATCCTTGAAATTTGTAAGTATATATTTTGCCAAAACCCCCAAAATTCCATGGGTGTTAGATCAAAGCAAAGCTGCATTTCGTAGGCCCAATGGTCCAATGTGTTATAAGGACTGCTAACCAGATCCACGAAATTTGCACAAAAGTACAAGACCCATAACCAGAGATAAAAAAACAATCCACCGCCATCACGAGATTATTTTGTTCACAAAGTGAGGGAAAGAAGCACGTTGACCTGCACCTTCGCCATCGCACACAATTGATTTTCCTTTCATCAACGAACCTTGTTCCTACACCAGCAATCCTCCCTTTCCCAAGACAGTATCGTCAACACTTCTTCTGTTGCTACGTTGAACCCTGCTACACGAGCCCATGGAGCCGGTACTGACCCAAATATAGAGGATCGAACTGGTTGCAGGGGAGCGGAGACTACGGTCCTCAAGGCCGAGGCCGGCAACGGCACGCCGGTGGAGAAGAGGCCCGCTCGTGCGGTCTTCGCTGCGCTTGGGACCGACGGAGCGTCCGTGCCCAGGCCTGAGGCGTCTCAAGGGCTGATGTGCTGCTGCGCCAGGGGTCGCCTGCGCAGAGGGAGAGAACGTGGCGACCCGCGACCGCATTGTCGTCCGGTAGGGCGAGGACACGGCGGCGCCCTCACACAGGGATCCAGCGACTTCACGGTATATGGAGTAAAGGTCGAATCGAGTGGGACTGCGGGAGAAAGGGCACCGTCGTGTGGACCCGGACGAAGGGAGGATTTGGCCGGAAGGGAGTGCAGCGAGGAGGCGCCGTGATTGATGGTGTCGCGGTATGGATAGGTGGAGTCGTGGATGGCGGCACCGCGTGTGGACTCCCGGACCTGTCTTTTGGTTCAATCGACCGAGAACAGAGATGAGTTGCGCCGCCGGGCCACCACCAAAGAAGGTTGCAGTTGACATGATGCGCGATGACATCCGACCCGCTACACTTCCCCCTCCGCGGCTTCTTTTACTTTGCCGGCCACCAGCAAGGTCGCCGGTTACCTGCACGCGACGGTCCTCCTCGAGCGAGCAATCGAATTGTTCACGTGGGGGAGGGGAGGGCAGCGGTGTGCCGGACGGCGCTTAGGCCGGGTCGCGGGGTCGCCGTGAGCGGGGAGATGCCTGGCCGTATCGGGGGTGGGTTGCGCTGGGGTCGTTGTCGCGGGGCCGTGGGCGATGGCTCGCGACTTATCGGGTGCCTCGCGACGTTTCGAACGCTGATTGCTGCGTCCAGCCCCGCGATGTCGATGGGAAGCAGCGAAGGGGACGAAAAACACCGTAACCTAAGGTTCGTCATGCCCGGATAACCATCGGATGGGAATTCGGACCAATCCGACGGATGAGATCAAGACACGTGCCACCTAATTCCTTCGCTCTTTTATAGTATAGATAATGAAGATTGTAGGGTCATTTTAAGTTACTTTTATAATGGTATATTGGGTAATTTAGATATAAAATTAGAGGTTACTTTAGATTGTTTTTATAATGACAGAGGTTGATAATTTGTTGGAAAACATAATAGATCCAATGGCTAGATGATTGGAATCTACCAGATTGATGGTTGGATGTTTTTTCATTCTTTAATAACTCATAGGTTCTTTTTTTTGCTAGTGCATCTTGTGAGGATTAATATGAAGGCTTGAAAAGGAGCCTCCAATTAGGAGTGTATAGGTGGGTAACTAAGATGAAGATTAGACGTACGGGTACTTCAAGTTGGCTTATAATGGCAGAGTGAGTAATTTAAATAAAAATTTGGGGGTTATTGCTTTAGACTATTTTCAAGCAACAGTGGATAATTTTTTTTTTATAAAAAAGAACACAATAGATGTAGATGATTAGATTCTACCACGGCCGAATGTTTCTAATTTTAGCAAGAATTTTCAGTATTTATCTTTTTCTAGCGTGTCTCTTGAGGATTGACATGGAGGCTCGAAAAAAGCCTCCAACTAGTTGTAGTAAGATAGTCACCAATCAACATTTCTAGAAAAAGGTTCGCCACTCCTTAGCTGATTCAGTTTTATTAGAAAAAAAAAACACATGTTTGATCCAAAGGTCTATCATTGGTCGAATTTTAGGAGTAGGACGTCAATATCTATACAAGCAAAAAAAAGGTTAAATACAATAGTCCAGTGAAACTATATTGGGTCAAACTTGTCAACTTTGGATGTTTTACCTACTAAACAACTAGTATTTTACAAAGATAGGTTGACCAATTTTTCGTGTGATTTGCCCCTTATACTAGTTTTATTGGGTCTAACATTAAAACTTTGGTCTAACTCTATTTGCAAGCCAAATGGTCAAATTGTCTAATCAATTAATTAACCATTTTTTGGTTAATTGTGATGTTAGGGCACAAGAGCATAGTTCTTGCCATCGCCATGGCTGCTTCTATACTTGCATTGTTTATCTGCGGCATTGTTGCCTTCCAATTCATCAAAAGGCACGAAAAGGTCAAGTAATCTACCAAAAATGCTATTAAAATACTTCTCGATCTCTCAAGATATTGAGCTTCTGTTTTGCTCAAATGCTATATAGCATCATCAACTTTAACTGAAACCATCACATCTAACACTGATTCTAGATAAAGGTTCAAAAGATACAGGTAAGACGAATGTGAAGGAAGAAGATGAAGCACTATTCGGATGATAGAAAGGAGTTCTGAATTTAGGGTTTATGACCTTTCACAAGTATTGAGTCTACAAATAACTTCTCACAAGAAAATAAACTTGGACAAGGAGGATTTGGTCCAGTATATAAGGTAAGAGATATAGAACTAAACATATGGTATTGGGAACACAAAAAGAGGCAGGGAAACAACCAAGTAGAGCACTAGTCATAGGCCATGTTTGGGATGAAAGGGAAGCTTTTCCTAATACTTTCTATTACAACCCTACAAAATTTATGATGCCAAATAGTCCTTTAGACCATATGCAACTGAACTCATTGACAAAACTCTTTTGAACTTCTCTCTAGGGCCGATTTCATGATGGATTGGAGATAGCCGTTAAGAGACTAGCTTCACATTCAGGGCAAGGGTTCAGAGAGTTCAAAAATGAAATCGAACTCATAGCCAAGCTCCAAAGACACAAATCTGGTTAGGCTCTTGGGATGTTGCTTTTCAGGGAGACGAGAGATTACTAATCTACGAGTACATGCCAAATAAAAGCTTGGACTTCTATATTTTTGGTAATACTTCTCAAACATATCATAGTACAAGCTTTGTTGAGTGCTCACTATTAAAGGCTTTTATCTTATATGTATGGTTAACTGATTTGCAGATGAAATACGAAGAGTTTTACTTGATTGGAATAAACGCTTAGACATAATAGAAGGGATAGTGCAAGGAATCTTGTACCTACATAAGCACTCTCGGTTACGTGTCATTCATAGAGATCTTAAAGCAAGCAACATACTCCTAGACCATGAAATGAATCCTAAAAATTTCAGATTTCGGACTCGCAAAAATTTTTAGCTTAGATGATATTGAAGGAAACACAAAAGGATCGTTGGGACATAGTAAGTTTCATACAAATCACTCGATCCTAGCTTATAGAACCTAATATGTACAAAAGCTTAACATCAGAGTTCTTTATATACTTTCTTTCAGTGGTTATATGGCTCCCGAGTATGCTTCCGAGGGGCTCTTCTCAATCAAATCTGATGTATTTAGCTTCGGTGTGTTGACTCTTGAAAAAATCATTAGTGGGAAAAAAACATCAAGTTTCCATCAATATGGGGAGTTCATCAACCTTCTTGGACATGTGAGTTTTTTTTCAATATTTGAATACCACATGTAAAGTAT
This sequence comes from Hyparrhenia diplandra, assembly GCA_015847255.1. NCBI lineage: Eukaryota > Viridiplantae > Streptophyta > Magnoliopsida > Poales > Poaceae > Hyparrhenia > Hyparrhenia diplandra. The sequence goes on from JADLZK010008690.1 coordinate 104,085, forward strand.
TGAAGCTAGCCTTGGTTTTAAAAACACCATCTACTGGTCTACTCCATTATTATGTCCTTATTTTACGAGAGCACAAAAGATTTAGTAATATTCTTTTTTTCTTATGTGTTTTGTTTTCCTTTTTATTTGTAACTGGTACGGTTGACGTTGATGGTAGAGATTGACTTCCATATTCCATATCTAAAACAAATCTTCATGTATTTTAATTGTTCTGTTGTAGGCATGGCAGTTGTGGAAAGACGAATTATGGATTCAATTGGTAGACACTTCGATAGGTGTTGAGTGTCATACACTACAGATGAGGCGATGTTTTAATATTGCATTGTTATGTGTGCAAGAGAATGCAGTGGATAGACCCACCATGTCAGAAGTGGGAACGATGCTATCTAGTGAAAGTATGGCCCTGCCTGAACCTAAGCACCCAGCATATTTCCATGTAAGAGTGGGAACTGAAGAAGCGTCCGCTGGGGTTGAGCCATCTAGTGTTGATGTTACAATATCTACCCAATCTGGAAGGTAGTTCTGAAATTTCATTCAGATCATGTTGAGATAACTTTTGTTTGCTCCACTGAAGGGTTTCCTCCAAACTCTGAAGTTTTTCATACACTAGACTGCTGGGATTCAAAGATGGAATATACTACGAAACAACAGTGCTTGTTGCTTCAGGTGAAGAGCGTTTAATATCATTAAGCACCGTTATAGTGTTCAATGGTCTGGTTCTCAATGATTTTTCACAATTATACATAGACAATGTGTCCCGTAAAATACCAAAATTGGAGTGGGGGTATCCATATGGCGTGGCAATGTTTCGAATTTCATTTGCTAATTTTTGGACATAACAAACCATATTCATTCAAGGATTTAATTACGTTGTAAGCCAAATATGGCATATTGGTAAAACAGGATATAAGTCATACCGCCTTATATTTATATATGTACAGTCTCATAAGAGCAATGATCATGTTAAAAATATTCAGAGTAACGACCCCTTAAACACAACACACGCCTGTTGAACAACTTCTGTACTTCCATACTTCCATGGCCACCAATTCAGTGGTGCTACACGGGGCCCTCCGACCGAGGGACGGGCAGATAAACGTTGATGGGAGTTTCCAAGTTACACCGCTGCACTGGCTCTTGCGGCTTTGGGTTCCGTTGGGTGCACCTGCTATACGGTGACAGGATCACACCTGCCAGGTACGTGTGCGGCAGAAAAAAAATGAACCCTCGTATCGTTCATGACTCGTGTTTCCTAGTTGTTTGCCCCTCTCTATCTTGGAGGTAGCTAATGGAAGCTTTTGTTTCCGTTGGGGGTGGGTGGCAAACTGGCAATGACAAGTCCCTTTAGAAGAACTCCAAAGAAGAAATGGCAAAAAACAGAGCCCCTAGTTTTTATTTTGGTGTTCTCCCTACTTTTGAGGTCCCTGTTTTCTAGACTGAACTCCAACAGTAGCCCCCAAAACAGGGCCCCTACTTCTTAATTCCCTCTATTTTCTCATACACCATATACATATATATTAGAGAATATCATATTGTACAGTAACTTATTTAAACTATATCAAGAAAACACCATGCTGAAAATAATAAAAAAGCAGAATATTGCAATTTAAATTAACATAAATTTGGTCCAAATTTAACGATATCCAAAAGACTAGAGTTGCAATGATAGTTCAAAAGACTAGATCTGCAATAATCTTAAACTAGAGTTGCAAGCCTACAAGTTGCATTGGCTATCACATATGTCTACTACAGTTCACCACATCATTATCAAATTTCTCCTCCACCACTAGCTTCATGTCCTCCACTACTGCCACCAAAAGTGTTGTTGAAGGCTGCCATCTTTTGAGCTGCAATTTGAGCCCTCATTGCTATCACATATGTCTTTTTGAGAGGGGTCTAATTTCTCAAGGTCACAAAACATGATTTGTTGTTCTTTCTGAAATAGTGTCTTGTCCTCTTCATTTGCAATCTTGCGCTCTTCAAGTGCTAATCTGCGCTCTTGCATCATCTTGTTCTCCAGCCATCTATCCTCTCTAACTTTTTCTTTGTCTGCAAGAAATTTCTGTAGCAAGCTATAATCCATTTGTTCTCCTCCTTTCTTCAGCTTCTCCTTAGCTTGCTTCCTCACTTCCAGTGATAGGATCCACACTTATGTTCTCCCATGATTCACACAACTGGAGGTCTTCATCAAAAGAGTAGTTGGATGCACGGGCTGCCTTCCTTTTTGGTTCACTAGGTGGACTAGGTAAGATTCCAATGTCGTCAATCTCAGTTTCATCAGACATCATCCGTGACCAAGGACCTTCCTTCGACATATTACAAACTGCAAAAAAAAAGCACATAATTCATAGGCTGAGCACCCAGGCAACAAGCTGCTGCAATATGGACAAGATAACCACACTGAAGAAATAAGCAGTATTGCAGTACAGAGCAACAAGCTGCTGCAATATGGCCAAGATAACCACACTGAAGAAATAAGCAGTACAGCAGTACAGAGCAATTACTAGTAGGGAACAGCTTAATCAAATTATCATAGAGCAATTACTAGTAGCCTTGTAGGAAAAAAAAAAGTGGATGTATGCTCAAAAGAAAAAACGTGGCACTCTGAATCGAACATGCAACTCTGAATCAATTACCATCGAACTGCAGTACAGCCACTCTAGCAAGCAAACGTGTCACTCTGAATCAATAATATGTCACTCTCAATCACTAATTTAACTACAGACAATCGTTCAATAGACCTATCCAAGCAGCCGATTAGATCTACAAATTCAGAAACGACCGTTGCTGGAGCATGGTTCAGAAATTCGATAGACCCATCAAACTGCATAGTTTGCCGAGCATGTTTGAGAACTTACTTTCAGGTGCAACTTCAGAAACGACCGTCGCTGGAGCCGGATGGTCTGGTCGCCGGAGGGGATGGGGCCGGGAGGAGTTGCGGAAGCTAGCGTAGAGTCCGTGTTGCCGGGAGTCACAGGAACCATGGGAAGTCTCGCTGCCTTCCTCAACGCCGGGGAGGAGGAGCGGGAAGGGAAAGAGGCGAGCGACTGTGGCCTGCGAGCAGGGGACAAAGAGAGACCTGGCGGCGCGAGCGGCGAACCCTAGCGGTGCGCGCACCCGGGAAATAGGCGAAATTGCTGTGCGCGCGCAGGCGGGGTGGCGAGCGGGGGAAGATTTCACGCGCGCGCGGGGAAAAACCAGACGGAACCGCTGTTTCGGGGCTTGGCCCAGAGCACCTTGAAATGGGTGGTGGGCGAGGGATTTTGGTGCCCACCGAAATTTAGGTGGGCCAGTAGGGGGCCTGTTGCACCTGTGTTTTTTTTTTTTTTGACTCAGTACTTAAATTTAACTATCGGCCCCGAAGTGGGGCCTATTGGAAGTTGCTCTTATTCTGCTCAGCTCACCCCTGATGTTTGCAGCCCTGGAAATTAATTTCTAGACTTCACCTTATGAAGACCGAAAGCTCCTGTCCAACAAGCAAACCTTATGATGTAGCTCAGTTCAGATATCATAACATATCTCAGTTCACAACTAGGAAATCCCCTGTGCAACTGATTTAGCTCAGTTTCATATATCAAACTGTATGAAAGCACTACACCACGCCATATAGTCAGCATAAGAAAGATTCATGCAGGACTCAATTAAAAGAAGAAACTCTAGTCTTCCTCTGAGATGGCTAGAGGGCAAACACGTTCATTCAAAAACGAAAGAAAGAAACACAAGGCAGGCATATATAGGTCATAAGTAATAATTAGCTGCAGGGGCAGCTCATAACACTTGGTTCTCAATTTCTCAAGCACATAACACGTTCTACAATCTTAACAAAGCACTCTATTCAGACCAAAAAACAAAAGCTCAGATGTTTACAGCGCTGGCACTTCACTTTGGACCTCACCTGGTTTAGCTCAGTTTAGATATCAAGAAGAAAACTGCTCTGCAACAAGCAAAGTTCCTGATGTAGCTCAGTTGAGATATCACAACACATCAGAGTTCACAGACAGTAAAGCTCCTGTAGACATAACACAGCGCAGTTCACAACCAGGTAAACTCCAGTCCTACTGATTCGGCTCAGTTTCAGATATCATACTGAATGAAAGCACTTCACACCAATATAGCCGGCATAAGAAAGATCCATACAAGATTCCAATAAAACAAGAAACTCTAGAATTCCTGAGATGTCAAGATGAGAAACACAAGACAGGCATATGGTCATAAGTAATAATTAGCTGCAGGGACAGCTCATAACAATTGGTTCTCAATTTCTGAAGCACATAACACGTTCTACAATCTTAACAAAGCACTCTATTCAGACCAAAAAAACAAAAGCTCCGATGAGTTCTTGTTGGAAACATCAGTGCTTTTGCCACAGTCCCTTCAATAGAAGAAACCCAGAACCTTGCCTCCAACATTCTTCCTACGGGCCTCCTCATGGTCCATAATGCCGGCAGAAGTCGTCAGCACGATGTAGCCAAACTACATTTATCCAAGTAAAAGAAAGCACAATTAGCACTTAATAGAGCATATCAAAGTAAAAGAAAGCACTAGCACTTAAGAGTCAAATGTACCAACAACTCCAAGCAGTTTGTGTGCAGGAAAATAATGCAATCAGTGTTATAGCCAGACAGACTAACCTGACGAGATGGGAGCAGCCTGGCGGTCCATCCTTCAATCTCCTTTACGCCAACATCAAAGCGGGGGCTAATAACACCACATTTGTTTAGCCTTCCATTCAGTTCCACCACAATTTTCCCAGCACGGTGGTCATCGACATATTCAAACTCACCAATGTAACCTACATTGTAATAGAACAATAATCACATAGACATCCTCAGAATGAAACAATTGAAATGGGGCACAAGATTGAGAACTAACCATGACGCTGCATGACCGTCAAGAACTTGATGATAACCTTGGATGAAGGCCTGATCATGACCTGCCTTTTCCCTCTCTTCTCAGCATTGTACATGGACTTGAGGGCATCATTGAGCACACTGACCCTCACCATGCTGACCTTACCTGAAGAAAAAAAAGAAACAATTATTAGGGTCTCATGCCATAGATACAATCATAAAGGTCACATGCCAGAGAGATTATCATAGGAAACAGCCATTTACAAATTAAAAATAACTATGTCACTACATCAATGCAAAATGATGTAAAGGTTTGCTAATTCAATACAAGCACTCATCTAACAAAAGTTAAAAAAAAAAACATCGTTGCTATACTGAAATCGTATAAAGATATGCTTTCTTATTGCTATGGGACGTAACAAGCTTAATCAAATGATTCATACCTTTGTTGAAACTCACAACTAAGATAACAGACTGATAACTACAAAGCCAGCCCAACATATATAACAATAACAGCAGATTAGCCATGATATCAGTTCTAGTGGTTGTAAAATAACTACTCATCACATGTGCATTAGTTTATTTCATCAATCAGATTGTACAGGATGCACCTATTGTTTATTCATAAACAACAGACTATCAAATCAACACTAGTATTCCACACCCACGTCATCTAGTTTGCAATTAGCCTGCTTTCATCTAATCTAATTACCAGAACTAAACAGATAACGCAGCTGAAGAGACGGCACAAAATTGGTGCTCACTGCAATTAAATTTTTAACCTTGAAACCACCACCCACAACGTAAGGGATCTCTCGGCACAAACTACCTGCTGCCTGATGAACTTATTCACTAACTAATGAAACATGCTCCCTGACGACAGCATATTATCAGAATAGAATTACAGACAAGCTTCACTTATCATGCACAAGCAGAAGACAACATTAACAGACTGACGCTGACACTTCAAGCATCATGCAAAAATTGAACAACCAATACCGAATCCAGCCACGGCCTAAATGGGACGGCACAAGAGCACCAAGGATCAAAACACACAATCACGCTCATCAAAAGCATCTGCTAGTCCCACAACTCCTGCAAGGACGAAGCTACCACGCAGAGACACGACAGTGCCTATTTCCTGTCTTGAGCACGCGTGGCGCGCCGATAGATCATGAGGCCGAAGAGGGGCGCGCGCGCACACCCACGCAGATCAAAGCTCGGGAGGACGAAGACGGAGGGAATGGAACGTGGAGACTAACCTGAGCTCGACGAACGGCGTGGACGAGAGGAGAACCGGCGGCGGCGGTGGCGAGGGGCGCTGGAGGCGAGTGGCGGCTAGGGTTTGGGCCCGAGCAAGGGAGTGCTGTCTATAAAGGCAACTGAGGGAGTTTCCTCGCCGTCGGATCTTGTGAGGCAGGCAGATAGCGGAAGGCGTAGGTAGGCAGGCCGCGGACGGTGCAAACAGAAATGGGCCTCATGCACCGAGCGCGCATGATGGATGGGCCGTTGGAAATGGATGGGCGAGGCTGAGAGCACATGGTTTTGGAAGAGGGATTTGAGATAGGAAACTAAAATGGTAGGAATTTGAATTTTCTCTACAACAATAACATTACTTAATTCAATATTGGCATATAATATAATACTAAAGTACTCCATCTATTCCAAGTTATAAGATGCTTTGGATTTTCTAGATACATTGTATATTGAACTTAGACATATATGTATCTACCACACTGAAAAAAATAGTGCGCTATAGCGCCGTGATTTTTTTTCATGGATCTATCATTTAGTGTGTAGTGTATCTAGAAAAACTAAAATGTCTTAAATTTTGAGATGAAGTAACATATTTCTCTTTAGTTTTAACATAACATTTGTATTGTTGCTATAAATATATTTATATATTTTTATTTTAGCTTAGTCGTATATTATTTTTGTAATTTAATTAAATTCATTTCCTTAAACATTATTTATTTGTTTAACTACAAAATATTTATTTGATCGATAAATATTTTATGGGCTATCCATGTTTCGCTAGGCACTAGGCGGATTCTAGGCGCTTACCCTCCGCCTAGCATCTAGTCGGGAGTAATCATGCCTAGGCGTTGCTAGACATTTTCTAAACGATGAATAATCATGTATAAATACTTAAAAGAAAAGAAAAAAGAGAGGAAATGAGGGGTCATGAAAAGGAGAAAGGGAAAAGGCCAGACCCTCCAATTCCTCTAGCTGGTGCCCAGCCCTTTAGCTCCTCGTTTCTCTCCCTTTCGTTAACTCTAACCTTTCAACTCCTTAATTGCTATTAATAGCTAAACCCCTTTTAATCGCTTAATTGTTATTAATAGCTAAACCTCGGCCGCCTAATGCTAGCCATTCATTTCTAAGACTCCTCTTGCTGCTGGCCATTGCATGTTCCCAACTCCCCATGCAGCTGTGACCATGTATCTCCCCATGCGGCTGCCGCAGCCCATGACACCCGCCTAGGGGTCCGAGGCTACCCCCTAGGCTCCACGGCACCCCATCGACTAGCGCCTAGGCGCTCTTAATCCCGCCTAGGCGGCGCATAGAGGAACAGGGTGGGCTATGTATTTTTACATGTTTTATCTACTCACACTTTAATCCTATTTATATATTTATATATATGATATTAGCTTATATCGAATAAATATCTAAATGCCAAGAATCGAATATGTATTTGATCCTATTTATGTTTCAAAAGTGAACCTAAGCAAGTTGATATTGCTTGCAATTGCACAATGGTAGAACAGCTTCCAGTCTTCTAGAGATGTTCATGTATGGGGTGTATGGAAGAGCTCCTCTCAGGTAAAAATTGGCTCGTCTCCAAGTTTTTTTTACCAAACAACACAGCTGGAGTAGCTCCGCTCCTAAAAATTGGCTCCATCTCCCTGATTTTCGTGGAGCTCCCCAAGGCGTACTCCACCAAAACGCGGATACGAATGTCCTCGCGGAGATGGAAGAAAATTACCCGCCATGCCATCGGTTACACAGGAAAACGATTCGTTTTCTTTTCTTCTCTCCCCACCCGCGCCCCGTCCTTTCTTTCTTCCCCCCGCACTGTCTCTCTCCCGCACCCTCATTCCAGCTGCAAAGCCTAGCCGCGAATCTCTTCCCCGCCGGCGAGATGGAGGGCTGGGGCGCGGGATCTGCCTTGACCGACGGCGGCGAGTTCGTGGCTCCTGGGACGGCGGCCGTGGCGGAGTGGGGGCGCGGCGGCGCGGCCTCCGTCGAGGACGTGGGGCGCGGCGGCGCGGCACCCGTCGCGTCCATGGGACGCGGTGGCGCAGGCTCCGGCGCGGCGGGGCGCGGTGGCGTGGTGACCAGCGCGCCGGGGCTCGGTGGTGCGGCCGTGGGGCGCGGTGGCGCGGCCCTGGGGCGCGGTGTCCCGTCAGGTGTTGGGCGCAGCTGCACAGATGTTGGAGGGCGCGGTGGCGCGGCCTTGGGGCGTGGTGCCCAGCCCGGAGCGTCGCAGATCCAACCCTTTCGCCCCCCACGTACTGGATCGACGAACCAACAGCAGGTAATCTGTGTTGTGTGTCTGTAATGTTAATGAATGCAAATGGTGATCGAATTTAGATGAAACGTTTGGATTGGATTGATTGTGACAGGGTGATTCAATGGAATGGACTGATGAACATACTAGCCTTATTTGTCAATTGTTTGCCCAACAAGTGGTGAAAGGAAATAGGCCAAATACCCATTTGAACTCTGTAGGCTATGATGAAGTGATCCAGATGTTTCGCCAAATAACTGGAATTGAATTGAGTAAGAAACAACTTAGAAACAAATGGGATAAGATGAAGCCTGATTTTGTGGCATGGCAAAAATTGATGAGGCGCCAAACTGGAACGGGATGGGATCAATCAAGAGGTGTGATTGTAATGGATGATGAGTGGTGGAAAAAGGCAAAAAAGGTGAAAAGGCATAATTTCTTAGTTTTTTGAGGAACTGTTGACTAGAATTAGCTTCCTTCTAACTCATTGTTTCATGGTTGAAATTGAATAGGACATCCCTGGATGCGGCAAGTTTAAGAAGAAACCTTTGCAAAGGGAACTACAATTAGTAAAAGAACCTAAAGTGCTAGTGCTTCCAAAAAAACGTGTCTATTTGTTGGGCCATGACCACCTCCATGTACCACGAAGTCAGATAAGATCAACAAATAAAGCTCTTTTCTATGCCTAATTATTTGTATTCCGCTTCGTTTTATATTGATAACACCACTTGTGATTAAAAACCTTTGAACCAGGAGTCCAGGACAATGGATATAGGTGTGGTGTGTCTGTCTATTGTGCTAAAAGCACAGAACCACGTACTGCACATGGGGTAGTTCTTTACTGAAACTATTTTTCAGCACCTTTTTAATTGGATTTATATAATATTGAAGTCATCTGGATTAATAAAGGGTTCTAGTTTAGTTTGAACTTACTAACACATTTAGTCTTCAATCGGTTACCGTAAACAATATATGCATGCGGCAAACTGGTTATGCTAGATACAACTCATATTGACAAAGCTCAATGTTTTTGATAGTTGTTGTAAGGTATGACTATATTTCCTACATGCCACTTCATTGCACATCCATTTTGTGCAGAAAAGCCACTGTTACCATGCCAAGCTACAATTGGCAATAGCACGGCGGATTGGTGCAGTACGAAATATTAATGTGTACATCAAATGAAAAACATAGGTGTGTTACAGTGTACATCCAGATTGTTTGCAGGTGTATTTCAGTGTATAAAATTGACAAATTGTTGACAGTCCAAGTTACACAGCTGCATAAGTTAAGTACAAAAATTCACATACCGAAGACCTCTAAGGAAAAGCGCTATCGCATATGTGCCAAGAATGATGCGACCTGATCGAATCCTAATTTTTCTCGGGTCTTAGCTATACACTTCCTGTTTTTCATCTTTGAAAGAGACTGACACTATTTTTCCGAGTTATTATGAGATAAGGCATCGTAAACCATGTCTGTCCACACAGGCACACAGCAACATGCATGCTATATATTTGGGTTAAACTAAGATTCTTGACTAATCACTAATCGTTGAAAGAGAACATAAAACAAGGAAGATGTTGAGTCATTCTCTATGTCTCATTCTACCAGCCATGAAACAACTTTGGGACCTTATTTCCATTTGTCAATTGGGGTCGGCATTATAGAATGATTGGTAAGACTAAATCACGCATGACGGGTGTGTTGACATAGAGAATGACTCAACATCTTCCTTGTTTTATGTTCCCGTTGCCTGATTAGTGATTAGTCAAGAATCTTAGTTTAACCTCTGTGAGGGTATTCTCATTATGCATGCATTGTTTGTATAGACAAATATATAGCATGCATGTTGCTGTGTGCCCGTGTGTGGACAGACATGGTTTACGATGCCTTATCTCATAATAACTCGGAAAAATAGTGTCAGTCTTTTTTTTTTTTTTTTTTCAAAGATGAAAACAGGAAGTTTATAGCTAAGACCCGAGAAAAATTAGATTCGATCAGGTCGCATCATTCTTGGCACATATGCGATAGCGCTTTTCCTTAGAGGTCTTCGGTATGTGGATTTTTTGTACTTAACTTATGCAGCCTGTGTAACTTGGACTGTCAACAATTTGTCAATTTTATACTTTGAAATACACCTGCAAACAATCTGGATGTACACCTATGTTTTTCATTTGATGTACACATTAATATTTCGTATCGCACCAATCCGCCGTGCTATTGCCAATTGTAGCTTGGCATGGTAAAAGGGCTTTTCTCGCACAAAATGGATGTGCAATGAAGTGGCATGTAGGAAATATAGTCATACCTTACAACAACTATCAAAAAACATTGAGCTTTGTCAATATGAGTTGTATCTAGCATTCTAGCTAATGTGACATTTTAACCGGGATCGGTTTACGTTTGTCGCGCATGCATATATTGTTTACGGTAACCGATTGAAGACTAAATGTGTTAGTAAGTTCAAACTAAACTAGAACCCTTTATTAATCCAGATGACTTCAATATTATATAAACCAATTAAAAAGGTGCTGAAAAAAAATAGTTTCAAGAAAGAACTACCCCATGTGCAAGACGTGGTTCTCGTGCTTTTAGCACAATAGACGTAACACACCACACCTATATCCATTGTCCTCGACTCCTGGTTCAAAGGTTTTTAATCACAAGTGGTGTTATCAATATAAAACTAAGCGAATACAAATAATTAGGCATAGAAAAGAGCTTCATTTGTTGATCTTATATGACTTTCGTGGTACATGGAGGTGGTCATGGCCCAACAAATAGACACGTTTTTGGAAGCACTAGCACTTTAGGTTCTTTTTTTACTAATTGTAGTTCCCCTTTGTCTGGGTAACACATGCATACTAACTCATGCAACTGGATGTTATTGATTGTCAGACAAATGCATGTGCGGTATTTTTGAACACCTGAGCAAAGCCTGGTAGGATTT
>JADLZK010008691.1:0-34058 GCA_015847255.1 Hyparrhenia diplandra
GATGTAATTGAATGCATCAAAAGTAAAATTCTTACAGGGTATCACGTGGGCGGTGAAGAGACAAAGATGCCATTTTGGCCTCCCTTTGACGATTTCTATCAACATTTCCGGAGATTGGCGGATTTTTTGACCAAGATAGATCCACTCGCCACGAAAAGTGACACATTGGAAGCCCAACATGACCTAATTTAGAGGATCGAAAAGTATAATTCTTACGGTTATCACGTAGCTAAGGGCCCAAAAGATGCCATTTTGGCCTCCATTGGAAATTTCAGAATGGATTCCTAGCGGTGACATTTTTGAGTTTTCGTAACTCCAATCGTAGTGATTCGGACTCGTGCGAGGCTAGTAGAAAGCTATTTTTGAAATCCATAAGTCCATGTCGATAGGCATCGAAGGCTCGCAGAAAAATTGACGGTTTTCAAAAGAGGTCACGCCATTCGGGTAGATTTCTGTCAACATTTATGGAGATTGGTAGATTTTGACCAAGATAGATCCGATCGCCACGAAAAGTGACCTGTTGGAAGCCCAACGGGATGTAATTTAACGTTATCTAAAAGTAAAATTCTTATAGGGTATCACGTGGCGGTGAAGACAAAAGATGTCATTTTGGCCTCTCGTCGCAAGCGAATTCCTCAAGATTGGTAGATTTTTGACCAAGATAGATCCGGTCGCCATGAAAAGTGACACATTGGAAGCCCAATAGGATGTAATTTAACATTATCAAAAGTAAAATTCTTGCTGTGTATCACATGGGCAAATGAGAAGAGACAAAAAGATGCCATTTTGGCCCTCCATTCGTGGATTGTCAACATTTACGGGCGATTGGTAGATTTTTGACCAAGATAGATCCAGTCACCACTAAAAAAGTGACCCGTTGGAAGCCCAACAGATGTAATTCAACGTATCAAAAGTAAAATTCTGGCGGTGTATCACGTGGGGCAAAATGAAGAGACAAAAGATGCCATTTTGGCCTCCGTTCGTGCGATTTGATTGGCCAACATTCCTGGCGATTGGCAGATTTTTTGACCAAGATAGATCCACCACCACGAAAAGTGACCTGTTGGAAGCCCACAAGGATGTAATTGAATGCATCAAAAAGTAAAATTCTTACGTGTATCACGTGGGCGTTTGAAGAGACAAAAGATGCCATTTTGGCCTCCCTTCGCTGCATTTCTATCAACATTTCCGAGATTGGCGGATTTTTGACCAAGATAGATCCACTCGCCCATGAAAAGTGACCCCATTGGAAGCCCAACATGACCTAATTTAGAGGATCAAAAGTATAATTTTTACGGTTATCACATGGGGCGGCTAAGGAGCCCAAAGATGCCATTTTGGCCTCCATTCGGGAAATTTCGTCACGATTCCTAGCGGGTGACATTTTTTGAGTTTCATAACTCCAATCGTAGTGAAACGGACTCGCTGGCGGCTAGTAGAAAGCTATTTTTGAAATCCATAAGTCCATGTTCGATAGGCATCGCGAAGGCTCGCAAAAATTGATGGTTTTCAAAAGAGGTCATTTCGCCTCCGTTCGGGGCAGATTTCGTCCAACATTTATGGAGATTGGCAGATTTTGACCAAGATAGATCCGGCCACCACGAAAAGTGACTGTTGGAAGCCCAACAGATGTAATTTAACGTTATCGAAAAGTAAAATTCTTACGTATCACGCGGGCAAATGAAGAGACAAAAGATGTCATTTTGGCCTCCGTTTCGGGCATTTCCATGGGGCAATTGGTAGACAAAGATTTTTGACCAAGATAGATCCAGTCGCCATGAAAAGTGACCTGTTGGAAGCCCAATAGGATGTAATTTAACGAGGATCAAAAGTAAAATTTTACAGGTATCACATGGTAAAATGGAAGAGACAAAAGATGCCATTTTGGCCTCCATTCGTGGAAATTTACATCAACATTTCCGCGACATTGGCAGAGTTTTTGGCCAAGATAGATCCAATCACCACTAAAAGTGACCCGTTGGAAGCCCAACAGATGTAATTCAATAAGTCAAAAAGTAAAATTCTTACGCGAAGGTATCACGTGGAGAAAATTGAAGAGACAAAAGATGCCATTTTGGCCTCCGATCAGGCGATTGGCCAACATTCCCGGGCGATTGGTGATTTTTTGACCAAGATAGATCCAATCACCACGAAAGTGACCCGTTGGAAGCCCAACATGACCTAATTTAGAGGATCGAAAAAGTATAATTCTTACAGTATCACGTGGGGCGACTAAGGAGCCCAAAGATGCCATTTTGGCCTCCATTCGGGGTGAAATCAACGATTCCTAGCGGTGACATTTTTGACCAAGATAGATCCAATCGTAGTGATGCCGACTCGCTGGAAGCCAGTAGAAAGCTATTTTGAAATCCATAAGTCCATGTCGATAGGCATCACATGGCAAAATTGATAGAAAAAAGAGGTCATTTTGGCCTCCATTCGGCGATGATTCAACATTTATAGAGATTGGCAGATTTTTGACCAAGATAGATCCAATCGCCACGAAAAGTGACCCGTTGGAAGCCCAACAGATGTAATTTAACGTTATCGAAAAGTAAAAATTTTACAGGTATCACGTGGGCGGCCGAAGAGACAAAAGATGTCATTTTGGCCTCTCGCGCGCGTTGGGCAAGATTTCGGGCGATTGGTAGATTTTTGACCAAGATAGATCCATCGCCATGAAAAGTGACCGTTGGAAGCCCAATAGGATGTAATTTAACGTATATCAAAAGTAAAATTACATGTGTATCACATGGGCATTTGAAGAGACAAAAGATGCCATTTTGGCCTCCCTTCGAGCAGATTTCTATCAACATTTCGGAGATTGGTGGATTTTTGACCAAGATAGATCCACTTGCCTTGAAAAGTGACCTGTTGGAAGCCCAACATGACCTAATTTAGAGGATCAAAAAGTATAATTCTTACGGTTATCACGTGGGGCAGCTAAGGAGCCCAAAGATGCCATTTTGGCCTCCATTCAGGGAAATTTGTCACGATTCCTAGCGGTGACATTTTTTTGAGTTTCATAACTCCAATCATAGTGACTCGACTGACCCGGCTAGTAGAAAGCTATTTTTGAAATCCATAAGTCCATCGTCGATAGGCATTCTTAAGGCTCGCAAAATTTGCCGGTTTTTCAAAAAGAGGTCATTTCGCCTCCATTCGGCGCGATTTCTATCAACATTTATGGAGATTGCAGATTTTTGACCAAGATAGATCGCCGCCGAAAAGTGACTTGTTGGAAGCCCAACAGATGTAATTTAACGTTATCGAAAAGTAAAATTCTTACAGGTATCACGTGGGCGGTTGAAGAGACAAAAGATGTCATTTTGGCCTCTCGTTCGGCGGGCAGATTCGGGCGATTGGTAGATTTTTGACCAAGATAGATCCGGTCGCCATGAAAAGTGACGTTGGAAGCCCAATAGGATGTAATTTAACATTATCAAAAGTAAAATTTTATGTGTATCACATGGGCAAATGAAGAGACAAAAGATGCCATTTTGGCCTCCATTCGTGTGTTGATTGGTCAACATTTCGGGCGATTGGCAGATTTTTGACCAAGATAGATCCAGTCACCACTAAAAGTGACCTGTTGGAAGCCCAACGGGATGTAATTCAACGTATCAAAAAGTAAAATTCCGATACGGGTATCACGTGGGCAAAATTGAAGAGACAAAAGATGCCATTTTGGCCTCCGCTCGCAGATTTACATCCAACATTCTGGCGATTGGCAGATTTTTGACCAAGATAGATCCAAATCACCACGAAAAGTGACTGTTGGAAGCCCAACAGGATGTAATTGAATGCATCAAAAAGTAAAATTCTTACGGGTATCACGCGGGCAAGTGAAGAGACAAAAAGATGCCATTTTGGCCTCCCTTCGAGCAGATTTCTATCAACATTTCTCGAGATTGGCGGATTTTTGACCAAGATAGATCCACTCGCCACGAAAAGTGACCCGTTGGAAGCCCAACATGACCTAATTTAGAGGATCGAAAAGTATAATTCTTACAGAGTTATCACGTGGGGCGGCTAAGGAGCCCAAAGATGCCATTTTGGCCTCCATTCAGGAAATTTACGTCACGATTCCTAGCGGTGACATTTTTGAGTTTCGTGAACTCCAATCGTAGTGATTCTCGACTGCGTGCGGCTAGTAGAAAGCTATTTTTGAAATCCATAAGTCCATGTCGATAGGCATCGCGAAGGCTCGCAAAATTGACGGTTTTCAAAAGAGGTCATTCCGCCTCCGTTCGCGCAGATTTACGCCAACATTTATGGAGATTGGCAGATTTTTGACCAAGATAGATCCAGCCACCACGAAAAGTGACTGTTGGAAGCCCAACAGATGTGATTTAACGTTATCGAAAAGTAAAATTCTGGCTGTATCACGTGGCAACCAAGAGACAAAAGATGTCATTTTGGCCTCGTTCGGGTAGATTTTGGCGATTGGTAGATTTTTGACCAAGATAGATCCAGTCGCCATGAAAAGTGACCCGTTGGAAGCCCAATAGGATGTAATTTAACGTATCAAAAAGTAAAATTCTTACAGGTATCACATGGGCAAAATTGAAGAGACAAAAGATGCCATTTTGGCCTCCATTCGTGCAGATTTGTCAACATTTCTGGCGATTGGCAGATTTTTGACCAAGATAGATCCAAATCACCACTAAAAGTGACCGTTGGAAGCCCAACAGATGTAATTTAACGTTACAAAAAAGTAAAATTCTTACTGTGTATCACGTGGGGCGGTGAAGAGACAAAAGATGTCATTTTGGCCTCCGTTCGCGGCATTGGCCAACATTCCCCGGCGATTGGTAGATTTTTGACCAAGATAGATCCAAATCACCACAAAAAAGTGACCGTTGGAAGCCCAACAGGATGTAATTGAATGCATCAAAAAGTAAAATTCTTTACTGTGTATCACGTGGGCAAGTGAAGAGACAAAAGATGCCATTTTGGCCTCCCTTCGAAAGCGCATTTCTATCAACATTTCCGAGATTGGCGGATTTTTGACCAAGATAGATCCACTTGCCACGAAAAGTGACCTCGTTGGAAGCCCAACATGACCTAATTTAGAGGATCAAAAAGTATAATTCTTACAGGTTATCACGTGGGGCAGCTAAGGTGCCCAAAGATGCCATTTTGGCCTCCATTCAGGAAATTTCGCCACGATTCCTAGCGGTGACATTTTTGAGTTTCATAACTCCAATCGTAGTGATTCCGACTCATGCGAAGCTAGTAGAAAGCTATTTTGAAATCCATAAGTCCACGTCCGATAGGCATCGCAAGGCTCGCAAAATTGACGGTTTTCAAAAGAGGTCATTCTCGCCTCCATTCGCATTACATCAACATTTATGGAGATTGGCGATTTTTGACCAAGATAGATCCGGCCGCCATTTAAAAGTGACCGTTGGAAGCCCAACAGATGTAATTTAACGTTATCGAAAAGTAAAATTCTTACGTGTATCACGTGGGCATTTGAAGAGACAAAAGATGTCATTTTGGCCTCCGTCGCAGATTTCGGGCGGCGATTGGTAGATTTTTGACCCAAGATAGATCCAGTCGCCATGAAAAGTGACCCGTTGGAAGCCCAATAGGATGTAATTTAACGTATCAAAAAGTAAAATTCTTACTGTGTATCACATGGGGTTTGAAGAGACAAAAGATGCCATTTTGGCCTCCATTCGTGCAGATTTCCAACAACATTTCGGGCGATTGGCAGATTTTTGACCAAGATAGATCCAAATCACCACTAAAGTGACCCGTTGGAAGCCCAACAGATGTAATTCAACGATCAAAAAGTAAAATTCTTACAGTATCACGCGGCGGTCAAGAGACAAAAGATGCCATTTTGGCCTCCCGCTCAGTGAAGATTTCGCCAACATTCCCGGCGATTGGCGATTTTTTGACCAAGATAGATCCATCTCACCACGAAAAGTGACCCGTTGGAAGCCCAACAGATGTAATTGAATGCATCAAAAAGTAAAATTCTTTGTGTATCACGTGGCAAAAACCGAAGAGACAAAAGATGCCATTTTGGCCTCCCTTCGAAAGATTTCTATCAACATTTCGGAGATTGGCGGATTTTTGACCAAGATAGATCCACTCGCCACGAAAAGTGACCCGCTGGAAGCCCAACATGACCTAATTTAGAGGATCGAAAAGTATAATTCTTACAGCTTATCACGGGGCAGCTAAGGAGCCCAAAGATGCCATTTTGGCCTCCATTCGGGAAATTGGCACGCATTCCTAGCGGTGACATTTTTTGAGTTTCAGAACTCCAATCGTAGTGATTCCGACTATTGGCGGCTAGTAGAAAGCTATTTTTGAAATCCATAAGTCCATGTTCGATAGGCATCGGCTAAGGCTCGCAAAATTGACGTTTTTCAAAAGAGGTCATTTCGCCTCCGCTCGGCGTATTTCGTCAACATTTATGGAGATTGGCAGATTTTTGACCAAGATAGATCCAATCACCACGAAAAGTGACCCTGTTGGAAGCCCAACAGATGTGATTTAACGTTATCAAAAGTAAAATTCTTACGTGTATCACGCGGCAAACCAAGAGACAAAAGATGTCATTTTGGCCTCCGCTCGCAGATTTTGTAACATTGGTAGATTTTTGACCAAGATAGATCCGGGGCCGCCATGAAAAGTGACCGTTGGAAGCCCAATAGGATGTAATTTAACGTATCAAAAGTAAAATTCTTACGTGTATCACATGGGCAATTTGAAGAGACAAAAGATGCCATTTTGGCCTCCATTCGTGCAGAATTTGGCCAACATTTCGGGCGATTGGCGATTTTTGACCAAGATAGATACTTTCACCACTAAAAGTGACCGTTGGAAGCCCAACAGATGTAATTTAACGTTATCAAAAAAGTAAAATTCTTATGGGGTATCACGTGGCAAATCAAGAGACAAAAGATGTCATTTGGCCCTCCGTTCGGGCAACATTCCCCGGGCGATTGAAAACCAAGATAGATCCAAATCGCCATGAAAAGTGACCTGTTTGGAAGCCCAATAGGATGTAATTTAACGTATCAAAAAGTAAAATTCTTGCTGTGTATCACATGGGCAGTTTGAAGAGACAAAAGATGCCATTTTGGCCTCCATTCGCGGAGATTGGCCAACATTTCTCGGCGATTGGTAGATTTTTGACCAAGATAGATCCAGCCACCACTAAAAGTGACCCCGTTGGAAGCCCAACAGATGTAATTCAACGTATCAAAAAGTAAAATTTTTACAAGTATCACGTGGGCAAATTTGAAGAGACAAAAGATGCCATTTTGGCCTCCGTTCGTGCAGATTTACAAAAGATCAACATTCCCCGGCGATTGGCAGATTTTTGACCAAGATAGATCCAAAGTCACCACAAAAAGTGACCTGTTGGAAGCCCAAACAGATGTAATTGAATGCATCAAAAGTAAAATTTTACAGGTATCACGTGGGCAAATTGAAGAGACAAAAGATGCCATTTTGGCCTCCCTTCGAGCAAGATTTCTATCAACATTTCGGAGATTGGCGGATTTTTGACCAAGATAGATCCACTTGCCATTTAAAAGTGACCTCGTTGGAAGCCCAACATGACCTAATTTAGAGGATCAAAAGTATAATTTTACAGCTTATCACGTGGGGCAGCTAAGGAGCCCAAAGATGCCATTTTGGCCTCCATTCGTGGAAATTTCGCCACGATTCCTAGCGGTGACATTTTTGAGTTTCATAACTCCAATCGTAGTGATTCTCGACTCGTGCGAAGCTAGTAGAAAGCTATTTTTGAAATCCATAAGTCCACGCCCGATAGGCATCACAAGGCTCGCAAAATTGACGGTTTTCAAAAGAGGTCATTTCGCCTCCATTCGCGCAGATTTGCCAACATTTATGGAGATTGGCAGATTTTTGACCAAGATAGATCCAATCGCCAATTAAAAAGTGACCCGTTGGAAGCCCAACAGATGTAATTTAACGTTATCGAAAAAGTAAAATTTTACGTGTATCACGTATAGGCGGTGGGAAGAGACAAAAGATGTCATTTTGGCCTCTGCTCGCGCAGATTTCGCGATTGGTAGATTTTTGACCAAGATAGATCCGGGCCGCCATGAAAAGTGACCCGTTGGAAGCCCAATAGGATGTAATTTAACGTATCAAAAAGTAAAATTCTTTACGTGTATCACATGGGCAAATTGAAGAGACAAAAGATGCCATTTTGGCCTCCATTCGCAGAGATTTCTATCAACATTTCGGGCGATTGGCAGATTTTTGACCAAGATAGATCCACTCACCACTAAAAGTGACCGTTGGAAGCCCAACAGATGTAATTCAACGTATCAAAAAGTAAAATTCTTACTGTGTATCACGCGGGCAGCTTTGAAGAGACAAAAGATGCCATTTTGGCCTCCATTCGCGAAAGATTTCGTCAACATTCCCGGGCGATTGGCATTTTTGACCAAGATAGATCCAAATACCACGAAAGTGACCGTTGGAAGCCCAACAGATGTAATTGAATGCATCAAAAAGTAAAATTCTTACTGTGTATCACGTGGGCAAAATTGAAGAGACAAAAGATGCCATTTTGGCCTCCCTTCGAGCAGATTTCTATCAACATTTCTCGAGATTGGCGGATTTTTGACCAAGATAGATCCACTCGCCACCTAAAAGTGACCCGTTGGAAGCCCAACATGACCTAATTTAGAGGATCGAAAAGTATAATTCTTACGCTTATCACGGGGGGGCGCCTAATGAGCCCAAAGATGCCATTTTGGCCTCCATTTCGGGAAATTGGCCACGATTCCTAGCGTGACATTTTTTTGAGTTTCAGAATCCAATCGTAGTGATTCCGACTCGTGCGGAAGTAGAGAAGCTATTTTTGAAATCCATAAGTCCATGTCCGATAGGCATCGCGAAGGCTCGCAAAATTGACGGGTTTTCAAAAGAGGTCATTTTCGCCTCATTCGCAGATTTCGCATCAACATTTATGGAGATTGGCAGATTTTTGACCAAGATAGATCCAGTCACCACTTAAAAGTGACCGTTGGAAGCCCAACAGATGTGATTTAACGTTATCAAAAGTAAAATTCTTACAGTGTATCACGTGGGCACCGGAAGAGACAAAAGATGTCATTTTGGCCTCCGTTCGTAGATTTCGCGATTGGTAGATTTTTGACCAAGATAGATCCAATCGCCATGAAAAGTGACCGTTGGAAGCCCAATAGGATGTAATTTAACGTATCAAAAAGTAAAATTCTTATAGGTGTATCACATGGGCAAATTGAAGAGACAAAAGATGCCATTTTGGCCTCCATTCGTGCGATTTCTATCAACATTTATGGAGATTGGCAGATTTTTGACCAAGATAGATCCAATCACCACTAAAAGTGACCTCGTTGGAAGCCCAACAGATGTAATTTAACGTTATCGAAAAAGTAAAATTCTTACGTGTATCACGCATTGGGCAAACAAGAGACAAAAGATGTCATTTTGGCCTCTTTCGGGCAGATTCGGCGATTGGTAGATTTTTGACCAAGATAGATCCGCCGCCATGAAAAGTGACCCGTTGGAAGCCCAATAGGATGTAATTTAACGTATCAAAAGTAAAATTTTTACTGTGTATCACATGGGCAAACCGAAGAGACAAAAGATGCCATTTTGGCCTCCATTCGTGTGATTTTCACAACATTTTCGGGCGATTGGTAGATTTTTGACCAAGATAGATCCGGCCACCACTAAAGTGACCCGTTGGAAGCCCAACAGATGTAATTCAACGTATCAAAAAGTAAAAAGTATCACGTGGGCAAGTGAAGAGACAAAAGATGCCATTTTGGCCTCCGTCGTGCGTGCGATTTCTGTCAACATTCTGGCGAGATTTTTGACCAAGATAGATCCAAATCACCACAAAAAGTGACCCCGTTGGAAGCCCAACAGATGTAATTGAATGCATCAAAAGTAAAATTCTTACTGTGTATCACGTGGGCAAATAAGAGACAAAAGATGCCATTTTGGCCTCCCTTCGAGCGATTTCTATCAACATTTTCGAGATTGGCGGATTTTTGACCAAGATAGATCCACTTGCCACGAAAAGTGACCCGTTGGAAGCCCAACATGACCTAATTTAGAGGATCAAAAAGTATAATTCTTACAGTTATCACGTGGGCAGCTAAGGTGCCCAAAGATGCCATTTTGGCCTCCATTCAGTGGAAATTTGGCCACGATTCCTAGCGGTGACATTTTTGAGTTTCATAACCCAATCGTAGTGATTTCGACTCTGTGCGAAGCTAGTAGAAAGCTATTTTTGAAATCCATAAGTCCATGTCTTCGATAGGCATCGCGAAGGCTCGCAAAATTGACGGTTTTCAAAAGAGGTCATTTCGCCTCCATTCGTCGAAAGATTTGGTCAACATTTATGGAGATTGGCAGATTTTTGACCAAGATAGATCCAGTCGCCACGAAAAGTGACCTGTTGGAAGCCCAACAGATGTAATTTAACGTTATCGAAAAGTAAAATTTTACGGTGTATCACGCGGGCTGAAGAGACAAAAGATGTCATTTTGGCCTCGCTCGCGCAGATTTCTCGGCGATTGGTAGATTTTTGACCAAGATAGATCCAGCCGCCATGAAAAGTGACCCGTTGGAAGCCCAATAGGATGTAATTTAACGTATCAAAAAGTAAAATTCTTACAGGTATCACATGGGCAAAATGAAGAGACAAAAGATGCCATTTTGGCCTCCATTCGCGAGATTTCACAACATTTCTCGCGATTGGCAGATTTTTGACCAAGATAGATCCAAATACCACTAAAAGTGACCCGTTGGAAGCCCAACAGATGTAATTCAACGTATCAAAAAGTAAAATTTTACAGTGTATCACGTGGGCAGTGAAGAGACAAAAGATGCCATTTTGGCCTCCGTCTCGTGCGTATTTTGGCCAACATTCCCGGCGATTGGCAGATTTTTGACCAAGATAGATCCAAATCACCACGAAAAGTGACCGTTGGAAGCCCAACAGATGTAATTGAATGCATCAAAAAGTAAAATTCTTACAGTGTATCACGTGGGCACTGAAGAGACAAAAGATGCCATTTTGGCCTCCCCTTCGAGCAGATTTCTATCAACATTTTCGAGATTGGCGGATTTTTGACCAAGATAGATCCACTCGCCATTTAAAAGTGACCTGTTGGAAGCCCAACATGACCTAATTTAGAGGATCGAAAAGTATAATTCTTACAGTTATCACGTGGGCAGCTAAGGAGCCCAAAGATGCCATTTTGGCCTCCATTTCGGGAAATTTTCGTCACGATTCCTAGCGGTGACATTTTTGAGTTTCAGAACTCCAATCGTAGTGATTTCGACTCGGGCGGCTAGTAGAAAGCTATTTTTTGAAATCCATAAGTCCATGTCTGATAGGCATCGCGAAGGCTCGCAAAATTGACGGACAAAAAGAGGTCATTCCGCCTCCATTCGCAGATTTTCGTCAACATTTATGGAGATTGGCAGATTTTTGACCAAGATAGATCCACTCACCACTAAAAGTGACCCGTTGGAAGCCCAACAGATGTGATTTAACGTTATCAAAAAGTAAAATTCTTACAGTGTATCACGTGGCAAAATGAAGAGACAAAAGATGTCATTTTGGCCTCTCGTCGGGCGCGATTCCTGGCGATTGGTAGATTTTTGACCAAGATAGATCCAAATCGCCATGAAAAGTGACCCGTTGGAAGCCCAATAGGATGTAATTTAACGTATCAAAAGTAAAATTCTTACATGTATCACATGGGCAATTGAAGAGACAAAAGATGCCATTTTGGCCTCCATTCGAGCAGATTTTGCATCAACATTTATGGCGATTGGCGGATTTTTGACCAAGATAGATCCAAATACCACTAAAGTGACCCGTTGGAAGCCCAACAGATGTAATTTAACGTTATCGAAAAAGTAAAATTCTGTGTATCACGGGCAAAACAAGAGACAAAAGATGTCATTTTGGCCCTGTTCGGGCAGATTTCGGGCGATTGGTAGATTTTTGACCAAGATAGATCCAAATCGCCATGAAAAGTGACCGTTGGAAGCCCAACAGGATGTAATTTAACGTATCAAAAAGTAAAATTCTTACAGGGTATCACATGGGCAGCTGAAGAGACAAAAGATGCCATTTTGGCCTCCATTCGCATGCAGATTTCTATCAACATTTCTGGCGATTGGTAGATTTTTGACCAAGATAGATCCGGGGCCACCACTAAAAGTGACCGTTGGAAGCCCAACAGATGTAATTCAACGTATCAAAAAGTAAAATTTTACGGTATTTTTGAAGAGACAAAAGATGCCATTTTGGCCTCCATTCAGGCAGATTTTGTCAACATTCCCCGGCGATTGGTAGATTTTTGACCAAGATAGATCCAAATCACCATGAAAAGTGACCCGTTGGAAGCCCAACAGATGTAATTGAATGCATCAAAAAGTAAAATTTTACAGGTATCACGTGGGCATTGAAGAGACAAAAGATGCCATTTTGGCCTCCCTTCGAGCAGATTTCTATCAACATTTCTCGAGATTGGCGGATTTTTGACCAAGATAGATCCACTTGCCATTTAAAAGTGACCCGTTGGAAGCCCAACATGACCTAATTTAGAGGATCAAAAGTATAATTTTACAGCTTATCACGTGGGCGCCTAAGGTGCCCAAAGATGCCATTTTGGCCTCCATTCAGTGGAAATTTCGTCACGATTCCTAGCGGTGACATTTTTTGAGTTTCATAACTCCAATCGTAGTGATTCTCGGACTCGTGCGAAGCTAGTAGAAAGCTATTTTTGAAATCCATAAGTCCACGCCTCGATAGGCATCGCAAGGCTCGCAAAATTGACGGTTTTCAAAAGAGGTCATTTTCGCCTCCATTTCGCGATTTCTGCCAACATTTATGGAGATTGGCAGATTTTTGACCAAGATAGATCCGGTCGCCACGAAAAGTGACCGTTGAAGCCCAACAGATGTAATTTAACGCTATCGAAAAGTAAAATTCTTTGGGTATCACGCGGGCATTTGAAGAGACAAAAGATGTCATTTTGGCCTCCGTTCGCAGATTTCGCCAACGATTGGTAGATTTTTGACCAAGATAGATCCGGGTCGCCATGAAAAGTGACCCGTTGGAAGCCCAATAGGATGTAATTTAACGTATCAAAAGTAAAAATTCTTACAGGTATCACATGGGCAAAATTGAAGAGACAAAAGATGCCATTTTGGCCTCCATTCGTGCAGATTGGCCAACATTTCTGGCGATTGGCAGATTTTTGACCAAGATAGATCCAATCACCACTAAAAGTGACCTCGTTGGAAGCCCAACAGATGTAATTCAACGTATCAAAAAGTAAAATTCTTACAGTGTATCACGTGGCAAACTGAAGAGACAAAAGATGGCATTTTGGCCTCCGTTCGCAAGCGCAGATTTCTTCAACATTCCCCGGCGATTGGCAGATTTTTGACCAAGATAGATCCAAATACCACGAAAGTGACCCGTTGGAAGCCCAACAGATGTAATTGAATGCATCAAAAAGTAAAATTCTTACAGGTATCACGTGGGCAAATTGAAGAGACAAAAGATGTCATTTTGGCCTCCCTTCGAGCAGATTTCTATCAACATTTCGAGATTGGCGGATTTTTGACCAAGATAGATCCACTCGCCACGAAAAGTGACCCGTTGGAAGCCCAACAGATGTAATTTAACGTTATCAAAAAGTAAAATTTTACAGTGTATCACGTGGGGCAAACAAGAGACAAAAGATGTCATTTTGGCCTCCATTCAGGGTAGATTTCGGCGATTGGTAGATTTTTGACCAAGATAGATCCAAATCGCCATGAAAAGTGACCTTGTTGGAAGCCCAATAGGATGTAATTTAACGTATCAAAAGTAAAATTCTTATGTGTATCACATGGGCAAACAAGAGACAAAAGATGCCATTTTGGCCTCCATTCGTGCGATTTCATCAACATTTCCGGCGATTGGCAGATTTTTTGACCAAGATAGATCCAAATCACCACTAAAAGTGACCGTTGGAAGCCCAACAGATGTAATTCAACGTATCAAAAAGTAAAATTTTACAAGTATCACGTGGCATTTGAAAGAGACAAAAAGATGGCATTTTGGCCTCCGTTCGATGCAGATTTTCTGTCAACATTCCCGGCGACATTGGCGATTTTTGACCAAGATAGATCCAAATCACCACGAAAAGTGACCGTTGGAAGCCCAACAGATGTAATTCAAAAAAAGTAAAATTCTTATAGGTATCACGATGGGCAAAATTGAAGAGACAAAAGATGCCATTTTGGCCTCCCTTCGAGCAGATTTCTATCAACATTTCTGGAGATTGGCGGATTTTTGACCAAGATAGATCCACTCGCCACGAAAAGTGACCTGTTGGAAGCCCAACAGATGTAATTTAACGTTATCGAAAAAAGTAAAATTCTTGGCTGTGTATCACGTGGGCAACTGAAGAGACAAAAGATGTCATTTTGGCCCCGTTCGGGCAGATTTCGGGCGATTGGTAGATTTTTGACCAAGATAGATCCAATCGCCATGAAAAGTGACCCGTTGGAAGCCCAATAGGATGTAATTTAACGTATCAAAAGTAAAAATTCTTACAGTGTATCACATGGGCAACCGAAGAGACAAAAGATGCCATTTTGGCCTCCATTCGCGATTTGGCCAACATTTATGGCGATTGGCAGATTTTTGACCAAGATAGATCCATCACCACTAAAAGTGACCTCGTTGGAAGCCCAACAGATGTAATTCAACGTATCAAAAAGTAAAATTCTTACTGTGTATCACGGGGCGGTGAAGAGACAAAAGATGGCATTTTGGCCTCCGTCGCGGCATTTTCACAACATTCCCGGCGATTGGTAGATTTTTGACCAAGATAGATCCGTCACCACGAAAAGTGACCCGTTGGAAGCCCAACAGGATGTAATTGAATGCATCAAAAGTAAAATTCTTACAGGTATCACATGGGCAAATTGAAGAGACAAAAGATGCCATTTTGGCCTCCCTTCGAGCAGATTTCTATCAACATTTCGAGATTGGCGGATTTTTGACCAAGATAGATCCACTCGCCACTAAAAGTGACCCGTTGGAAGCCCAACAGATGTAATTTAACGTTATCAAAAAGTAAAATTTTACTGTGTATCACGTGGGCATTTAAAGAGACAAAAGATGTCATTTTGGCCTCTCGCTCGGGTAGATTTTCGGGCGATTGGTAGATTTTTGACCAAGATAGATCCAGCCGCCATGAAAAGTGACCTGTTGGAAGCCCAATAGGATGTAATTTAACGTATCAAAAAGTAAAATTTTACAGGTATCACATGGGCAAATTGAAGAGACAAAAAGATGCCATTTTGGCCTCCATTCGTGCAGATTTCCAACATTTTCGGGCGATTGGCAGATTTTTGACCAAGATAGATCCAGCCACCACTAAAAGTGACCTGTTGGAAGCCCAACAGATGTAATTCAACGTATCAAAAGTAAAATTTTACTGTGTATCACGTGGGCAAAAAGAAGAGACAAAAGATGCCATTTTGGCCTCCGTCAGATTTCGCCAACATTCCCGGCGATTGGCAGATTTTTGACCAAGATATATCCAAATACCACGAAAGTGACCTGTTGGAAGCCCAACAGATGTAATTGAATGCATCAAAAAGTAAAATTCCATAGGTATCACGTGGGCATTTGAAGAGACAAAAGATGCCATTTTGGCCTCCCCTTCGAGCAGATTTCTATCAACATTTATGGAGATTGGCGGATTTTTGACCAAGATAGATCCACTCGCCACTAAAAGTGACCCGTTGGAAGCCCAACATGACCTAATTTAGAGGATCGAAAAGTATAATTCTTACAGGTATCACGTGGGGCAGCTAAGGAGCCCAAAGATGCCATTTTGGCCTCCATTCTCGGGAAATTTTGCCACGATTCCTAGCGGTGACATTTTTTGACCAAGATAATCCAATCGTAGTGATTCCGACTTGGAAGTTAGTAGAAAGCTATTTTTGAAATCCATAAGTCCAAATTCCGATAGGCATCACAAGGCTCGCGAAAATTGACGGTTTTCAAAAGAGGTCATTTGGCCTCCATTCGCGCAGATTGCCAACATTTATGGAGATTGGCAGATTTTTGACCAAGATAGATCCAAACCATTAAAAGTGACCCGTTGGAAGCCCAACAGATGTGATTCAACGTTATCAAAAAGTAAAATTCTTACAGTATCACGTTTTGAAGAGACAAAAGATGTCATTTTGGCCTCGTTCGGGCAGATTGGCCAACGGGCGATTGGTAGATTTTTGACCAAGATAGATCCAGGCCGCCATGAAAAGTGACCTGTTGGAAGCCCAATAGGATGTAATTTAACGTATCAAAAGTAAAATTTTACAGGTATCACATGGGCAGGTGAAGAGACAAAAGATGCCATTTTGGCCTCCATTCGTGCAGATTTCATTCAACATTTCGGCGATTGGTAGATTTTTGACCAAGATAGATATAGTCACCACTAAAAGTGACCCGTTGGAAGCCCAACAGATGTAATTTAACGTTATCGAAAAGTAAAATTCTTACAGGTATCACGTGGCGGCAAATGAAGAGACAAAAGATGTCATTTTGGCCTCCGCTTCGGTTAGATTTCCGGCGATTGGTAGATTTTTTGACCAAGATAGATCCAATGATCGCCATGAAAAGTGACCCGTTGGAAGCCCAATAGGATGTAATTTAACGTATCAAAAGTAAAATTCTTACAGGTATCACATGGGCAAAATTGAAGAGACAAAAGATGCCATTTTGGCCTCCATTCGCAGATTTTCTATCAACATTTTGGCGATTGGTAGATTTTTGACCAAGATAGATCCAATCACCACTAAAGTGACCTGTTGGAAGCCCAACAGATGTAATTCAACGTATCAAAAAGTAAAATTCTTACGGTGTATCACGGGCAGTGAAGAGACAAAAGATGCCATTTTGGCCTCCGTTCGATCGTGCAGATTTCGTCAACATTCCCGGCGATTGCAGATTTTTGACCAAGATAGATCCAATCACCACAAAAAAGTGACCTCGTTGAAGCCCAACAGATGTAATTGAATGCATCAAAAAAGTAAAATTCTTACAGGTATCACGTGGGCGGTGAAGAGACAAAAGATGCCATTTTGGCCTCCCCTTTGAGCAGATTTCTATCAACATTTCCGGAGATTGGCGGATTTTTGACCAAGATAGATCCACTTTGCCACGAAAAGTGACCTCGTTGGAAGCCCAACATGACCTAATTTAGAGGATCAAAAGTATAATTCTTACGGTTATCACGTGGGGCAGCTAAGGAGCCCAAAGATGCCATTTTGGCCTCCATTCAGTGGAAATTTCATGTCACGATTCCTAGCGGTGACATTTTTTGAGTTTCATAACTCCAATCGTAGTGATTCTGGACTCGTGTGCGAAGCTAGTAGAAAGCTATTTTTGAAATCCATAAGTCCACGTCGATAGGCACGCGAAGGCTCGCAAAATTGACGGTTTTCAAAAGAGGTCATTTTGGCCTCCATTCGAGGGCAGATTTCTCATCAACATTTATGGAGATTGGCGATTTTTGACCAAGATAGATCCGGTCGCCACGAAAAGTGACCTGTTGGAAGCCCAACGGGATGTAATTTAACGTTATCGAAAAGTAAAATTCTTACGGGTATCACGTGGGTTTGAAGAGACAAAAGATGTCATTTTGGCCTCTGTTGGGCAGATTTCAGGGCGATTGGTAGATTTTTTGACCAAGATAGATCGAATCGCCATGAAAAGTGACCTGTTGGAAGCCCAATAGGATGTAATTTAACGTATCAAAAAGTAAAATTCTTACAGGTATCACATGGGCAAAATTGAAGAGACAAAAAGATGCCATTTTGGCCTCCATTCGTGCGATTTTCTGTCAACATTTATGGCGATTGGCAGATTTTTGACCAAGATAGATCCAGTCACCACTAAAAGTGACCTGTTGGAAGCCCAACAGGATGTAATTCAACGTATCAAAAAGTAAAATTCTTTAGGGTATCACGTGGGCGGTGAAGAGACAAAAGATGGCATTTTGGCCTCCGATTAAAAGCAGATTTTTCAACATTCCCCGGCGATTGGCGGATTTTGACCAAGATAGATCCCTCACCACGAAAAGTGACTGTTGGAAGCCCAACAGGATGTAATTGAATGCATCAAAAAGTAAAATTTTACAGGTATCACGTGGGCAAAACTAAGAGACAAAAGATGCCATTTTGGCCTCATCACGATTTGCAGATTTCTATCAACATTTACGGAGATTGGCGGATTTTTGACCAAGATAGATCCACTCGCCACGAAAAAGTGACTCGTTGGAAGCCCAACAGATGTAATTTAACGTTATCAAAAAGTAAAATTCTTAAGCCCAGGATGTATCACGTGGTAAAATTGAAGAGACAAAAGATGTCATTTTGGCCTCTGTTCGGGTAGATTGGCGATTGGTAGATTTTGACCAAGATAGATCCAGTCGCCATGAAAAGTGACCTGTTGGAAGCCCAATAGGATGTAATTTAACGTATCAAAAGTAAAATTCTTACAGGTATCACATGGGCAGTGAAGAGACAAAAGATGCCATTTTGGCCTCCATTCGCAGATTTCGTCAACATTTCTCGGCGATTGGCAGATTTTTGACCAAGATAGATCCAATCACCACTAAAAGTGACCTGTTGGAAGCCCAACAGGATGTAATTCAACGTATCAAAAAGTAAAATTCTTACAGGTATCACGTGGGCGTGAAGAGACAAAAGATGGCATTTTGGCCTCCGTTCGTGCGATTTCGTCAACATTCCCGGCGATTGGCAGATTTTTTGACCAAGATAGATCCAGTCACCACGGAAAGTGACCGTTGGAAGCCCAACAGGATGTAATTGAATGCATCAAAAAGTAAAATTCTTACAGGTATCACGTGGGGCAAATTTGAAGAGACAAAAGATGCCATTTTGGCCTCCCTTGGCGATTTCTATCAACATTTCGGAGATTGGCGGATTTTTGACCAAGATAGATCCACTCGCCACGAAAAGTGACCTGTTGGAAGCCCAACAGGATGTAATTTAACGTTATCGAAAAGTAAAATTTTACAGGTATCACGCGGCGGTGAAGAGACAAAAGATGTCATTTTGGCCTCTGTTCGGGTAGATTTTTGGCGATTGGTAGATTTTTGACCAAGATAGATCCGCCGCCATGAAAAGTGACTGTTGGAAGCCCAATAGGATGTAATTTAACGTATCAAAAGTAAAATTCTTACAGGTATCACATGGGCAATTGAAGAGACAAAAGATGCCATTTTGGCCTCCATTCGTGCAGATTTCTGTCAACATTTCCGGCGATTGGCAGATTTTTGACCAAGATAGATCCGGAGTCACCACTAAAGTGACCTGTTGGAAGCCCAACAGATGTAATTCAACGTATCAAAAAGTAAAATTCTTATGGTATCACGTGGGCATTTGAAGAGACAAAAGATGCCATTTTGGCCTCCGTTCGATGCAGATTTACATCAACATTCCCGGCGATTGGCGATTTTTGACCAAGATAGATCCAGTCACCACGAAAAGTGACCGTTGGAAGCCCAACAGGATGTAATTGAATGCATCAAAAGTAAAATTCTTACAGGTATCACGTGGCGCTGAAGAGACAAAAGATGCCATTTTGGCCTCCCTTTGATCAGATTTCTATCAACATTTCCGGAGATTGGCGGATTTTTGACCAAGATAGATCCACTCGCCACGAAAAGTGACCTGTTGGAAGCCCAACATGACCTAATTTAGAGGATCGAAAAGTATAATTTTACGGTTATCACGTGGGGCAGCTAAGGAGCCCAAAGATGCCATTTTGGCCTCCATTCAGGGGAAATTTCATCACGATTCCTAGCGGTGACATTTTTTGAGTTTCATAACTCCAATCGTAGTGATTCTCGACTCGCGGAAGCTAGTAGAAAGCTATTTTTGAAATCCATAAGTCCATGTCCGATAGGCATCGAAGGCTCGCAAAATTGACGGTTTTCAAAAGAGGTCATTCTAGCCTCCGTCGGCAGATTTCTGTCAACATTTATGGAGATTGGCGATTTTTGACCAAGATAGATCCAATCGCCACGAAAAGTGACCCGTTGGAAGCC
Organism: Hyparrhenia diplandra; assembly: GCA_015847255.1. Classification (NCBI taxonomy): domain Eukaryota; kingdom Viridiplantae; phylum Streptophyta; class Magnoliopsida; order Poales; family Poaceae; genus Hyparrhenia; species Hyparrhenia diplandra. The sequence continues at coordinate 20,160 of JADLZK010008691.1, forward strand.
CAACAGATGTAATTTAACGTTATCGAAAAGTAAAATTCTTACAGGTATCACGTGGGCGTTGAAGAGACAAAAGATGTCATTTTGGCCCTCGTCGCAGATTTCCGGGCGATTGGTAGATTTTTGACCAAGATAGATCCAATCGCCATGAAAAGTGACGTTGGAAGCCCAATAGGATGTAATTTAACGTATCAAAAAGTAAAATTCTTACAGTATCACATGGGCGGTGAAGAGACAAAAGATGCCATTTTGGCCTCCATTCGTGCGATTTACATCAACATTTCCGGCGATTGGTAGATTTTTGACCAAGATAGATCCGGTCACCACTAAAAGTGACTGTTGGAAGCCCAACAGGATGTAATTCAACGTATCAAAAGTAAAATTCTTACAGGTATCACGTGGGCGGTGAAGAGACAAAAGATGCCATTTTGGCCTCCGTTCGTGCATTTACGTCAACATTCCCGGCGATTGGCAGATTTTTGACCAAGATAGATCCAGTCACCACGAAAAGTGACTGTTGGAAGCCCAAAGGATGTAATTGAATGCATCAAAAAGTAAAATTCTTACGGGTATCACATGGGCAAACTGAAGAGACAAAAGATGCCATTTTGGCCTCCCCTTCGAGCGATTTCTATCAACATTTCGGAGATTGGCGGATTTTTGACCAAGATAGATCCACTCGCCACGAAAAGTGACCTGTTGGAAGCCCAACATGACCTAATTTAGAGGATCAAAAGTATAATTCTTACGGTTATCACGTGGGGCAGCTAAGGAGCCCAAAGATGCCATTTTGGCCTCCATTCGTGGAAATTTAATCCACGATTCCTAGCGGTGACATTTTTTTGAGTTTCATAACTCCAATCGTAGTGATTTCGGACTCGTGCGAAGCTAGTAGAAAGCTATTTTTGAAATCCATAAGTCCACGTCGATAGGCATCGAAGGCTCGCAAAATTGACCGGTTTTCAAAGAGGTCATTCCGCCTCCATTCGGGCAGATTTCGTCAACATTTATGGAGATTGGCAGATTTTTGACCAAGATAGATCCGGTCGCCACGAAAAGTGACCTGTTGGAAGCCCAATAGGATGTAATTTAACGTTATCGAAAAAGTAAAATTCTTACGTGTATCACGTGGGCGTGAAGAGACAAAAGATGTCATTTTGGCCTCTCGTTCGCAGATTTTCGGCGATTGGTAGATTTTTGACCAAGATAGATCCGATCGCCATGAAAAGTGACCTGTTGGAAGCCCAATAGGATGTAATTTAACGTATCAAAAAGTAAAATTCTTACTGAGGTATCACATGGGCGTGAAGAGACAAAAGATGCCATTTTGGCCTCCATTCGATGCAGATTTACGTCAACATTTACGGCGATTGGCAGATTTTTGACCAAGATAGATCCGGTCACCACTAAAAGTGACCTGTTGGAAGCCCAACAGGATGTAATTCAACGTATCAAAAAGTAAAATTCTTACAGGTATCACGTGGGCATTTGAAGAGACAAAAGATGGCATTTTGGCCTCCGTTCGATGCGATTTACGTCAACATTCGGGCGATTGGCAGATTTTTGACCAAGATAGATCCAGTCACCACGAAAAGTGACTGTTGGAAGCCCAACAGGATGTAATTGAATGCATCAAAAAGTAAAATTCTTACAGGTATCACGTGGGCAGCTGAAGAGACAAAAGATGCCATTTTGGCCTCCCTTCGAGCAGATTTCTATCAACATTTCTGGAGATTGGCGGATTTTTGACCAAGATAGATCCACTCGCCACGAAAAGTGACCTGTTGGAAGCCCAACAGGATGTAATTTAACGTTATCAAAAGTAAAATTCTTACAGTATCACGTGGCAGCGAAGCTAGACAAAAGATGTCATTTTGGCCTCTCGCAAAATTCGGTTTTTTTCAAAGAGGTCATTTCGGTAGATTTCGTCAATTGGTAGAGATTTTTGACCAAGATAGATCCGGTCGCCATGAAAAGTGACCGTTGGAAGCCCAATAGGATGTAATTTAACGTATCAAAAAGTAAAATTCTTACGAAGGTATCACATGGGCGGTGAAGAGACAAAAGATGCCATTTTGGCCTCCATTCGTGCGGGTCAACATTTCTGGCGATTGGCAGATTTTTGACCAAGATAGATCCAAATCACCACTAAAAGTGACCCGTTGGAAGCCCAACAGGATGTAATTCAACGTATCAAAAGTAAAATTCTTACGGGTATCACGTGGGCAGTGAAGAGACAAAAGATGGCATTTTGGCCTCCATTCGTAGGTCAACATTCTGGCGATTGGCAGATTTTTGACCAAGATAGATCCGTCACCACGAAAAGTGACGGTTGGAAGCCCAACAGGATGTAATTGAATGCATCAAAAAGTAAAATTCTTACGATAGGTATCACGTGGGCAAATTGAAGAGACAAAAGATGCCATTTTGGCCTCCCTTCGAGCGATTTCTATCAACATTTATGGAGATTGGCGGATTTTTGACCAAGATAGATCCACTCGCCACGAAAAGTGACCTCGTTGGAAGCCCAACGAGGATGTAATTTAACGTTATCGAAAAGTAAAATTCTTACAGGTATCACGTGGGCAAAATTTGAAGAGACAAAAGATGTCATTTTGGCCTCTGTTCGGGTAGATTTGGCGATTGGTAGATTTTTGACCAAGATAGATCCATCGCCATGAAAAGTGACCCATTGGAAGCCCAATAGGATGTAATTTAACGTATCAAAAAGTAAAATTCTTACAGGTATCACATGGGCAAAGTGAAGAGACAAAAGATGCCATTTTGGCCTCCATTCGAGTAAGATTTCGTCAACATTTCCGGGCGATTGGCAGATTTTTGACCAAGATAGATCCAGTCACCACTAAAAGTGACCTGTTGGAAGCCCAACAGGATGTAATTCAACGTATCAAAAAGTAAAATTCTTTACAGGTATCACGTGGGCATTTGAAGAGACAAAAGATGCCATTTTGGCCTCCGTTCGTGCAGATTTTCGTCAACATTCGGGCGATTGGCAGATTTTTGACCAAGATAGATCCAGTCACCACGAAAAGTGACCTGTTGGAAGCCCAACAGGATGTAATTGAATGCATCAAAAAGTAAAATTCTTACAGGTATCACGTGGGCGGTGAAGAGACAAAAGATGCCATTTTGGCCTCCCTTTGAGCAGATTTCTATCAACATTTCGGAGATTGGCGGATTTTTGACCAAGATAGATCCACTCGCCACGAAAAGTGACTGTTGGAAGCCCAACATGACCTAATTTAGAGGATCGAAAAGTATAATTCTTACGTTATCACGTGGGGCAGCTAAGGAGCCCAAAGATGCCATTTTGGCCTCCATTCAGGGAAAATTCTGTCACGATTCCTAGCGGTGACATTTTTTGAGTTTCGTAAATCAATCGTAGTGATTCTCGACTCGTGCGAAGCTAGTAGAAAGCTATTTTTGAAATCCATAAGTCCATGTCGATAGGCATCGCGAAGGCTCGCAAAATTGACGGTTTTCAAAAGAGGTCATTCTCGCCTCCAGTTCGGGCAGATTTACATCAACATTTATGGAGATTGGCAGATTTTTGACCAAGATAGATCCGATCGCCCACGAAAAGTGACCTGTTGGAAGCCCAACAGGATGTAATTTAACGTTATCGAAAAAAGTAAAATTCTTACAGGTATCACGTGCAGCTGAAGAGACAAAAGATGTCATTTTGGCCTCTGTTCGGGCAGATTTTTACGCGATTGGTAGATTTTTGACCAAGATAGATCCAGTCGCCATGAAAAGTGACCTGTTGGAAGCCCAATAGGATGTAATTTAACGTATCAAAAAAGTAAAATTCTTACAGGTATCACATGGGCAAACAAGAGACAAAAGATGCCATTTTGGCCTCCATTCGTGCGATTTTGCCAACATTTTGGCGATTGGTAGATTTTTTGACCAAGATAGATCCGGTCACCACTAAAAGTGACCTGTTGGAAGCCCAACAGGATGTAATTCAACGTATCAAAAGTAAAATTCTTACAGGTATCACGTGGGCGGTGAAGAGACAAAAGATGCCATTTTGGCCTCCGTCGTGCGATTTACGTCAACATTCTGGCGATTGGCAGATTTTTTGACCAAGATAGATCCGATCACCACGAAAAGTGACTGTTGGAAGCCCAACAGGATGTAATTGAATGCATCAAAAAGTAAAATTCTTACACGGGTATCACGTGGGCGGTGAAGAGACAAAAGATGCCATTTTGGCCTCCCTTCGAGCAGATTTCTATCAACATTTCGGAGATTGGCGGATTTTTGACCAAGATAGATCCACTCGCCACGAAAAGTGACCTGTTGGAAGCCCAACATGACCTAATTTAGAGGATCAAAAAGTATAATTCTTACAGTTATCACGTGGGGCAGCTAAGGTGCCCAAAGATGCCATTTTGGCCTCCATTCAGGAAATTTACATCCACGATTCCTAGCGGTGACATTTTTTGAGTTTCATAACTCCAATCGTAGTGATTCCGGACTCGTGCGAAGCTAGTAGAAAGCTATTTTTGAAATCCATAAGTCCACGTCGATAGGCATCGCGAAGGCTCGCAAAATTGACGGTTTTCAAAAGAGGTCATTCGGCCTCCATTCGGGCGATTTTTGTCAACATTTATGGAGATTGGCAGATTTTTGACCAAGATAGATCCGATCGCCACGAAAAGTGACTGTTGGAAGCCCAACGGGGATGTAATTTAACGTTATCGAAAAGTAAAATTCTTACAGGTATCACGTGGGCAATTTGAAGAGACAAAAGATGTCATTTTGGCCTCTGTTCGGGCAGATTTCCCCGGCGATTGGTAGATTTTTGACCAAGATAGATCCGATCGCCATGAAAAGTGACCTGTTGGAAGCCCAATAGGATGTAATTTAACGTATCAAAAAGTAAAATTCTTACAGGTATCACATGGGCGGTTGAAGAGACAAAAGATGCCATTTTGGCCTCCATTCGATGCAGATTTTGTCAACATTTCGGCGATTGGCAGATTTTTGACCAAGATAGATCCAGTCACCACTAAAAGTGACTGTTGGAAGCCCAACAGGATGTAATTCAACGTATCAAAAGTAAAATTCTTACAGGTATCACGTGGGCAGTGAAGAGACAAAAGATGCCATTTTGGCCTCCGGATTCGTGCAGATTTACGTCAACATTCTGGCGATTGGCAGATTTTTGACCAAGATAGATCCAGTCACCACGAAAAGTGACTGTTGGAAGCCCAACAGGATGTAATTGAATGCATCAAAAGTAAAATTCTTACGGGTATCACGTGGGCAAATTGAAGAGACAAAAGATGCCATTTTGGCCTCCCTTCGACGATTTCTATCAACATTTCTGGAGATTGGCGGATTTTTGACCAAGATAGATCCACTCGCCACGAAAAGTGACTGTTGGAAGCCCAACATGATGTAATTTAAGAGGATCAAAAAGTAAAATTCTTACGGTATCACGTGGGCGGCTAGAGAGCCCAAAGATGTCATTTTGGCCTCGCTCGGGAAGATTTCTCATCGCGATTGGTAGATTTTTGACCAAGATAGATCCAATCGCCATGAAAAGTGACTGTTGGAAGCCCAATAGGATGTAATTTTATCAAAAGTAAAATTCTTCTGGTATCACATGGGCAATTGAAGAGACAAAAAGATGCCATTTTGGCCTCCATTCGTGCGAGATTTCATCAACATTTATGGCGATTGGCAGATTTTTGACCAAGATAGATCCAGTCACCACTAAAAGTGACCACGTTGGAAGCCCAACAGGATGTAATTCAACGTATCAAAAAAGTAAAATTCTTACAGGTATCACGTGGGCAGTTGAAGAGACAAAAGATGGCATTTTGGCCCTCCGGGCCAACATTCCCGGCGATTGGTAGATTTTTGACCAAGATTCACCATGAAAGATTGGAAGCCCAACAGATGTAATTGAATGCATCAAAAGTAAAATTCTACAGGTATCACGTGGGCAAATTGAAGAGACAAAAGATGCCATTTTGGCCTCCCTTCGGATTTCTATCAACATTTCCTGGAGATTGGCGGATTTTTGACCAAGATAGATCCACTCGCCACGAAAAGTGACCTGCATTTTGGAAGCCCAACAGATGTAATTTAACGTTATCGAAAAGTAAAATTCTTTACGTGTATCACGTGGGGTGAAGAGACAAAAAGATGTCATTTTGGCCTCCATTCGGGTAGATTTCTGGCGATTGGTAGATTTTTGACCAAGATAGATCCGGTCGCCATGAAAAGTGACTGTTGGAAGCCCAATAGGATGTAATTTAACGTATCAAAAAGTAAAATTCTTATAGGTATCACATGGGCAAAATTGAAGAGACAAAAGATGCCATTTTGGCCTCCATTTCGTGCAGATTTTGTCAACATTTATGGCGATTGGTAGATTTTTGACCAAGATAGATCCAGTCACCACTAAAAGTGACTGTTGGAAGCCCAACAGGATGTAATTCAACGTATCAAAAGTAAAATTCTTACAGGTATCACGTGGGCGTGAAGAGACAAAAGATGCCATTTTGGCCTCCGTTCGTGCGATTTACGTCAACATTCTGGCGATTGGCAGATTTTTGACCAAGATAGATCCGGTCACCACGAAAAGTGACCTGTTGGAAGCCCAATAGGATGTAATTGAATGCATCAAAAGTAAAATTCTTACAGGTATCACGTGGGCGGTGAAGAGACAAAAGATGCCATTTTGGCCTCCCTTCGTGCGATTTCTATCAACATTTACGGAGATTGGCGGATTTTTGACCAAGATAGATCCAAATCGCCCACGAAAAGTGACTGTTGGAAGCCCAACATGACCTAATTTAGAGGATCAAAAAGTATAATTCTTACAGTTATCACGTGGGGCAGCTAAAGAGACAAAAGATGCCATTTTGGCCTCCATTCGTGGAAATTTACATCACGATTCCTAGCGGTGACATTTTTTTGACCAAGATAACTCCAATCGTAGTGAAAAGGACTGCGTGGAAGCCAGTAGAGCTATTTTGAAATCCATAAGTAAACGTCTGATAGGCATCACGAAGGCTCATAAAATTGACGGTTTTCAAAGAGGTCATTTTGGCCTCCCATTCGAGCAGATTTCTATCAACATTTATGGAGATTGGCAGATTTTTGACCAAGATAGATCCGGTCGCCACGAAAAGTGATTTTGTTGGAAGCCCAACAGGATGTAATTTAACGTTATCAAAAAGTAAAATTCTTACAGGTATCACGTGGGCAGCTGAAGAGACAAAAGATGTCATTTTGGCCTCCATTTCGGAGATTGGTCAACATTCTGGCGATTGGTAGATTTTGACCAAGATAGATCCGATCGCCATGAAAAGTGACTGTTGGAAGCCCAATAGGATGTAATTTAACGTATCAAAAAGTAAAATTCTTACAGGTATCACATGGGCAGCTTGAAGAGACAAAAGATGCCATTTTGGCCTCCATTTCGTGCAGATTTCTATCAACATTTATGGAGATTGGCGGATTTTTGACCAAGATAGATCCAGTCACCACTAAAAGTGACTGTTGGAAGCCCAACAGGATGTAATTCAACGTATCAAAAGTAAAATTCTTACGGTATCACGTGGGCGCTGAAGAGACAAAAGATGCCATTTTGGCCTCCATTCGTGGAAATTTACGTCAACATTCTGGCGATTGGCATTTTTTGACCAAGATAGATCCAGTCACCAGTGAAAAGTGACTGTTGGAAGCCCAGGATGTAATTGAATGCATCAAAAAAGTAAAATTCTTACAGGTATCACGGGGCGGTGAAGAGACAAAAAGATGCCATTTTGGCCTCCATTCGAGCAGATTTCTATCAACATTTACGGAGATTGGCGGATTTTTGACCAAGATAGATCCACTCGCCACGAAAAGTGACCTGTTGGAAGCCCAACATGATGTAATTTAGAGGATCGAAAAGTATAATTCTTACGGTTATCACGTGGGGTAGCTAAGGAGCCAAAAGATGCCATTTTGGCCTCCATTCGGGAATTTTATCATCACGATTCCTAAGCGGTGACATTTTTGAGACCAAGATAACTCCAATCGCCAGTGAAAACGGACTCTGTGCGAAGCCCAATAGGATGTAATTTTTGAAATCCAAAAGTCCAAATTCTTAGGCATCGTTTCAAAGAAGGCTGGGCAAAATTGACGGTTTTCAAAAGAGGTCATTTTGGCCTCCATTCGAAAAGTGACCTGGAAGCGATTTCATCAAAGTCAACATTTATGGAGATTGGCAGATTTTTGACCAAGATAGATCCACGGTCACCACGAAAAGTGACCGTTGGAAGCCCAACAGGATGTAATTTAACGTTATCAAAAAGTAAAATTCTTACAGGTATCACGTGGGCGGTGAAGAGACAAAAGATGTCATTTTGGCCTCCGTTCGTGCGATTTAGAGCATTTTGGCGATTGGTAGATTTTTGACCAAGATAGATCCGGTCGCCATGAAAAGTGACCTGTTGGAAGCCCAATAGGATGTAATTTAACGTATCAAAAGTAAAATTCTTACAGGTATCACATGGGCAGTGAAGAGACAAAAGATGCCATTTTGGCCTCCATTCGTGCAGATTTCTATCAACATTTACGGAGATTGGCAGATTTTTGACCAAGATAGATCCACTCACCACTAAAAGTGACTGTTGGAAGCCCAACAGGATGTAATTCAACGTATCAAAAGTAAAATTCTTACAGGTATCACGTGGGCGGTGAAGAGACAAAAGATGTCATTTTGGCCTCCGTTCGGGCAGATTTGTCAACATTCTGGCGATTGGTAGATTTTTGACCAAGATAGATCCGATCACCATGAAAAGTGACTTTGTTGGAAGCCCAATAGGATGTAATTTGCATATCAAAAAGTAAAATTCTTACAGGTATCACATGGGCGGTGAAGAGACAAAAGATGCCATTTTGGCCTCCATTGATGCAGATTTCTATCAACATTTCGGAGATTGGCGGATTTTTGACCAAGATAGATCCACTCACCACTAAAAGTGACTGTTGGAAGCCCAACATGATGTAATTTAACGTATCAAAAAGTAAAATTCTTACAGGTATCACGTGGGCAGCTGAAGAGACAAAAGATGCCATTTTGGCCTCCATTCAGGGAAATTTCTGTCACCATTCCTAGCGATTGACATTTTTTGACCAAGATAATCCAATCGTAGTGAAAAGTGACTACGTTGGAAGTAGAAAGATATTTTTGAATGCATCAAAAAAGTAAAAATTCTTAGGTATCACGTGGGCGCAAAATTGAGACAAAAGATGCCATTTTGGCCTCCTTCGGCAGATTTCTATCAACATTTATGGAGATTGGTAGATTTTTGACCAAGATAGATCCACTCGCCACGAAAAGTGACCCGTTGGAAGCCCAACAGGATGTAATTTAACGTTATCGAAAAGTAAAATTCTTACGTGTATCACGTGGGGCAGCTGAAGAGACAAAAGATGTCATTTTGGCCTCTGTTCGGGCAGATTTCTGGCGATTGGTAGATTTTTGACCAAGATAGATCCATCGCCATGAAAAGTGACTGTTGGAAGCCCAATAGGATGTAATTTAACGTATCAAAAAGTAAAATTCTTACGGTATCACATGGCAAAATTGAAGAGACAAAAGATGCCATTTTGGCCTCCATTCGTGCAGATTTACATCAACATTTCTGGCGATTGGCAGATTTTTGACCAAGATAGATCCAGTCACCACTAAAAAGTGACCTGTTGGAAGCCCAACAGGATGTAATTCAACGTATCAAAAGTAAAATTCTTACAGGTATCACGTGGGCGGTGAAGAGACAAAAGATGCCATTTTGGCCTCCGTTCGTGCAGATTTCGTCAACATTCTGGCGATTGGCAGATTTTTGACCAAGATAGATCCAGTCACCATGAAAAGTGACTGTTGGAAGCCCAACAGGATGTAATTGAATGCATCAAAAAGTAAAATTCTTACAGGTATCACATGGGCGGTGAAGAGACAAAAGATGCCATTTTGGCCTCCCTTTGAGCAGATTTCTATCAACATTTCCGGCGATTGGTAGATTTTTGACCAAGATAGATCCAGTCACCACTAAAAGTGACTGTTGGAAGCCCAACAGGATGTAATTCAACGTATCAAAAGTATAATTCTTAAAGGTATCACGTGGGCGCGACTGAAGAGACAAAAGATGCCATTTTGGCCTCCGATTAGTAACGTAGGATTTACGTCAACATTTCTGGCGATTGGCCTCCAGGAATTTTTGACCAAGATAGATCCGTCGCCATGAAAAAGTTTTGTTGGAAGCGGATGTAATTCATTGCATCAAAAGTAAAATTCTTCTAGGTATCACGTGGGCGGTGAAGAGACAAAAGATGCCATTTTGGCCTCCCTTCGAGCGATTTCTATCAACATTTACGGAGATTGGTGGATTTTTTGACCAAGATAGATCCACTCGCCCACGAAAAGTGCTGTTGGAAGCCCAACATGACCTAATTGAAGGATCAAAAAGTATAATTCTTACGGTTATCACGTGGGGCAGCTAAGGAGCCCAAAGATGCCATTTTGGCCTCCATTGGGAAATTTCTATCACGATTCCTAGCGGTGACATTTTTTTGAGTTTCGTAACTCCAATCGTAGTGATTTTCGTGCGAAGCTGGTAAAAAGCTATTTTTGAAATCCATAAGTCCATGGAGTGGCAGATTTTTTGACCAAGATAGGCATCGTGAAGGCTTGGAAAAATTGGGCCGGTTTTCAAAAGGTCATTCGCCTCATTTGTCAACATTTATGGAGATTGGCGGATTTTTGACCAAGATAGATCCAGTCGCCACGAAAAGTGACTGTTGGAAGCCCAACAGGATGTAATTTAACGTTATCGAAAAGTAAAATTCTTACAGGTATCACGTGGGCAGCTGAAGAGACAAAAGATGTCATTTTGGCCTCTGTTCGGGCAGATTTCTGGCGATTGGTAGATTTTTGACCAAGATAGATCCAGTCGCCATGAAAAGTGACCTGTTGGAAGCCCAATAGGATGTAATTTAACGTATCAAAAGTAAAATTCTTACGGGTATCACATGGGCGGTGAAGAGACAAAAGATGCCATTTTGGCCTCCATTCGTGCGATTTACGTCAACATTTACGGCGATTGGTAGATTTTTGACCAAGATAGATCCAGTCACCACTAAAAGTGACCTGTTGGAAGCCCAACAGGATGTAATTCAACGTATCAAAAAGTAAAATTCTTACGGGTATCACGTGGGCGGTTTGAAGAGACAAAAGATGCCATTTTGGCCTCCGTTCGTGCAGATTTCTGTCAACATTCCTGGCGATTGGCAGATTTTTGACCAAGATAGATCCAGTCACCACGAAAAGTGACCTGTTGGAAGCCCAACAGGATGTAATTGAATGCATCAAAAAGTAAAATTCTTTAGGTATCACGTGGGCGGTGAAGAGACAAAAGATGCCATTTTGGCCTCCCCTTCGAGCAGATTTCTATCAACATTTACGGAGATTGGCGGATTTTTGACCAAGATAGATCCACTCGCCATGAAAAGTGACTGTTGGAAGCCCAACATGACCTAATTTAGAGGATCAAAAGTATAATTCTTACGGTTATCACGTGGGGCAGCTAAGGAGCCCAAAGATGCCATTTTGGCCTCCATTCGGGGAAATTTCTGTCACGATTCCTAGCGGTGACATTTTTTGAGTTTCATAACTCCAATCGTAGTGATTACGGACTGCGTGCGAAGCCGGTAGAAAGCTATTTTGAAATCCATAAGTCCACGTCGATAGGCATCGCGAAGGCTCGCAAAATTGACGGTTTTTCAAAGAGGTCATTCGGCCTCCATTCGGGGCAGATTTACGTCAGCATTTATGGAGATTGGCAGATTTTGACCAAGATAGATCCGGTCGCCATGAAAAGTGACTGTTGGAAGCCCAACAGGATGTAATTTAACGTTATCGAAAAGTAAAATTCTTACGGTATCACGTGGGCATTTGAAGAGACAAAAAGATGCCATTTTGGCCTCTGTTCGGGCAGATTTTGGCGATTGGTGATTTTTGACCAAGATAGATCCGTCGCCATGAAAAGTGACCTGTTGGAAGCCCAATAGGATGTAATTTAACGTATCAAAAAGTAAAATTCTTACGGGTATCACATGGGCAGTGAAGAGACAAAAAGATGCCATTTTGGCCTCCATTCGTGCGATTTTGTCAACATTTACGGCGATTGGCAGATTTTTGACCAAGATAGATCTAGTCACCACTAAAAGTGACTGTTGGAAGCCCAACAACAGGATGTAATTCAACATATCAAAAGTAAAATTCTTAAAAGGTATCACGTGGGCGTGAAGAGACAAAAGATGCCATTTTGGCCTCCGTTCGTGCGATTTACGTCAACATTCTAGCGATTGGCGGATTTTTTGACCAAGATAGATCAGTCACCATGAAAAGTGACTGTTGGAAGCCCAACAGGATGTAATTGAATGCATCAAAAAGTAAAATTCTTACAGGTATCACGTGGGCAGTGAAGAGACAAAAGATGCCATTTTGGCCTCCCTTCGACGATTTCTATCAACATTTACGGAGATTGGCGGATTTTTGACCAAGATAGATCCACTCGCCACGAAAAGTGACTGTTGGAAGCCCAACATGACCTAATTTAGACGGATCGAAAAGTATAATTCTTACGGTTATCACGTGGGGCAGCTAAGAGACAAAGATGCCATTTTTGGCCTCCACGGGTAAATTTCGTCACGATTCTGGTGACATTTTTGACCAAGATAACTCCAATCGTAGTGATTACGGACTGACATTGGAAGCCCAAGTAGGATGCTATTTTTGAAATCCAAAAGTAAAATTCGACGGGCATCGTGACATGGGCAAAATTTGAAGTTTTCAAAAGATGTCATTTTGGCCTCCATTCGGGCGATTTCTGTCAACATTTATGCGATTGACAGATTTTTGACCAAGATAGATCGGGTCACCACAAAAAAGTGACTGTTGGAAGCCCAACGGGATGTAATTTAATGTTATCGAAAAGTAAAATTCTTACAGGTATCACGTGGGCGGTGAAGAGACAAAAGATGCCATTTTTGGCCTCTCTGTTGGTCGATTTACGTCAACATTGGCGATTGATTTTTGACCAAGATAGATCCGAGTCACCACGAAAAGTGACTGTTGGAAGCCCAATAGGATGTAATTGAATGCATCAAAAGTAAAATTCTTACAGGTATCACATGGGCGGTTTGAAGAGACAAAAGATGCCATTTTGGCCTCCCTTCGAGCAGATTTCGTCAGCATTTCCGAGATTGGCGGATTTTTGACCAAGATAGATCCGATCGCCCACGAAAAGTGACTGTTGGAAGCCCAACAGGATGTAATTCAACACATCAAAAAGTAAAAAATTCTTATTTATCACGTGGGCAAATCAAGAGACAAAAGATGTCATTTTGGCCTCCCTGTCGGTAGATTGCCAATGGGTAGATTTTTGACTAAGATAGATCCACGCTATGAAAAGTGACCTGTTGGAAGCCCAATACTAGATGTAATTTAACGTATCAAAAGTAAAATTTCACAAAATACTACATGGGCAGTCGAAGAGACAAAAGATGCCATTTTGGCCCCATTCGTGCGCATTTCTCAACATTTCCGCGATTGCGTATTTGACCAAGATAGATCCGGGGCCACCACTAAGTGACCGTTGGAAGCCCAACAGATGTAATTCAACGTGATCAAAAAGTAAAATTCTTACGGGTATCACGTGCGGCAAACAAGAGACAAAAGATGGCATTTTGGCCTCCGTCGCAGATTTCGTCAACATTCCCGCGACGTGATTTGACCAAGATAGATCCGGTCACCAATGAAAGTGATGACCCGTTGGAAGCCCAACAGATGTAATTGAATGCATCAAA